>CM060086.1:26599419-27022314 GCA_030522485.1 Stenchaetothrips biformis | reverse complement strand
TACAAACCCACGTGTGTGCAAATTACGCGCTACAGGGGTAAAGAAACCACAAGGCACGTAGCTGGTAACTGCATGCTGGCATACATGCAAAAAAAATGCATGCCTGCAAGGCGCACTGTTAACTTCTTACGGATACACAATGCAGACAGGCAGTTTGGTGCAAACGTAATACCGGATGAATTTTGTTTTAAATACGGATGATATTATCCGTATTACCAATATTTCCGTATCCGTAACATACAAACAAACCCGTTAGGTACAGACATTAAATTCATTGTAATTACAAAAAAAATCCATCCGTAATTACGTTTGCACAAAACTGTCCGTAATACAGATACGTGTTGAGTCCGCAAGAAGTTAAAAGTGTGCAGCAAACTAGTTTACCTGCCTTGAGGTTGACTCCCTGAAGTGCGTGCTTGGGACTCACGCGGGTTTCCTGAGTGCCTTCACTACCTGTTTAATGCCGCCGTGCTGGTGCAGGTGCAGCACAAGCGGTGCCAGAAGACTGCCGCCGTCCCGCCGCTGTAGGTTGCCATTCCACTCGATGCCATGTTCGCCTTGCAGTTGCATCTGCATCCTGCACCCAGCCTCCAGCAGGCCGGCCGCCTGCTGCCACTGCTCGAGGCCCTGCGGCAGGGCTACTGCCACGTCCCGGCCCGCGTTGGCCGCCGCCCGCAGCTCACTCTGGGCCTCTATGGCCCAGTGCAGCCTGGCCCGCCACTCGGCCAGCTGGGCCTCCACGGCGCCCTGGGCCTCCTCCAGGGCCTGCACCACCGTGAGCGCGGACGCCACGGCGCTCTCCAGCTGCTGCAGCTTCGGCGCCGCCTGCTCCGTACGCAGCTTGCGAAGGGAGCACACAGCGTGGCCCAGGTCTGCGCACTCCACCGAAGAAACCTTGGAGCAGGCCCGGCACCACAGCCTGCGTCAGGGAGGAGAGCAGACCACTCTAAGGATATTGTTAAGTGAAATTTCGCAGTCCTGGATATAATTAAAACAGGAAGTGCATTTTGTTGTTAAAATTAAATGTCAACAAGATAAACTCCAAACACAAACACGGAAGTCAGAAATGACAGTTTCTATGCAACTGTATATACGGCGGTTGAGCTCCAGACCTCATCCACCGCGGAATGGTTAGCTCGTTTCTTCCGAGCTCTCCTCATCACGTAGTAGGAAAAGGAACCCAGTCTTCAAATTGGGTGAGACTGACGAGAATTCGGGGGAAACGACGGAAAGTAATCAGAAATATCCATTTCTCCGAACTAAAAGGTGGTTGGCACCTCCCTGAGTGTAATCAATGGATGCTCCACTGTTAATGGAATAGTTGGGCACAAGACCAAATTATGGCATAAAGAAAAGGTACACAGAACAAAGTTTCGTTGTCACTTCATGACAATTCCAAGACCAATTGCCCTTACGAGAATGTCATCAAAATGATTGATGACTTTTTTGTCACGCCGCCTATGCAAAAGGTACAGGAGCTTTGATGAATAAGTCATTAATTTGCGATGAAATTGTCATCATTTGAAAGTAATGAAAATATCATCCACGCTTCTTTCATAAATGGACAGCAAATTTTTACAGTGTACGCCGCAAACCGGCATCACATTTGAGTCACGCTGTTTTTTGATGTGAACTTACTAGTAGATAGGTGCCTAGAATGCGTGTACCGGGAAAAGTCATGCCCAAACTTGGCATGACAGAGCAGTCCCGTCAAAAATTGGCGTGAATTCTGTGTCCGATCAACAATGTGGGCAAAAACTAAAGTAAATCCTATTCGGATTAACACAGATGTCACTGTAGTTCAGATAAAGGATTTACTGTACCTTTTTTTACAGGATCTACTGTACTTCGTACGGGATTTACCGTGTCATAGAAGCGAACACGGAATATCCTGTACGAGGTACGAAAAACCCTGTGACAATGAACAGTAAATCCTGTATTCCAAACTACAGCAAAACCTGGCAAAAGAATGAAACGGCATTCACTGTGATATTTTATCGCAGTGGAGTTTTGGCGGGACATTTCATTTATGGCCTGGAAATGGTACGAAGTCACGCACACGAAACCCACATGCACTTTTTTAAACATACTTGTGAATTATTATGCACATGCGTAAGCTTCTGCATAATACACAACGACGCATAAGTTTTTACGGTGGTGTGTATAATATTAAGCAGAAGCTTACGCACATGCAAAATAATCCAAACCTATGTACAAAAAAGTGCATAAAGATTCACTGTTAAAAAAAATCCATCTTAATTTTAAGAAACTTTTTTATGAAGCAGTTTACAAAGACTTCCATAGGTAGTAAAAGTAATGAACTTTTTTTCCTTAAAAGTAAGGACCAAATTTGAAAAGTAATAATATGTTTCTTAAATGTTGTTTTTGCATTTAAGAAGATTTTAATATGGAGTAGGGAAAAATTGAACGCCTTATGTACGTTGTGAGCTAATAATTGTATGGCAGGTCGTTTTCACTGCTGAAGTTGCTTGGAAGCGTGGTTGGAACTCGGTCTCGAACCCGGAATTCCGGATGCTGCACCGCGACGCTACCAACTGCGCCACGAGTGTGCTCTGCGAGGCGGGCTCAAGGATGTGGACGACTCCAAGCCTCTCGGCGGAGACTCCGCTAGGCAGCGGAAGCGCTCATCCAAGGGCCTCCAAACACGACTTCACATGACGAAGATCATCCAAATTTGTTCTTACGTACACTGGTAGTGAAGCGTCCAATGATCACAATTTTAACTAGCAGGATGAGAATCAAATATGAAAAGTCATAGTAATTTGAATTTTAAGAAACAAATTATTGCATTTGATAAACAATCTCAAATTTTATGAACCTGTTTTTCAATTTAAATAAAGGTTCTGAAAGTTACCAATATTTTCATTACTTGTCAGAAATGTTTTGGTAAATGTAAGAAATTTTCTTAAACTTCACAAACCTTTATGAGTTTTCATATCCTTTCAAAAGGTTATTAAAATTAAGATGTCATTATGTATTAAATTTAAGAATATTTTTAACAGTGTTCGGTGTGCGCCGATACATTTTCAGTCAGGAACTTTTACCAATCCACACTGAGAATGAAAGAGTCTTGATCAATACCCAATTTTGGACGAGGAACACTTTATCACCCGAATTTGGGCGAGGAAAATTCCTCGCCCGAATTTGGGTGAGGAAGAGTGTATCAGCTACCTATATGGCTACACTGTATTATCACCCAAATTTGGGCGAGGAAACCTTCCTCACCTAAATTTGGGTGATAAAGGATTCCTCACCCAAAGTTTTAGTCTTGATCATGACTCTTTCATTCTCAGTGCATTGATACTTTTGAAACAAGTAATTAAAGATAACCAAATGTGGCGAAAAAAATTCGCCACACTACTGACGTGCATGTTTTAGCGAAAACAGAGAATATTCAGGGGGCGGAAATGACCAAGAGAGCGCGTGAAGCTATGCTCCCCGCTTCTGCACAGGTCACAAACTCTTTCGAGATTACGAAAACTAGCCCGTTGATCGGAAAATGCACAGATCGAAAAAGCATGAAATTTTGAGTGTATTAGACTCATTCGCCTTCCCAAATTTTCCAAAATTATCTCTACAGAAGAAATGTGTACTTACAGATGGCGTGATCAGGGTTTATTGGCTTTTTGGCAACTTTAAGTGTTTACACTTAGATTTTTTGCGGGTAATAATCGGTGTTTCGGGAAGGCCTATAAGCCTGATGCACCCTTCATTTCATGCTCTTCCGATCTGTAATATGTGGTTTCCAAACAACGGCCTAGTTTTGATGATCTTGAAGTTTTCCTAGACCCCTTCACCGAAGCGGGGAGCATGTCTTCACTTGCTACCTAGGTCATTTCCACCCCCCGGAATATTGTTTCAGAGTAAGCTAAGATAGAGCGCCACCTCTTACCTGGTGTCAGTGCGGCTGTGCTTTCCGTTATCGATCAAACCAAGTAGAAAATAATTGTCAGGCAGAGTGTCGACCGGATGGGCGAAGCCCCTGGAGAACAAACAATTTCACAATAAAAATACTTTAGAATCGGCGAAAGGTAAGTGAGGATAAGATTGCCTGGAATGACATTTAAATTGTCTTCATTGTTCAGATCCGAGTTTTTTTCAATTGAAATTAAAACATGTCCTCATTTAACAACAAAAGTGTTACCATGATAACATCAGTATAATTAATGCCATCAAATAACAAGAACACTTTGAAGGTTCCTGTCAACAACTCATGAAAATCCGCTGACATCTACCCACAACCTGAACTCATAACGTAAGCTTTGGAAACACAAATTTTTTTTTGGATTATTTGATAGCAATTTCATGACTGATTTTTCGGACAATTTCGAAAGAATTCCACGGAATTCCAATCATACCTGTTTGAAAATGTTAGTTGACGGCCGCACAGTGTAGGTGCTGTTGATTGAAAATGTTCATCAAATAGTGACATTGTCATTTGAAAGTGATGACAAATATTTTTGAAAGAAGAGCGACTTTATCAGGAAGGTTAGGGAATGTGGTTCGTATATTGCGAGTTAATTCCCTGTCACATTTTGTTTCGTCACCTCTCGTTCGACCCTCAAAATGTAATATGGGAAGGCTTACACATCACCGTTTTAGAAATAGTCTTTTTAATAAAAGTCCCGGCACTTTGTTGGAAAAACTTCATGAAAATTATTGTGGCCCCTCACGCATAACGAAATTTTGAGAGACCTCCTCCCAACCATTTTTGAATTGCCAGAGACACCAGCAAGAGACCTACTTAAGATGATTTTATTTGATTTCCATTTTATTCAATGACGAATGTCCAAAAAAGTTTCAAAACGCTTATCTTGCTAAGAAAAGATTATCAAATCTTTACAGTCATGGCCATGAAAGGAGTCAACTTTGCCTCAGAGTACGCATTTTATCCACACCATTCACAGTAAAAAGCGTCCTCCAATCACGTCGAAACGAATGTGACACAACATTTTGGCGAGTGTAACAACAGCGCATCGGGGAGAGCGGGAGAAGAATATCCCTGCTTTGCCAAGCATATGACCGCTTGATGTACTTTTACATAGCAATCAAACTCCGACAATAAAAGAATAATAAGCGTAGTTTGACAAATCCGTGAAGCTGTTTCACTGGCCTAGGAAGGGCGTGATGATATGCCCAACGAAGCGCATGAAGTCATTTTGCCCCTAAAGGGCGTGGTAGACCATTTAAGTCCTTCCGCGCGTAGGTTTCAGACTTTTGATTTACCAGTAAAACTCACAAAGCTACGCTGAAGTATGGGAACGGAAATACGCTCAGACGAAAATGGACCGCTAGTCTAGGCATAGAGTACATCAAGATGTGTTCTCTAGACTGCGAAGTCCTTCTGTTATATTCTTGTTCCAGCAACTACAACCCGGGGTTGATACCCAAACGAAACAAAACCAGGCTGTTACGCTGCAAGTTTGCATTATGACACGTCCCGTGAATTTAGCTAAAAAAATTTAGCTAAAAAAGGGTCAGCTTTTCCTATCCGACTATACACTATCTAATGTTGGGATACGGCATGCACACTCCTGGTGCAGTTATGTATCTTAAACTTTGCATCGGCGTTGACCTGCAAAGCACCGCCACAGGAATGAAGTCACAGAATTAAAGCCACAAACGTATCCGGGCTAAGTGCAGCCAAAGTTGGTCCTACGGCTGACACTGCGTCATGTTCAAACCCACGCAACTTTGGCCCTGTCGTGGTTTTAATTCTGAAATTTGGCAGGCTGACAGGTCCTCCGATGGACTGACGTCCCCCAGAATCCCAGACTTAAAACCACGAATACGGCCGAGCTACAGTCAGCCTACTTAGTACATTCGCAAACAGTGCGTCATTTTCAAACCCATGCAACTTTGGCCCTATCGTGGTTTTAATTCTGAATTTTGGCAGGCTGACAGGTCTTCCGATGGACTGACGTTCCTCATAATCTCAGACTTAAAACCACGAATTCGGCCGAGCTACAGTCAGCCAAACTTGGTACATTCGCTTACCGCAGACAGACCTACGGCTAGTGCGTTATTTTCAAACCCACGCATCTTTGACCCTATGGTTTTAATTCTGAAATTTGGCAGGCTGACAGTCCTCCGATGGACTGACGTCACCCAGAATCTCATACTTAAAACCACGAATTCGGCCGAGCTACAGTCAGCCAAACTTGGTACATTCGCAAACTGTGCGTCATTTTCAAACCCATGGAACTTTGGCCCTATCGTGGTTTTAATTCTAAAATTTGGCAGGCTGACAGGTCCTCCGATGGACTGACGTCCCCTAGAATCTCAGACTTAAAACCACGAATTCAGCCGAGCTACAGTCAGCCAAACTCGGGACATTCGCAAACAGTGCGTCATTTTCAAACCCACGCAACTTTTGCCCTATCGTGTTTTTAATACTGAAATTTAGCAGGCTGACAGGTCCTCCGATGGACTGACGTTCCTCAGACTCTTAGACTTAAAACCACGAATGCGGCCGAGCTACAGTCAGCCAAACTCGGAACATTCGCAAAAAGTGCGTCATTTTCAAACCCATGCATTTTTGGCCCCATCTTGGTTTTAATTCTAAAATTTGGCAGACTGACAGGTCCTTCGATGGACTGACGTCACCCAGAAACTCAGAATTAAAACCACGATAGGGCCAAAGTTGCATGGGTTTGAAAATGACGCACTGTTAGCCGTAGGACCCTCTGCAGTTAGCGAATGTACCAAGTTTGGCTGACTGTAGCCCGGCCGAATTCGTGGTTTTAAGTCTGAGATTCTGGGGGACAATGGTCTATCGGAGGACCTGTCAGCCGGCTAAATTTCAGAATTAAAACCACGATGGGGCAAAAGTTGCATGGGTTTGAAAATGACGCACTATTTGCGAATGTACCAAGTTGGGCTGGCTGTAGCTCGGCCGAATTCGTGGTTTTAAGTCTGAGATTCTGTGGGACGTTAGTCCATCGGAGGACCTGTTAGACTGCCAAATTCCAGAATTAAAACCACGATAGGGCCAAAGTTGCATGGGTTTGAAAATGACGCACTGTTTGCGAATGTTTCCAAGTTTGGCTGACTGTAGCTCGGCCGAATTCGTGGTTTTTAAGTCTGAGATTCTGGGAGACGTCAGTCCGTCAAAGGACCTGTCAGCATGCCAAATTTCAGAATTAAAACCACAATAGGGCAAAAGTTGCGTGGGTTTGAAAATGACGCACTGTTAGCCGTAGGACCGTCTGCAGTAAGCGAATGTTCCAAGTTTGGCTGACTGTAGCTCGGCTGAATTCGTGGTTTTAAGTCTGAGATTCTGGGGGACGTCAGTCCATCGGAGGACCTGTCAGCCTGCCAAATTTCAGAATTAAAACCACGACAGGGCCAAAGTTGCGTGGGTTTGAACATGACGCAGTGTCAGCCGTAGGACCAACTTTGGCTGCACTTAGCCCGGATACGTTTGTGGCTTTAATTCTGTGACTTCATTCTGGTGGCGGTGCTTTGCAGGTCTACGCCGATGCAAAGTTTAAGATACATAACTGCACCAGGACGTGTGCATGCCGTATCCCAACATTAGATAGTGTATAGTCGGATAGGAAAAGCTGATCCTTTTTCAGCTAAAATTTTTTAGCTAAATTCACGGACGTATTTATGACTAAGGATCAAAATCTATAGCAGCTGGAACCAAGGAAACAACTTTCCCTTCGTGTGCAAAGTGTACCGGAGTTTTGTTCCCATATGGTTTAAATCAAAATACAGCTTGTCATAGCCCAAAAAAAAACAACAACAAAAAACTCAGGGCAGCGGAATTTTGACTTGATCCAGATAGGAACCAAACTCCTGTATACTCTGCACACCAAAGAAATTTGTTTCCTTGGTGTTAGCTCCTATAGTTTTAGAGTTTTAGTCAGAAATGCAAACTACCAGCGTAACGGCCTTGTTTTGTTACGGTTTGGGTACCATCCCTGCCTACAACCAGTCGTGATGTTTACGACGATTATTAAGTTTGCAAGATGCGGGGCACATACCTTTCGACACTCAGGACATATCTGCGTGCCGAGTCTTCTCAGACAGTGCAGGCACACAGTGTGGACCACAGGGAACACACTTAGGACGCCGCTCCTTAGCATTCAGCCTCTCCATGCAGATGCTGCACTCCATGATGAAACGATAAGAAGAGCAAGAGGCAGCGTCCTTATTGAAGAAGACCTGTTGGAAACAAATTCATGTACGCTCAACAACCAATCGTGGACTAGCCCACACCAACTAATGTGGTCAAATGATTGCCATTTAGACCGCATCAGTTGGTGTGGTCTAGACCACGTTAGGTTTTGCAGTGTAAGCAACGTTCCCACACTGATGAAACAAAAAAGCATAAAAGCTACATTACTAAGGTAATAAACAGTCTTCCACGCCCCGCAAAGGTTCAATAAGGAAATACCTTTGATAGGGAATAAAAATTTTGGCTTATAGTTCCACAATAAATTACGACCCTCCCAGGGGCATGGCCTTGGAACGGCGTAAATGGGGTATTTCCGCGAATCTTGAAACGGATGTAAGAAGAACTCACAACTTCCGTCTTCTCACCTGAGGAGAGGGTAGCAGGGGCTCCCACCTTTAACCCCTTCAAGGGCGAGGGGACGAAAGTTGTGCACTTATTCCTTGTGTTCTTTCTTCCGTTTCAAGATTCGCGGAAATACCCTGCGCTTTAGGCCCCAGACTAGTTTACCTTTCTTAGCCTTCGTTTCCACAGTGCAGCTTTGCGAAGCGCAGCGAACAATAGGGAATTGAACAGGCGAACCGCCACTGAGAGTGATTGGCTTCTGAGGCAGTTCTCTGACTCCTGTGCCAGAAGTATGAAAGGACAGAGCGAAGTCCAACGACAGCGTGCAAGAGCAAGCGTGCACCTTCACAAGTCCAACGACAGCATGCAAGCGCAAGCGTGCACCTTCACAAGGTGATATTTGTCGCACCAAAGCTCACGATTGGCCACAGTTGCTGTTAGTCCTAGAGTTTTGAGGAGCAGAGTGAAGGTAACAAAACCTCACACATCTCATGTCCCTTTAATGATGATGCTTTCATTAATACTTTCATCTTATTTTTCAGGTAACCGAGTTAAAAGAGAAAGACGCTGTCCAACGGCCCAAGCCTGAACGGAGAGGGAAGGGGAAAATCAAAGGAAAGCTCCCGCAAGCTTCACTTACAGTAGGTGAAGAAGAGGTGTGAGGTGTGTATGTTGTTTATTGGCTGAGCGATTAGCGAAGCCAGTTACTTCACTGGGGTTGAAAAACTTTTGCTGTCTGTCTGTCTGTGTGTCCGCACTACTCCTCCTGAACGGCTCGGCCGATCTGGCTGAGATTTTGCAGGGGTATAAGGTATGTCCTTGGCTCGCCACACGCCAAAATGCAGCTTTCTATCGCAATCCAATCTTGAAAAAAACGGCAGAAAAAGTGCAACTTTTATGTGAGTTTTCCTTTAAGAGACATTTTGACATGGTTTCGCACGGTTTAGAAGGTGCTGATGACGGAAATGAAATCCATTATGACCCCTGACCAAAGTGTCAACCACGTAGGGGCTACCCCGTCTAAAATATTCTAATATAATATACTTCGACGATTCATCACGTAGTGCACTACTCATTGCCTCAATGAACCTTAAAACAGCTTGCCGAAGGCAAGCAGGAAGCGCCGCAGGCCAAGGTAGGTGTAACGCCAGGCGTGGATTGTCGAAACTGGCGCAGCATTGCGAAGCCTGTTACGACAAGACACAGTCTGGCGTAAACCTACCTTGTATGTATTATCAGTACAAACTGCCTCACTTCTATTGACTACGTGGCATATTTCGCTCAGCGATTAGCGAAGCTAGAAACTCCACTGGGGTTGGAAAGTTTCGACTGTCTGTCTGAGTGTCCCTCTCTCTGCGTGTCAACACTACTCCTCCCAAAGGGCTTGGCCGATCGGGGCGAGATTTCGGATGGTTGCTAGGAATATTCTTGGCTCGCCACACGCTAAATTCAGCTCTCTATCTCTATCTCTATCTCAATTCCTTCGGTCGTAGGGTACTTCGAGGAAGAGCTGGGCCGATACTTGCAAAGAAATCAGGAACAGTATGCGAAACGTGAGAAAGTGCGTCTGCGTCGCCGTTCTTCCACTGGCGTCTCGATGCAGGAAGATGCAAATGTGCCAGCCGTCTTGTGCCGCTTCGGCAAGGCAACATTCTCATACAAGTCCGGCTTTTGTTCTTCTTAATTTCTTATTAACTTTCGCACTAGCTTTTCTCCGAGTACTCACGGTAAAAGTGTCGCCTTGAAATCCAAAAGGATGCCTTGTTTTATTTTCTAAGGGGTTTGAGTAAATTTTTAAAGTTGTCCAAATTGACATTACTTGACAGAAATGGATTTGTTTCGACAAGACAAACAAAAAATGTCAACATAAGTCATAGGTTTGGATGGCAAATCAAAAAGTTATTTAACTTCAAAAGTGCACAGTAGGCCTTTTTGGCTTCTTTTTCAAATTTTGAAGTTCAATAACTTTTTCATTTCAGATCCAAACCTATGACGTGTTGATATTTTTTGTTCGTCTTGTCGAGACGAATCTATTTCTGTTCAAAGATGTAATTTTGAAGAACTTTGAAAATTCACTCAAACCCCTTGGAAATCAGAACAAGGCATCCCCTTGGATTGCAAGGCAGCACTTTTACCGTGCTCTTTTCCGACCCTCCAACCAAAGTTTCAACCGCGTGGGCCTATCGGGCCTATCTAGACACGAATTATCTAACGTAATCTCCTTCGACCCTTTATCACGTGGTGCACTTCCCATTGCCTCAACAAACCTTGGAACAGCTTTGCCGGAGGCATGCAGGGAGCGCCGCAGGCCAAGGAAGGTGTGTAAACGCCAGGCGTAGATTGTCGTAATTGGCGCAGCATCGCGAAGCCTGTCACGACAACACTGTCGGCTGAACTGTATACATTGTATTCAGTAAATACTGTCTACATGTAATGTATACAGCAAATACTGTGTACATGTCATATACGCAGCTAATGCTGCGTACATACCTAGTTGAGTGGACAGAGAAGACACGGTCTGGCGTACATCTACCTTGATAGCAAGCCACGTTCCTTCAAAAGGACTGGAATATTTTGTGAGGTTTCCGTAGTGTGGGAGAATCGACTGATAACGTAAGCCCATATATCTGAGTAACGCATGGAAAGTTGGGGCCCCTAACTTTGGGTATAAATCCATCTAAATAAAAGGCCATTCCGCTGCTTGAAAAAGAGGAAGAAAAGAAGTACACAACATCCGTCCCCTCACCTGAGGGGGCACGGAACTTTCGCTGCCCCTCTTGTCCCCCCGCAGGCGAGGGGACGGATGTTGTGCACTTCTTTTCTTCCTCTTTTCCAAGCAGCGGAATAGCCTATTTGATTTCTGACTACTGCAAGACTTTTCTCTTATTTCTAAGACACAATCCTGCTTAGCAGCATCCTTTGTTCTGGCATGACTCACCTTATGGCCTGGTCTGTTAAATATTAAACAGACTAAAAAAAACCATGGGCTGCGCCATGGCGACGGCTGACCATGGTGATCCACGAATCGCCATGGTCAGATGATCTTGACCATGGCGAAATGGCGCATGGCGATCTGCACCATGGGGCAGCGCACCATGGGGGTGGCTCCCCTATGCCACTATGATCTAGAAACTCGGAAACGCGGAAAAAATTCCGACGGCCTTGAAATCTCTCCCTTGTAGTAATTTTGGGTCGGGGAATCCGAATTTGACATTAATTTTGATCTACGGTCACGTACTTCTGAAGAAAACTGCAAGAAAAGCTTTAAAAGACTAAAGGTTGCTAAAATATTGCTGTATGAGATAATCTAAGTCGGGTGAAAGGGCTTCTGGCACTAGGTTCGAGGTCTGGGACCTTTTCTGTTTAAAGAGAAGGACGGGTGTAAAAGAAAAAACACAAAGGTGAAGCGGATCTTCTCTGCCAATAATTGGAAACATTGGAAATTACTCACTTTTAAATTGTAATTAAACTAGTTTTAGAACGCGAAAGCAGGCATATGCATCAATTTATTTTTCGAATTAAACTGAGCTCTTCCTTTCCATTTCTTCTAAACTCCATTTTGTGAGGGTGAGAGTAGCATGAGCCGCTTTGCCCTTGATACCATACATCACTTTGGGGATCTCTGCACAATGAAAACAGAATGTAAAAAGTTGCAACCAGTCTCCGTTTGCACCGTGCAGACTCACTTCTGATGTCCCTGACTTCATTTTCGGTATCACGTTTCTCAATCTCGGTGTTTTTCTGTCTATTTCCGGTGATTTTGAGCCCACTTCCGGTGATTTTGAGTTCACTTCCGATATGGGCCAATAGTAAATATAAGTCCTCAGTACCACTTTTCAAGCCCGTTCTTTCCTATTACCTTATGTTGCAGCGGCACTAGGTAAAAAAAAATTCGCTAAAATGTTGGCGTTGGAGTATTATTTGACTATGAAACGACAAATAAGCCACAGCGAGCCCGAGTCAGCCGTTAAGGTCGATTTTCACACTTTGTAACTTCCTTGATAACGTACTTCCGTGATCATAACATTCGTATAAACGCATGAAAATACCTGAGGGCTTACTTTTTTAAGAAGGCAATACAAGGTCTTGACTATGAATACAATTGCCATAACTCTAGTATCATTCAGGACTCCAGTAATTACGAAAACCAAATTCGATGATTCCTACTGTCGGCAAATCAGGAACGTCCCGAAACGTGAGAATCGCTCTTGTATAGACATTTCTAAATGTGTCACAAATCGTTCCACCCTTCCTGAACGTGCACGATTTTGTGTATGTGTGGAATTTGCATAATATTTTGCGTAAAATGCACGAATTCATGCTAAATTGAGCCCAATTATATGCTAAACGTTACGCAGGTTTAATATCATGCATCAACACCTGTAAATGGTACATGAACTGTGAGCGTTACCTCATCGTTGATTTTCTTAAGGTGAAAATGCACTGAAAACCGAAGTGGGTTCTCAGTTCTCTACACACTCAGTACACACTTCTCAAGTGCGTACTCAGTAAGCACATAAGTTCGTCGTGTGTGTACTCAGTACCGTTAAATACGCAGGTTTCAAGTGTACCTTGATTAGTGCCTATCCACCAAAACTTAGCGAAATTGGTTCAGTTGAATCCGAGAAGTGCCACTCTATCACTGTAATGAAATGAATGGGGCATTGGCGAAGGTAACTGTGGGAAAAATGTTGCCGAGGTTCCTTCGAAAATCTACGAAAACCATTGTGAATTGACGAAGAATCGTCGTGAACTTACGATGAATAAGATGTGAATTTACGAAACATCTTCGTGGGTTTTCGAAGAATGTTCGTAAAGTTACCAAGAATTTTCCAAAATTTACGTATGAAGGTTCGAACGGCAACTTGTCTCCCATGAGTAGCTCCGTAGATGCTTGAGACTTTAATTATTTTTTTTAACAGTTTTGAAAACTGTTTTTGCCAGGTGTCGCAGACGGCGTCGCCTTGCCGCCCAGAGCAGCACTGCCTGGTAGACGCCCCGCTGGCGGAGCTGCTGAGCTGTGTGTACACTGTTATTCAGGGGTGTTCTGAAAGTTTGCGCCTTTTGGCGCCTTTCTTCGATTTTGTAGCGTCTTGAGGCGCCCGCTGACCAGGCCGTATGGGCCCGTGAACCGTCGTAGAACCCTTTAGATGCCTTATTTCGAAGCGCCTTAAGCGCTAAGTTTTGAGACACCTATGGTCCAGCCCTTTATCCCGAACCCTCTGGTTCCCTATGGATGCAGGACAAGGTGTGCTGCCCATACACCTTCTGTGTGCTTGAAATGCATTGGGAATGCATAGCAGGGGCCATACTGCATGGACAAGGTGCTTGGTTTCCACACACCTTTGGTTTGGGTAATTATAGGCGAGCCTTGCGTAATCCAGTGGGCTGGACCAAAGGTGTCTCTAAACTAAGCGCCTAAGGCGCCTCAAAGTGAGGCACCCTTCGGCGCCTCGTCAGGGGGCGCCTCAAGACGCTACAAAATCGAGGAAAGGCGCCAACTTTCAGAACACCCCTGACTAACAGTGTAGTCAGGCTCGCGCCGTCCCGAGGGTGAGGGAGCGAGAGTCAATGGTTTCAAAAGTTAGGTAATTTTCTCATGCTGGAACGTCAAAATACTACTCACGGCAACTTAAATGTATACTAGATCAACAGAGCTTCTTTTGCGACTCTAATATCTGCCGCTATGTGATCATAACCTCAGTTTTGCACGTCGAAACAAGCATCCCCACTCCGCCAAGACCCACGCTCTCGCGTCCTCGCCACGGCGCGAGCATGCTGCGTGCGGTGCCCCCCGCGGGGCTGCGCTCCTAGGCTGCGCTGCGGCCTGCAGAGTCTGGACCGGATGGTGCTGCTGCGGCACACGCCCCACGGCAACCAGTGTCGCCACGACCGCGCCTCCTGCTACAAGCAGCTGCAGCGCCTGTGACTCATGTTCAGCGAGACCAACTTATTTGCGAACATACTTTGCAGTGAATGCGACCAGGCCGAGGTGTTGATGATTGGACCTTGATCAAAGCTGTCATGTTATTTTGTGTGTGTGTGTGAGTTTCGATTCGTACCTGAAACGGTTTGGTTCAACGTAATATTCTAGATCTTAACATGATGTGCTATTTCTTCAACACACTAAATCATTATGCACTTTTTTTTACATAGTTATGAACGATTTTGCACATGCGTAAGCTCTGCATAATATTATGCATAACAACGTATAATTTATACATAGTTGTGAATAAATTATGCATAACAACGTATAATATTATGCATAACAAACGCATGTGCAAAATCGTGCATAACTATGTACAAAAAAGTACATAAGGACTTAGGGTGAAGAGTTTTGATTTCCTGCACGTTTATCAATGAATTAAAGCTTTTGTCGTCGAGGGTTATGTTGCTCAGGGGCCTGGAACGTGCCTATTAAATCATTTTTTTCTCTGCTTGACTCTGTTTTCGTAATTAAAAATAGTACTGTCTCAAACGATATATTTGATTTAATAAGCTTAAAAATTCTGTTCTTAACCTAAAATTGCGATTTCCTGCACATTTGCTTCATGCTAATAAAGACTGTGGCGTCAAGGGTTATGTTTAACGGGAGCCTTGATTGAGGCTTTTTTATTTTTCTATTGATTTATTTCTTCATTTGATTAGAAATGGTACTGACATGTTTCAAGCGATGTATTTTCATGAAATGAAATAAATTGTCGTGTAGGGTAATGTGCTCCCTTCACTATTTAGGTATAGTAGTCTTTCTCATGGAACTTCGCTGATCTGTGTAGTTTCGCCAGGTGCTTTACCATATGCGGGTTTCCCATCCAAAGTAGATCGAAAAGCAGTAGAGTTTCGTTTCCTTCCTCTTTCTGAACTTATAAACCCCTTCCTTCCCCTTCTTCGCAATCTACGGAACAGTAATTATTTTGCTTAGTGGCAGACTTCTATTTGGATTAGTGGTGTTTTGACTAACAATAAATCTATGTCATTGAAGTCTCATTCAACTAAATTGCGAGGTGTCAGTAAGGCGCTGGCCTCAACGTGTAACCTGGCTCCTTAGGCAAATCAAGTGCATGTGATAAGCTTTCTTCCAACGATATCTTTGTGGATTTCGCAGTTTCAGTATCAAAATATTTGTCTAAGAACATTTTTCCCGCTTTAAATACCCTTAAATGTTTAAAACAAGTTTAATGCTCTTAAATCTGGATCTTGACAATTGCAGGACCATCAACAGGTAATATATTCTCCTGCTAAGCGGGTAACTCATCTTATTCAAATTGTGCACGGAATGTCTTTGACTTCGGTATGGTTTTACTCGTTTATATAGTTTCGGTTAATTAATTCATACGGACTGAGTAGTCAAATAGAATTGCGAGTACAATGGTGCTGGACTTGTTGCCTGGGCTGTGGCTTAAATAGGTGACGTATAATACGCGTCGGTTGAGAGACAGGTGTTGGAAACCGTGCGTTCCGGCGTTGTAGCTCACTAACCAAGTCGTGTGATTGCAGATCCCACTTGCTCAGAGCGAGTGGACTGGCGAGAAGATACCCGTTCGGGGCTGAGCTGCACTGGTGCAGGCAGTGATATCAGTCGAGGCTGGGACCACGGAAATGGTGAGCCAAGATCCATGCGTTTAACATTTAACTTACATTTTCTTATGGTACGTTATTTAAACAGTGTAACTTGTGTGTATTGATAAATGAAACCAATGGTACTTGTAGAAATGTGATCCGATTAATCTCTCCCGGCCCCGATCAAACTTAAGGAAATTCTCTTGAGTTAAAGATAACATGCCTGTACCCGGCAACGATTAGAACATTCTAGAAACGATTTTATCATTTGATCTTTTAAAAATGACCCTTGGAATCCTACCCTCTCTGTGTCTCACGCCTGCTGACCTGGGCTTGCTAAACTGAAGTTGTATTCTTCCAGAAGTGTTCAGCAGTACCGTCTCTTGAAACGAGGAGGACCAGTGGGCGCTCTTTGTCTCTGAGCCATTCTCGCCAGCCTTCGCAGCGCAGGCCCAGCTCGTCCAAGGAAAGCCCGTCCCGGAAGAGCTCGTCGAAGAACAACTCATTCAACAAGAGCTCGTCTATGAAGAACTCGTTCAACAAGAGCTCGTCTATGAAGAACTCGTTCAACAAGAGCTCGTCTATGAAGAACTCGTTCAACAAGAGCTCGTCTATGAAGAACTCGTTCAACAAGAACTCTTCCAAGGGGAGACCGTCCAAACCGAGGGAGAGGTAACACTCGGGTCGGAATCGGGTGAAGGCAGTACAAGACATATCCCCGAGGTGGAGTTGGTCCAACACCAAGCTCCACACACCGAAAAAAGAGACTTTCAGTGTCACTATTGTGACGACGTATTTCGTCACGTCGGTGACCTGGAACGGCACACTGCTAAGCACACTTCGGAGAAGCTATTCCAGTGCCAAGAATGCAACGTTCGCTTCTTCCATGTCGCAAGTCTGAACAAGCACATGAAAGGGCACCTGAAGGTGCACTCCACAAAGTGGCACGCATGTGACGTATGCGGTAGAAATTTTACTAATTCCAGTAATTTGAATTCCCACAAGAGAATTCATACTCAAGAGATGCCTTTCTTGTGTGAATTGTGTGGGGATAAGTTTCGTTACCCCGCCAGTCTTAAACGTCATGTATTGAAGTCCCACTAAGAAAGGAACTCCGCAATAATTTTTTGTCATACTGTAGAAGAGAACCGATTATTTCGGCATTTGGCTGCTTTTGGTGGTGGTGTATTTGTAATTTCAGCGCGTTTTTGTTAAGTTTCTAACACTTTTTTATCCAGGAATACATTTTGTTGGTAGCTGGACGCCCATTTCCTGTTTATCAATTATTACATTTTTTCACGCATTCCGAACCATTCAAATAATACAATTCAGTTGCATCAAAATGAAAGTACAGATTTATACTTAGAACAACTGAAGTACAGCAGCATTACAATACAACTGAACTACGAAACGACTTCATGTACAGCATTGTAAAGTTCAGATCAGAACGGCATAAAAATTCTCTGTGACGTCTTCGAGATTGGCTAGTTGCTTCGGGACATGACTGGGGCGCAGTTTGGTTGGGCCCAGATGAACCATGCCCGCATAAAACAGCATCCTGGCCCATTTTGCGTCGGGCTGAGCCAAGCCTCACTGAGAATGAAAGAGTCTCGATCCTTATCAAATTTAGGGTGAAGCACACTTTGTCTACAAATTTGGGCGAGGAAGATTTCCTTGCCGAAATTTGGGCGATAAAGGATGTATGAGCCACCTATTTAGCTACAAGGCATTATCACCCAAATTTTCGTAATAAAGAAAACCTCACCCAAAATTTTAGTCCTGGACTCTCAGTGCTGTTTTCCTCCTTGCCCCGCAGAACCTTCGCAGCCTGTTCCTTGGCGATAGAGCGGCACGCGGCCGACGGCGGTGTCGGCGCGCTTTCTCGTATCGCGCGGCGCGTGCGGCAGTGCCAGCTCAGCCGCCGTCAGCATGGGTCGATCCGACTCCACGTGGAGTGCTCTCGTCTTCCTTGTCGCTGCAATGGTGGCAGGTGTGTCGTTCACTGTAAGAAATAAGTCGGCGATTAACCAGGCTCCCTGAAAATATATGACCGACGGAGTCTTTGGAAATTCATGGAGCTTCTGCGTGTCTTCGCGAAATATCGCACGCAGAATCTTCCTGAAGCTGAAGCAGACAATAGTTATACGAATATAAATGTGAATATGGATGTATGAGAAATTGAGTCACTTCAATATATTGCTCCGCATTACAGACCAAATAGTGTGTACCTTACGTACATTACCTCTAAACACCTTCATAAGGTTTTAAGCGTGCTTGTTGGACACCTTTTCGTCAGCGTCATGCAGTCGACAGACCGGTGACCCAGTTGCTGTGGGAGAGCTGGTGTTGGTGCGCCTGAACGTGACCGGCAGCACAGTGCTGGTGGGGTTCATGATGTGCGACGAGCACAGCTGTAACAAGATGGAGCTGTGGGGAGTATCCAAAGCGCGCCGCATCAGTTACAAGAACTTCGTCGAATGTGGTGCGGATGGCTACGGCGGCATCCTAGCGGAAAAGGTATCCAGCTACACACAATTCAAGTCCATTCGATTTGCATCCGAAACCGCGGCTTGTAAACACTTAATGTTTATGTACTTAAATTGTCCATAACAACGGCCATATATGTGCACATGTACTAAAGCTGTGTACAGATTAATTCACAAGTGTGCACTTTAGTTTCATCTTGTGCTTATATTTATACATTATTATTTGTACTTATATTGATACGGGGGGATTTCCTATCACCGGTGAGACCGGAGTCTCCCCGGCGAAAGTCCGGTCTCCCCTATCCCTGGCGGCAAAAGCCAGTTTTGACGTCCGTATGTTCGTAGCTGATCGGGGCGGGGGGTAGCGGCGGGCCCGGCCAGTGGGTCGGATCCTGCAAGTGGTTTTATGAGAGAATTCTCTCCTGCAACAAGAGACGCATGTGGAATTTTATTATTGGTGATGTGACAGGGCAAAGTGCGACCCGCGCAACGTGACCTGCGTCGTCGTTGAGGTGCTGCTCGACGGTTTCTATCGGGCAGGAAACCAACATGGACTACTCGAGCGCCTCCTTGTCATGAACCAATTTGCAGTCACTAAGGAGCAGTTCCTGAAAGTAGATGATGTGCCATCCGACATAACGATAGCGCTCCGTGGCCTCTCTGCAGCAGCTGGCCTTTCGGGGGCAAGGCTTCATTGAATGCAATTGTAGGAAAAAGTGTGAGTCAAAGAGGTACAGCTGCCGTGCAACGGGGCGACTCTGCAATTCAAAATGCCACGACAGCACCTCTTTTACTAATCAATAATACATCATCAATAATAAAATTCTACATGCCTTTATTGTTGCATTTTTCAACCGGCGAAACCGGGAATTCGCCGACACAAGTTAACCCCGATATCAGGTGTTCGCCGGAGACGAGTCGGCGAATCCCCGATCAGCTACGAACATACGGACTCTCGCCGGCGGAACCCCGGTCAAAACTGGCATTCGCCGCAACGGGTAGGGGATATCGGACTTTCGCCGCGGAAACTCCGGTCTCACCGGTGATCGGACATCCCCCGTAACATATTTATTATTATTTATATATTATATATTTATTTGTGCTTGTATTGATAAAATTGTTACTAATTTATGTACAGATTTGTACATAACTGCCTTAGGCGCACAAACATGCTCTGCAAACTCAAGTGTGTACATAGTACACTCTTATTAGAGCATGCTCCCAAGCAAGCTCTTATTTACAGCATACTTGCTAGGTACACGCTAAATAAGAGTGTGCATGGCATGTACACGCTAAATAAGAGTGTGCCTGCAAGTACACGCTATAATACACTTGATTAGTCCTATCTTAAAGCATGGGTCAGTTTAAGTGTACTTGCAGGTACACTCTTATTTAGCGTGTACATGCCAGGCACACTCTTATTAAGCGTGTACCTAGCAAGTATACTGTAAAGAAGAGTGTGCTTGGAAGCATGCTCTAATAAGAGTGTACTATGTACACACTTGAGTTTGCAGAGTGGCCATGGACAAAAAGTGCATAAACACCGACCCCAAACCAAGTGCCGCTTAATTCATAGGACTTGGACCATAGGGTAAACAAACAAACCCCGAAAACGAGAACCTGATCGGACTCCAGCGTGGCTACAGCGTGGTTGGCTTGACATGGGATGTCCCTTTCTCTCTCACTTCCAGAGCGCTGTGATCGACAGGGAGTTTCCGTCCTCCGTCCTGCTGGTGGTGTCGCGGCACGCCGAGGCCATGTCCCTGAGGCTGCAAGGAGAAGCTGCCGTCACTCTGCCCATCTCGCGAGGACAGCAGCGTCTGCACATTAAAGACCACTGGAGTCACGTCCTGTCGCCAGGCAATTTTACGTATGAGTTTCTCGAGGGTGAGTGCGTACCGGCACAGTGGGCCAGAAGACCGGTGGGGGCGGTCACAATCCCGGACGCGTTTTAGGCCCCAGAGTCCCTTCCTGGGATCTAACCCAACGTGTGGCCCCACCTATGGATGAATCTCGTGGCGAAGAATTTATTGGTGGGATCACCACCAGTTCGGTTCCAGACCCACTTAGCGACTCGAGAGTTCAAAAAGCGTGTAGAGGTAGTGCCGCCTGCGCTGGTCTCCTGACCTACCGTGCCCGGAACAAAACAAATCAGTTTGACAGGCCGCCTAGCTTGCCTAAGCTTGTCTTGGCTGATCTTTTTTTCTGGTCATTAAGGTTTCAAGGTGAATTTTCTTGCACTGTTGACAGTGTCATGAGAAAAATGAACTCAATAAATTAAAGAAAACTAAATAAAAAAAATATGTCTCGTAATTTTTGATGAGAGACAGGAGCTTTTTCTGCTAAAGAATCGTGTCTCCCAACAAGTTGCTTGTAGCAGTCGCGAGCCAAAAAAAAAAAAAAAAGCCGCATGGGGAAGAGCATTTCAATACTGGCAAGGCCTTTCGGGGGTAGGCCAGTGCTGAATTTCAGGAATACCTCTGCCAATCGCGAACACTTCCACTGTCCCCAGCGGCCAAGGGGTACGTTGAGGAAGAACACACTAAATGTTTTTGTAAAAATTTTGTACGAGACATCACAGTTTTTTGTGCATAGATGAACTTTTCGTACCATTTCGTACGAGATTTTGTACAAAAATGAGGAAATTTGTGCAGATTTTCGTTCGAAAGTTGTACGAAAAGTTCATCTGCACAAAAACTGTGATGACTCGTACAAAATTGTACATAAAATTTAGTGTGAAAAATACACCGTTAGAAAAGTACGCCCCCTCTAATGGCACACTTCACAGAACTCAACATCCATGTAACAAGGAGTTCAATCCAATTCTCATAATGATTTGAAACAACTGGTTCAGGGAATCCTCAAAGCTCGCCTCAAAGTCAAGATATTGGCCCATAAGGGTTGTACTTTTCTTACCCTTTACTTTTCTTTCCAAACCTACCCCTTTCACTGCTTGGCCTCCCGCAAAGAAGGCAACAAGTCGCTCTCTGCCCTCAAAACGGTTGGCTACTTTTAACCCCCCCCCCCCCCCCCCGCAGCTCTCTGAATTCGTCTCTGGACCCGGCCTCGCCAGGAACTGCCGCAGCTCATTCTCAAAGAATTCGTGACTGCCTTTCAAGACGAGTTGATGGATAGGCGCGAGACCCACGGTGCAGTGTTTCGGAGAAGGCAAAGGCCAACGGCGTCTCTGCAAAATTTCACATCCTGTTAGTGTAAACCACAAAGATTTCAATTGCATTATTGCATTATTCGGTGACTCCGCAGAAAATTCGTGGCGACGAGAATGCTTCAATGGCGGTTGGTACAACAGCACTCTTGGGGCCTGCTCGTGTCCTCCTGGCTTCGACGGTTTTTCCTGCGAAAGAGGTAAACTGTGGAGTTCATAATAATATTTATCATCTGAAAACGGGAAGAAAAAAAAGTTTAAAATGTTTGTACTGTTAACTTATTATACTTCGCTCATTTTACTCATCAGTCGCCCCATTGTATACCACGCTATATTGATATTTGCACCCAAGAATCCCTGAAACAGTAGATGCACTGCAAATCCAAGTGTGGGACAGGCATGCACTTGATAGCGTGGGACCAATTGTCCCACGCTCGTAAACGCTGGACACGGTTTGTCCCACGCCTACATACTTGGGAAAGTTTGTCTCACGTTATCTAGTGCATACCTGTCCCACACCTGGATTTGCAGTTTGCTTGGCAATCGACTTCCTTTTCTGTCGAGCGGTGAGGTGTCCTGTACTAGCGCCAAGCCACTTAACTCATATGAATCGGGGGAATCACTACCGAATCACGGAAATCACTTGTAAATCGTAGGAATCTTGCAAATCTCTTCAGAATTTTGAGAATCTCCTGGGAATCTCGGTAGTCGAAGGAATCGTTATCTCGATGATAACCTGGAAATCGTGCAGAAAACCGTTCACTGAGTATTCCATAGGTTGTCAGTCAGCCTCAAATCAGATTTTTAATTATTTTAGCTCTGGAAAACACATTCGCAAGGTTTGGGACGAGGGGTCGACAACTCATACATTACCTCGTACGCGGTGGCTATATTACCTATATATTATCTTGAGATTACCGTGTAATATATGTACATTACCACAATTTAGACTGTCTATTACCCTTGTATTACTATATATTAATTGTATTACTGGTAATATACGTATACTCCCTCGTAAGCAGCTAAAGGGAGTTGTCGACCCCTCGGTCTGGGAACCACGCAGGAATCATTGAGAAACTACACTCACGGACAAAATTAAGGGGACACCTTCTCAAAACTCCCTCAAAACGACAGTTTCTATCCGATTTTCATAAAACTTCGTCAGGAATGGTGTCAAAGCCTCCTCTAAGCGTGTGCAAAGTTGCATGGACGGGGGTTGACCAGTAAGGGGTTGCAAAGGACTAGTTTGTCTGAGAAGGCTCCCGGAGGGGGCGTTTTGAAAAGGATGACAGTGAGAGTCGCCGTGAAGGGTTTTTTGAATTTTTTAACCCCTCCTGCGGCTCCGGAGCCCTTCGAAAGTTGAATTTTTCTGTACGTCCCTATCAGAAGGACGTGCCCCTCCGGGAGCCTTCTCGGACAAACTAGTCCTTTGCAACCCCCACCCCCCTGTAAAATCCACAATTATTGAACGACAGCCCCGCGTGTGCGTTGAGTTCCTTCTCTGGGCTCCCCTAATACAGGAAATGCTCATGGGTAACCGACGTGACACACACGCACCCCTTAGCAGGGCGTAACAGCTTGAAACTTTTCCACCCGTAGCGCTAGGGCAGTGGTTCTCGACCCCGAGGTCCCGATTCTATTAGGGGTCGCGAAAACTTTTTTGGGGGTCGCGGGAAGTTGCCTGGGGTCGCGAGCTGACGTGGTTCAGTCGCAGACGGTGCTCCGGGGCAACGGCCGGTGCATTTCCTAATGATGCAAAAACGCAATTCGGATACAACCCCCCAATAAATTCAGTCCAAAACAAAAGTGAAAAGTACGAAAAGGGGTTCCTTTTAAAAACACGTAAAAACCGAAGACCCTCGTTTGACCGACTCCGATATTCGGTCAAATTTTGTCGTCGGAAAAACGAAATTGAATAAATACTAAACATTTTTTCGGTGGATTGCAATATTTTGGCCTATTCCTGGTTTTAATATGTGTCCAAAAAATAATTCGGCCTTTTTTTCGGACAGATGGAAGTAGAACCTAGGACTAGAGGGTCTGGTGCAGATGCTTCGGCGATGTTGGCCTCGCACTAACCCCTGGGTAAGCCAGTCGAAATAAGTTGTGGAACGTGGGGATCGATCGCCCGTCCCTACCCATGAGGACCGATGCTTCAAAGATCTCAACCATCGCAGTTGATGTGGGTATACAGCTCACATAAGCTTTGTTGGCCATAGGTTAGATTCGAAGCCTCAACATGGTTTCTCGGCTAAAAAACCAGATGATGCGAGCCATGGTCTACAGTCCTAGGTTTAACTTCCAACATTTACTATTTTTCAAAGCCCTCCCTAGTGTGCTTTAAAGCCACAGCAATGCGCAGTGACCATCATGTGCCGCGGTGGCTGCACTGTGACAAAAATGTACGGTATTCGCCGTTAAACAGGATTTGCCGTGCTTAGAAGTACGGTGTTTCCCGTACCTAGAAGTACAGCGTTTTCCGTACCTGGAAGTACGGCGATTTCTGTAGTTTGTACATTGTACCAAAGATCTCGCCTTAAATTTAATTCCAAAGAGTTTGAGTAAATTTTCAAAATCGTCAAAATTGACTTTGATGTCCAAAAAAGAGTGCCTTTTGACAAGTGCATTGTACTAAGTAAGGTGATCGCCGAACTTCCAGGTACGGTAAACGCTGTACTTCTAGGTACGGGAAACTCCGTACTTCTGTGGACACGGTAAACGCTGTAATTTTAGGTACGGTAAACACCGTAATTCTAAGTACGGGAAATCCTGTTAATGAATTTACGGCGAAAACCGTCCATTTTTCTTACAGTGTGGAGGTGTCGACGCGTCGGTGTTCCGTGACGAGGGTCGGCGGTTCAAGTCTTATTACTTCACAACTTTTTTCTCTGATCGCTGCTCCTTGTCACGTCAATAGCCCGCTTCAATCGGCTTTAGACATGAGGTGGTGGCTGTGGGCGTAAAGGCGTCCTGTCCCGACCATAAGGTCCGGGGATCGAATCCCAATAATTCCTTTCATTATTCGACCAGCTTCCTCCCACTGCTACTCAAACCTGTCGTCCAACACTCGGCAAGTCAGGATCGTGTAGTGGTCAAGGTCGCCTTTGCCGGGCCGCTACACCGAGGTCAGTGGCGGAGCCAGACTGCCGAGCTGGGGGGGGCGCTGACCTTTTTTTAAGGAGATTGCCTACCTTACAGGGGGACGCGTACTGAGGGTTGCCTACCTACAAGGCGCAAGTGAAACATATTTTTATTAGCTCTCAACCCAGCATCATACGGCGGTCCTTTGCCGCGCAGAAGGTGGCCACCAGGTCGTCCTCCTTCAGACTCAAAGTACAATCAAAGCACTCAGTTACAATGTGGGCCTCCATGGACGGGCCGTCCCCGTGCCTTGCTGCAAGGCCCTTGCACCTCAGTCTCGTTACTAGGACGCCCCAGCCCCCGCGAGTGTCATTATTTGCCGGCCGGCCGGCCGGCTGCCCCCCCCCCCTTTCCGTTCTCCTCGGATTTGGACGTTTCATAGGGGGGGCCGAAACCGAGCTGGGGGGGGCTGAGCCCCCCCTGAGCCCCCCCGTGGCTCCGCCACTGGCCGGCTGGACCCCCCCCCCCCCCCCCCCGTTTCCGTTCTCCTCGGATTTGGACGTTTCATAGGGGGGGGGCGAAACCGAGCTGGGGGGGGGGGGGGGGCTGAGCCCCCGCCACTGACCGAGGTGTCTACAAATTTGTTGCTTAAGAGGTCCGCTTCGGCGGATTGGCCTCGGCTTTGGTTCGATCCTCGATGGAGTTTATAAGTCCTTTCAAGCTGGCCCAAGAACGACTGCATGTTCGGGTCTGAGAGCGCCGGACAACGGGGGTACCACTGTGGGTACTATGACCACCCCGCGCAAACAAAAGCTACCCAAACTAAAGCCTTCTGTCTCTTTCTTTCTCTGTCTCTCTATCGTCTCTGCCTAACTGGACAAACCACCCATGTGTGAGCCGTGTCGGCGGCTCCGGTCCTACTGGGACTGGGTTCCCCCGGCGTCCAAAGGGATTTCGCCGACGGGATTAACCCTATATATCTGATAGCACCGGTTCCCATCCCGCACACCGAAGCAAAGCAGGAGCCCCCCCCCCCTTTAAGACTGGGGAGAGGGCGTAGAGTTCCATTTTTTAAATTTATTTTTTGTTAAACACGATCGCCAGCGCCTGGGTACACTGGTTCCAATATCCGAACACAAGTTAAGAAGGAAAGGGTCGTAGGGTTCCATTTTTTATGTATCTTTTTTTTTTACAAAATTTTAAAGAGATTGGCGTATGTTTGTGTTGTACCACGCGAAAACACATAATTTTAAAAATTATTACTTAAAAATATCTTTTTTTATGAAGAAAAAAAGGGGGGTCGTATGGGGTCGCAAAGCTTTGGTCCTTTGGTCGCGAAAAATTTTAGCAGTCATTTTGGGGTCGCGACCCGAAAAAGGTTGAGAACCACTGCGCTAGGGGGTGGTTTTTCATGCGGTTTTGTCGTTTTTCGCGTTGTGCTTTTGATTATCCACCACTTTCAAAGTTCTTTCCGTTACTTCTGCAAGAAAACAGAAAAAAACGGGGAAAGTGGGGAAGTGGGGTACGATGAGCTGCCTACCTGCCAGGCTCTCCCGACAGCACTCAGACCGGCCCCTGCGCTAGTCTAACGCAATGCGCCCGATTTCAAGCCGAACGCGTTATTTGAATGATCTTATTTTTGGCGCGCTTAGCAATGTTAAGCTGACGCATCTAAATCCGCGGTCGGTGTTGAGGTAGCGTTACTCGGTCACACTTGAGAAGGGCGTAAATTTAAGGGGTGACCCTACTGAAAATGCTAATTTCTAGAAAGTGCTACTTAGCTGTATGGTGATTATTGTTTTCAGTTAGAAAGCGAAATAAACTGACAAAAACCTGTATTTGGGAATTTTTGGATTAAAAATTACCTTTAATTTGACCAAAAAACAAAGGAAATATAGGATTGCGCCAAAAGTTCCTTTCAAAAAGATATACGACTAAAAACTCTGTCATTTTGGGCTGGTGGGCCCTCCGGTACTCTTGCAGCCTGTGGCCCCGACCGTTACGGCGCAGCGTGCGCCACACAGTGTTCCGGCACGGCGAGGGGCTGCCGCCGCAGGCTGCTATCCTGGAACTGCAACACGGGCAGTGGCTGCAAGATCTGCGCCGCGGGGTTTCAAGGCGACTTATGTGACAAGAGTGAGTGTAAGAGATCATCAACCAAGGACTTTTGGGCTTACGTGGCGTCAAAGTAAACTACCTTGAGTTGACAGCTTCAAAGGTTACTTCCAAATTTCTTGTGTAAACATCATCATTGTTCCAACAACCACCTTGACTTTGAACAGAAGGGTGGATGTTGTAAGTCTTCGATTCTGTCAGTGAAAAGCTAAAGCTCTAAAAGTGGAACGCTGTGTAAAAAAATTCCTAGCCCTCCGGATTAAAGACTGCAAATTTTCGCATATCTTGGAACACAGCAAGGCAAGTGCGCAAACATGAACCAAAAATTGTGGTTTACTCTTTGATTGTCCTGATTAAAAGTGGGCTGATACCGGTTGACTTTTGTATGCCTGCCATGGTCAATGTCTTTCCAGCCCCTGTATGCCCATTGGCGCCAACACTGTGACGTTAAAGCCCTCCAGGACAGACTGGACCAGGGGATCGGTTGTCTACACACACATTCTGGACAACCCCACCCTCCCTTATCCCCCAAATACTACGGGACGGACAAAGAACCACTTGTTCGAACATACCCGGAATCGTTTAAAAAAACTAATCGCTGGGTTCTTTCTTCCCCTGGACACACTTCCCAAATTAAAGTTGCCCATTCTGTGTGGCACCAGAAAAGAAACCCTTCATCGAACCAACAGGTTTTTTCTCTTGATATCTCTCTATAGAATTGTGCATATATGCACAGATGTAATAGGTTCGCGGTGCTGCGCTAGTTCCGACAATCCAACCCTGGCGGACCCTTGGCTGCCTCACACACCCATTCCCAGGCTCTGGTGGTGACGCCCACCTGTCCGCCTAGATGGAAATCTAAATACGCCCCACCTTTCAGCAGTTACCCCCGACCATGTGGTAACCTCGGAGAGGGGCGGCGCTTTTAAATTTCCATGCAGGCCGACAGGGGAGCCTGACCGTTATTTCCCCAGTACGGTTTTCTTAAAGAAACTTGCCGCTCCCGCAGTTTGTGGTGCTGGGCAGTACGGATCGGGATGTCTCCAACAGTGCGGCCAGTGCCACTCCGCCAGTCCGTGCGACGTGTACACGGGGCGGTGTCCGTCGGGGTGCGCCGCTGGCTACCACGGAGCCACCTGTCACCACGGTCAGTAAGGACACAGTTATTGAACGTATGTGACAACATGTGATGTCATACTCGTTCGTATGTGAATATTTTGTCATGTTCGTGTACGTGTTCATGCACGTTCAAGCAAATGTGACATAAAGCTGCGGCATCATGTCTCAAAGAATGTGACACCGCATCCTGACGAACTTACTAAAATTCACATTGTAACGAATATGACGTCACTTTCGTTGAATAACAGTGGGACCTGCGTCTCAATGTAAAAAACAGGTCTGTAAATTCAGACAAAATTGGCAAGAAGCAGGGGGGGAGGACTCTTAGCCACATTGACTGGCCTCCCGAGCCCGACCCCAATTACAAAAGAAATATGGAAGGGGAATAGATTCAGGGAGAACTTCAGAATAAAAGAGGCTGGTGAGTGATGTTTGTGTGGTGTTTTCGGTATTAACGAAAAAGGGCTAATAATGACCAGATGACCTAGACGAAGTTGTGGGACAGGCAAAAGCTGCTGATCTGTTACGCTTCTTCTCCTCTTCCTATTCATTGCGGCTAAAACATTTTCGTACTTTTCCCTTCACTTTCAGAATCGTACTAAGTTTTTCTTTACTAACGTATTGACGTTTGGCGGCACTTATGAGAATATTTACATGTCCATTTGTACTATAAACTATATAATCAATGTCGTCTTCAAAAATCTGTTCATCATTTTAACGAATTTCTTGTGCACCAACGGTAGAAATGAATATTAATATAACTCCATTGAAGGATGAGAGTGTGTAGCTGCTTGCGATCAGAGAGCCATAAGCCTGTCGTCTCCGAAAATAACCCGCATCAAATAAAGCATGTTTTTGTTCTTTTTTTGTTTGAAGAACTAACTCATCTTATCATGGGGCCAAACATAACATCCGTGTCAAGAACGTCGTTTAGTGGCTATTTCTACACTACGCCTGAAAACTTGGAGGGATCTGAGGCGGTGATGTATTACGAAGTGCAACATAAGGTAAGTCCTTCAAACCCAACGCACTTTTACAGCCTCTAAATAATGGAACTACAATTGATAGTGTACAAGCTGTGACGTTCCGGGTTGCCTTCTTAGATCATTCCTTCATAAGATTTCGAAATCAAAACAAGTAAGGTACATAGTGATTACATTACACGTTGTCACAGCTAACATACACGGCTGGATATCTTTTCGGAAACGATTAAGTGAGATCCTTTTTTTTTAACTGTTCAGGGATGTATTATATGAGATAACAGAAGATGTTATTCTCATTCCAGATACGACGCGATGGCACAAAAAAAGATTTGCCAAATGTTTCAGTTCAATGACGGGGAAATAACATACACTGTAAGAAAATTGTACGGTTTTCGCCGTTAATTCATTAACAGGATTTGCCCTACTTAAAATTACGGTGTTTTCCGTACTTAGAAGTACAGCGTTTACCGTACTTGTAAGTACGGCGTTTACCGTTCTAGTAAGTACGGCGTTTACCGTACCTGGAAGTTCGGCGATCACCTTATTTAGTACAATGCACTGTCAAAAGGCACTCATTTCTGGACATCAAAGTCAATTTTGACGATTTTAAAAATTTACTCAAACTCTTCGGAATTAAATCTAAGGCGAGATCTTTTGTACAATGTACAAACTACAGGAATCGCCGTACGTCCAGGTACGGAAAACACCGTTCTTCACCCGGGTGGAAGGAACTGTACTCGAGAGTGCGCTCGGAAATTACACTTGGAACATATTTGAGAATGTAATGCATGTGTTGTATTTTTAGAGATAAGGCATAGTCAATCTGCACTTCACAAGCCACATGTAAGTGTGGAGCAAATGTACTTTGATTGCAGTCTGTGCGGTGCAGTTTATTTGTAGTTTGTTTGTAGTTCAACTGCAGTTTAAGTGATGAAAGTGCAGTCGGAGTGCAGTTTTTCTAGTTAAACTGCAGTTAAACTGCAGTTTTCATAGACATAAACTGGTAGTTTTTTCGTCACATGCAGTTTTGATTGCACTTCAGACTTAAGTTTTAAAATGTAGATGTAACTGCGGTCTCTCTTATATTTGAAATATGTCATATAGCAGCTGTCCTGACTTACTTTTGAATGTAAAGTTCAAAAGCAAGACATCCCATACGTGATCCGATAAGCTCAGTTTGGGTATAGCTCAGTGGACCGTCCTCAGGAGGACATGCCGAAAACGGCGATTCTAAAAATTTGTAAGGAGAGCAGCTCTAGTAGGAGATGACATAACCATCCCGATACCAGTTCCATGCTCCAGACGAGGCGATGGTCCGTACTTCATGAGGGAATCTGGCGTGCACCCAACCTAATGGCTGGCCATAGACGCCAGTGAGTCGCAACATGGAAATGCGTTTTTCTTGACTTCAGTGTAATATTTTGTCTCAAAATTTTAGCATACGGGTCGAGCTGATATTTATTAAGCCAACAGATGTTATATTTTGAAAAAAAAAAAATTACTGTAGTCACGCAAATTTGAAATACCAATTGGTAAACGGACGCAGCGCCCCAAGCGCCACCTAGCGGCAGGTCCGTGAAACCTGGCCCCAGGCGGCGGCTAACAGCAGACCACACCATGTCCCATGTGTGAAGTAAACTGTCCACAGTTTGCGTTTCACAATTGACGATATCAAAATGCTTTTAGGCCTCATGCAAGATCGAAATAATTCAAAACTTTTAGTGATAAAACGGCGCGAAATAAGTTCGAACCGGTTTTGACGAATTTAACGGGTTTCATGTTAAGTTCAATTTTTACATCAGTTGGACGTCACATGAGTTTTCGCTTACTTTTTTTCCGGGCAATCTTGGTGCCGTTAATGGTAATGCACTTATGTATTTTTCATGCAAGCGAGAGCTCGGTTTCAACGCCAATCATAATTTGCCTCAAAACTGAAGTTCAAGTTCCTTGACGCTATAATGAAAACTAAAATTGTAATACAGTTCAATTATGCACATTTGACATGCGAACACAAGTACAGAACAACTTCAGAATGGACTGCACTACAAGCTCGGTTTCACAACTGCACATGAAATTGTGTTTCTACTAGAAGCAAACTGCAGTCGAAAGTACCATCTAATCTACGTTCAGATCTACTGACAGAATCTTCAGTTCTTCTACATTGTAACTATGCTCGAAACTGCATATTCTGTACTGCAGTTGACGACTATAGTTCAAACTCAGTTGAAACTGTATTTCCTTCCACCCGGGCAATGGGTACGGAAAACGCTGTACTTTTAGGTACGAGAAACACCGTACTTCTAAGCACGGCAAATCCTGTAAAACGGCGAATACCGTACATTTTTGTCACAGTGTAGTCTGATGTGAAAATCTATAAGCTCTCGAGTGGATGGCTGAGGTGGGGTGGGGAGGGGGCCATCGGAGGGGGATTCCTCGCACGAGTGGTGGGAACACTGATTTGATCCAGCCGAACCAAAAAGGAGGAGCGGTGGCACAGAATAGAAACGCGGAAGAAATAGGTTAACCTGACACTAAGACTGAGGTCTTATGTTTCTGGATCTCTTCAATCGTTGATCAACTGATAGGTGAAGCTTCGGCTGGAAGACCCTATCCACATTCGTTTACACATCTCAAGCCTTCCGAAGGCTTTACAATTTGGCTTGGTAAGAAAGAGGACGACGCTCCCTTTTCCGCGTTTTCCGGTGGTACCATCAGAATTTGAATGCGCCCTCAAATCTTGTCTCTTACCCCTAGTGGTTCCATCCTATTCTGTCTGCATTAGCGGACCAGATTCTAAGGAGGGGTCCCTCTTCTTGCAGGCGGTGGACGAGGTCGAAGGACAGTGGGTTGTTGGCGAGATGGCGCCTTTAGCCAACAGGTCCGCAACCTCAGAGGGCGCCACCGGTTTCCCTTTCCTGCACAACTTCACGGTGGGCTGGCTGCGGCCGGGCCAGGCTCTGGACGTGCGCGTCGTCCTGCTGGACCGGCAACTGCGGGGCTTCAATGACGTGCCACAAGTCCGGTTGACAACGCTGGACCAGAGTAAGTCTACCTCACCGCAGCGGCATAGTGGGCCAGAAGACCGGCGCTGGCGGACGGCCAAAACTTTAGACGCGTTTTGAGCTTCATGTCGCCTAACAGGACTCGAACCGGAAACATGGCCCCACCTATGGATTCCTCGTTCGGAGAGCAACATGTTGGTAGGGTCACACGTTCGATTTGAGTCCCATTTAGCGACTCTGGAGCTCGAATCATGGCTAAAATTTTGACCGCCTCCGCTGGTTTTCTGGCTATCGGTGCGCGTGCAAACCTCACTTATGTAAAATTTGTAAGAATGTCATAAACCTGTCTGAAATACAGATGAAAATTAACGCACCTCTTAAAGCTGAAAACTTAGTCAGTTAACTTACCTTATTAGAAGTCTTAAAACGTTATCTTTAAATGTTAAAGCGAACTTTGAAAGGCCCTTTTTATGATAAGTTATTTTTCTAGCTTCTGGATTTAAATGGGTAATCTTGCAATACCGGAATACCACTTGGCGCAGTTCTTGTACTGACCCTGAGGATTAGGAGGTGGAGCCAAGGTGGCGGTCCCACTGTAGAGCTGTGGTCTCAGGTTTGTGTTCGTGGTTGCAGGAATAATTTTCGACTTGACTGTCTTCAAGGTGACATCGCATGGAGCTGAAGTTGCTTGGACTTCGTCTGTAAACGAGACATTTTATGTTCGATATGCGGTAAGAAATGCTCCAGGATACGCCCTCCTACAACTGCAGTAATTTAGAGAAGATGACAGTAACAGAGGCGAAAATCAATACATTCAAATTATTTGAGGAATAAAACCTAATCTTTTTGGCCCGCCCTTCTATTCAAAAAATAGGGGGAGGGCATATGCATTTGCCTTTGTGTCTGTGTGTCGTCGTCGTTGTTGTTGTCGTCGTCTGTGTACAAGGAAGGAGTTGAGCTGGAGTGACCAGATTTGGAGGGTACTTCAGGAGGGCCGTCCGAACAAACAATCCGGTGGTGCAAATCCCGTCCGACCCACGCAAGGCCTGCAGCAGCTGCATCATGGTTTGCATGGGCGGGAGGGGGATTTCCGCCATTATTGGTGCTAGCAGGGCACATAGGGGTATTTTTGGAATCAGGGCGACGAGACAAGATGAATGGACCTGGTCCCGACCCCATCGGCCGCTTTTACAAGTTGGCCAGATCAGGATCTTCAAAAAAGGGGGTCGACCGACTAAAAAAATTTATTGCAGATTTCGATTGGTCTCAGCAAGACCTTTTCAACGAGGGGTCGGAAAGGGGGTCCAGGAGCCCGACTTCGTCTATTAGTCACATCAGGATCTTGAAAAAAGGGGGTCGACCGACTGAAAATTTTTACTTAAGTTTTCGATAGGTCTTGGCAAGACCTCTTCAACGAGGGGTCGGAAGGGGGGTCCAGGAGCCCGCCTTCATGAGTTATGTGAAAAAGTGCGACGGGCTCGTTTTGCGCTCCTGCTGTGCCTCCATTGCAAGGAGTTGCAGTAGCATGGCAAATATGAGTATTTTCGGAATGAGGGCTAAGAGACAAATGAAATGGGCATATTCTAAGGACAGTTGGAGTAAAAAGTGTAAGGACTTTTGCATATTGTGAATAGAAGGGCGGGCCTAAGTCACGATGGTACATCGATAACTTTGCCTTACCCGCTCACGGGGTGTTTGATGAGAGCGGGCCGAAGGCCCGGGCCTTCGACTGGCCAAGTTGGGTCTGATGCGAGGGCCGAAGGCCCGAGGAAAGGCCGCCGGCAGGCCAAGCTGGGCCGGCCCCCTGTCGAACCGAGTTGCCGGCGCAGCGAAGCGGAGCTGGCAACTCGGTTCGACGGAAGGGCGGGCCCTAGCTTGTTAAATTTGAATGGGTTCGGGAAGTCACCCCTTTTGTTAGAATGCTGATGGCACTATAAATAGCTGGAGGACTTAAGCGACATTGTAACTTCAATTTAGAAAATGGCTACAAAATGCTACAAATCTCCGAAAGAATTGGAAATGCGCCAAAACCATGGGCATCAAACTAAACATTAATTCATGGCAATCCGCCTATTCTGGTCCAAGTCGATGACATTAAGGCTTTTGCCCAGATGTATTCAGCATACCTTGATAAAATGATCCTTGAACAATTTTAGTATGTGGTCTCACAATTTCGCGCATGCACGCTTTTCGTACAAACTTTTACAAAATATAGCTCGAATTCGTGCGACCATGCGTACAAATTTGTAAGGAAACTTTTTCATGCTCAAATCTGTGAGAGGCCGCCCCGTGCCAAACTGAACAAATAAACATTGTGTGTTGTGCAGTGCGAGAGGCTGTTGACGTGTCCCGAGAGCTGCTTCCACTCGAGGGACTGGCTGCTCGTTGACGGGCGCAGCGCCGCACTGACCGGTCTAGTGCCGGGTGCCGTGTACCACGTGCTTGTGTCTTCCTTTAAGGACGAGACGCAGGGAGAGACCGCCTCTTTCGTCACCGAATTCGCAGGTAAAATAAATTTATGATAGACTTTGGCAATTATAGACCTGTATACTGCGAGAAACCAAACACAAACCATGTGCACACTATAAATCCAAGTGTGCACACTTACTGACTATGACATTAAAGCGCAAAATTTTTTGCGTTCTCTTTGCACTACAAATCCGAAGGTCAGACTTGTTGCCACTCCAGAGGCGAGACAGAAAGTCTCGCTAAGTTTTGGTCAGACGTGAAAGTCTCACCAAAATTTGGTCAGACACTAATATCTCGCCACAAAATGGTGAGACTTTTTTGTCTGACCACAATATGATCAGACCTTTGAACCCATTCAATACGGTCCATGCGGCCTGTTCCGTGGTCAGACAGAAAAGTCTCACCAATTTGTGGCGAGACATTTTTGTCAGTCCAAAATTTGGCGAGACTTCTTGTCTCGCCATATTTTGGCGCCAAGTCTTTCCATTCCATTTTCAGTGAAATGTTGTAAATTTATGGAAAAATATTCGGATGAACTTATTGTTTAGTGGAAACAAAAACACATGTTGTAAGTTCAGGAAGAAACTTTGGATTAACTGGTTGTTAATCTCAAAGGACAATACATGTTGCATGTGTATGAAGGAAACCTAGAGAGGTTCACTCGAAGAGTCCTGGGGTACTTTGGCACCAGACCTCTGCGCTGAGCGCCGATTTCGTCCGCCGTCCGCTCGGCGAGCGCACGGCGGACGGCAGACGCGTCCGCCTTCAGCGCTCATGGTGTGTTCACCGTAGCCGCCGAGTAGCCGCCGTCGCCCAACCTAGCCAATTCTCTCACTAGGCGGCGCGTCCGCCGTCCTGCCGATGCGCGACCTCTACATATTGTTTAAAAAATCTGAAAAAAAAAATCGGTTAGTCCTCTTTTTACATAAGGAACTTTAGTCCAAGGTGAGAGGTTAAAATTTCTAACATCGATTTTTTCGTGGGACAGTCCAGCGGACATGTAAACAAACGCTTGGCTAAGGAGCTACCTTAGTCCCCTTAGGTCGAGGGGCAAGACCCTTAAGTAGCTAAGTAGCTGAGGTGACCGGTCCTTATAAAACACGACAACGGTTTTACCGTGTAGTGTGTGGACAACTCCACACTTAAAAGGTGGAGGTGTGGAATTTTTAGTGGCCACACATGGAAGTGCAGAGTTGGCACGTTTGCACCATGCCAAGAGATAGTGGTCCACGTTCGGGTTTTCAACACCCAACCACTATGTGCGCGCCCGCGCACGAAATCAAACATGCACTTTTTAACGCACGAATTTGTACGTGACAATGCACGACTTATTGCGCGGGTATGCAAAAAATTGTGCTTATTTGCGCACAGTTGTGTGCGCAACGTAATGCATGTTTAATTTGGTGCGTTACGTATGCACAAAAGCCTACGTAGTAATTTAGTGTGAGGGGCACGCGCCGTGGGGTTCAGAATCACAGAAGAACCGTCTGAATCACACCCCTTTCACGTCATCTGTCCGTCCAGTTCCTGACATGCTCATCGAGCCCGTCGCCGGGGCGCTGAAGGCATGCAGTGCCGTCAGTGTTGGTGCCTCCGGAGTCGTCAGTCGCACCAACACGTCAGCCACGGTGCAGTGGACGCCGCCACGCGACTGTGCTCGCATCAACGGGCCGCTGGTCGGCTACCGCTGGCAGCTGGTGAGGGCGTCCTGCCCCGACGGCAGCTGCCCTCAGCCGTCAAGCACCACGAGGAGGTAACACTGTCAAACCTAGTGTGGAAGAGTCCCCACACAGGGTAAAGTGCCGACCATGGATCAGGGTACCAATCATGGATCATTTTTGTTAGCGAGCCCGTACCGCAAAACCCAGCGATCAATTTCATTTTAGAAGAATTTTCTAAGTAGTCTGCATTTTTGAGTGCTTGAATCATGCGCGGGAGAGCTCATCAAGCTTCCCTTGTAAAAAGGAAAATATATGGAAAATGTATGGCAATATGGCAATATATGACGCCACATAAGTTTCACGTATTGTCAATATAATTGCACAACATATGAAGAATTATCTTTTTCAATGGCTTAGGTCATTTCTTGGTGCCCAATGATATATGGTCCATATATTTTTCAATAAACTTTTATCTTTGAAGCATATGCCTCCATATGTGGCTTTTCGCCCCGCGAACTTCGAAAATTTATTGGTTCCCAAAAAGAGTTTGTTGAAGCAGCTTTATACCATAACCATAGTTGAGCATTGCGAACCTTAAAACTCAGGGTAAGGTGCCCAATTATGGCCACTTTTAGCGCACGTCTGCGCCTTGAACCCCTTTACTAAGTCACTCGCACGTGTCACCGGTAGGAAATTTTTCAAGAACATGCAAGAAGGATGGAGTAAAGGTTCCCTAGTTTGAAAAACAGAAAATGTAAATTTACTCTTTGAGAAAAAATTAACTGAAATACGAGTGCAGTTTGCCCAATGATGGCCACCTTTTGCCCAGAGATGGCCAGTGCCCAGGCCCAGTAATGGCCACACTAGAGTTAGAGCACTTTGTTTGCGTTTTTGACAGTTATTGAACCCCGTTTGGACTGGTGTGTGAACAAGATACAGAGGTCACTATCTCACGGAACGGAATTTTATTGGCCTTAAAAACTGTTCAGACAGTATGTTAGCTATAAATGTAGAAAAAATGTTAGGACTTCAAGTTTGCAATAGGAACGAATCGGTTACTAAAATAATTTCACCTGAAGACGGTGAACTAATAATGTTGCGCATCTTATAGGTACAGACCTGTAATTGGAAAGTTATCGGTATCAATAGTAGAAAAAGGGTACAAAATTATGCATATCTGTTTTCCACTTTTGGCGCAGATAAATTCTAAAAATTCAGTCTGAACTAGTAACACACTTAACATATTTTGGTTATCTTGTTGAGGTGAACACGTTTCCAAAATCGAATAGTTTCTGTCGCATATTAGACATTTTGACATTAAATTTAAACTCATAACAGACAGTGTCTAAACAGTTTCTAGGGTACAACGAATTCAGGCCTCCGTGAGGCAGGGAAGTGAAACGCCCGGTCCAAAACAAGATATTGCAGGCAACAAAGAAGAGGGGACATGCGCGGTGTCGCATCGCTCGCTGCAAAGTCCGCTTAACACTAGTGTGGCCATCACTGGCCGGCGCAGTCTTGCCTGCCCAGTAGTGGCCACAACCCCTTCACCCTCAAATATATCAAAATCTGAAAAAAATTCGCATGCTATGGTTAACTTGCTCTCTCTTGATATTATCGACGTGATGTTTCTCTCGCACGGACATCGTATACACAACTGACAAGCGGCGCCGTCACAGTCTGCGCGTAGCTGGGCCGGTAAGAAAAGCAGCGCTCGGCCGGCTAAAAACGCAGTGTTAGTGTAGCCCTCCAAGACACTCACAAGACGAAATTTTTTCGGCGTTGGGTTGCTAATAGGTGACAGTGCAAAACCCCAAAAGCTCGATTGTTTAACTTCTCTCACCTGGATGGAACGTAAGCGCAAAGTGTGAAGTGGTCATCACTGGTACCCTGGCCATCATAGGGCATCTTACCCTAAGAATAAATGCTGGGAAAAACCCATTCTCATATGCATACTCGACCATGAACGGACTTACAAGTAGTGCATACTTGGCAATAAGAGGTTACGAAGCTGAGCATGCTGTCTGTAAGTGTATACTTGTAAGCAGGCGCTCAGAAATTTGTAGCAAGTTGACAAGTTTGCAGCCTGGTTTTGTGTTCCTTTCAGGTCTGTATCACTGAAACTTTACCCTTGCGTTGAGCGTATAAAATACATTGTCGCAATATATGCGTCATATACTGTCAGATGATCATGGCCGTAGCTGCCAGGGGGGGGGGGGGGGCAATCTGGAAGGGATGGCCAGATGCAATCAATGTAGACACAGAAATGCACGAATATATCTTTAAAAAGGTCATAGAGAACCCCAAAAACTGCGAACTTCCTTAGCTCGCTTCGATGACAAACAATTTACATTTACCAACCTAAAAAGCCCTAAGAACCACAAATTTTCTTAGCTCGCAGACTACGCTGACCATCCTAGATAACCTGTAGACCCGCAAATTTCCTCAGCTCGCTTCGCTCCCAAACAAATTAATTTGCATTTGCCACTCTCTAAAGTCGTAGAAAGGGCAAAATTTCTCAGCTCGCTTCGCAACTGCAAATTTTCTGAGCTTCCGTCCCGTCGCTCGCAAACAATTTACGTTTACCGCCCTTTTCATACATTCAATCGTGTGTTAACTGAAAATAGCACCTGCGGAACTCCCCGGTAGGTAGGCAACCCACATTGCACACACAATTTTGCCCATAAGAATCAACTGAAGGACTTGACACTAGAAGTACGGAGACTGGAAATTCCACTTCAAGTGTGGAGGCCTCCAATGTTGGTTTTTCAGAGGCAGGTGCGGACCCAGAATTGCCTCAAAGGAAGGGCTGCACAGCACCTTTCCTCTGCTTGCAGGGTCAATGTGTTCGCACTACATCACTTTGTGGTTTATTGTCCATAGGCTTTGCTCATAATTATACATGCGTTTCACAATGCACAAGCTTGTCAGAAACGGCGCTTGTTACACCTTCTTTGGTCAAATTTTACCCTTGACACAAGAAACGCTCTGCGGCACCCTGTTAAGCTTAAATTTGTTGAGTGCCTTTCTCACTGTATTTTGCTATCGGCTTTGTCTTTCCAGAACGTTCGTGGATCTTCTGAATCTTGCCCCAAGCACGCTCTACGAGTTGAGAGTCTCCTTGGTGAACGCAGTGGGATTCAATTCTTTGCTATATACCAGCATATATTTTAATACGTGTGGACCCTGAACAACAATTTAGTTAATAATGAATAGCATACTCACAGTGTACTGACAAGGTTTTAAAAATCAAAATTCGCTGTTGCACGATTTGACGTTGTGCCTTGTCTGAAACGCTAACTAAAGTCTATATAAACGTTAAGAACTGTGAAATAAAGGAGTTCTGTAAGGTGTGATTACTCACCCGTTAGTCATGTACATACGTGTAAACAAGAACCACTGACAAAAGTTTTCGTAATATTACGACAAATTTGATGATGTATACTTGGTATTTTTTACGAATGCTGCGTAAAATACGCTCTATAAAACATTCATAATCAAAGGATTACGAATCCTTCGTAATTTCTTGGAAAAAGTGCCTGAAAATGACTGAAAAGTACTCAAAATCTACGAGTTATTCGTAAAATAATGAATCATTTATCGTAAAATTGTTTGTAAATTTACGATTTCATTATGGAAAAACACTTAACAGGGACGCCTCACCACCTTCACGGGGACTCCAACTTAGACACCTTAACGCTTCTCGACGCTCGGAAACCCGGACGTATGCTCACTGCCGTTATTGGCTCTTTTCCTACACAACTGCTTCCAAGGATGGCGGAGAAAACTTATTTTTGACCATTTCTCAAAGATTTGGGTGTTTTCGGTAAATTTTGGTCGTTTTCATAACATATCTCGCAAGAAATCGGTCACACGTTAAATCTGTGGCCATGTTCTTGTTCCTCGGTCAATTCTACATAAGTTCACTAGTTTTCATCCAATAAGCTTCGGCGTAGTGACAATTTCAGAAACCTTTTTTTTTCTTCTCAGCTAAGAAATTTTTAACCGACCCAATGTATTAGGATGTCTTTTCTTAAAAAAAAGTTTGTTAATCAGAAGGGGTCATGGAAAGACGTTGGTTGTGTTAAATAAATTAGTTCTTTATTGACGCTTAGGGCAACTAGCTGCTCAGTGTCGCGTATCGCCGCTTGGACAGTTTCCGGAGTGGAACTGACTCAGTGGATGGCCTTCGTTTGCTGGATTTATTATGAGACACGCAGGCTCCTGTGTACGGATACGAGTCGTAGTCTTCTCAAGAAAACTCTACTACCGGTAGGCGAAGCGCCTCTGCTGAGCTGTGAGGGCACAGTCCGATCTTCCAAATGGCACTTACAATTGGGTTATTCTACAGAAATATTACAATTTCGCGTTTTGAACAGCATAAAAAAAAATACTCAAAAAAAATAAAATTTCCCGAAAAATCTTACTTCACTGTAAAGTCAAAGGTCGGAATTCATTCCATCCTAGGGGAAAGAAAAAAATTTCGCCATTCTGTGGCGAGAATCAAATTTCTCGCCACTTTGTGGCGATAAACAAAAGTCTCGCCATTTTGTGGCAAGAACTAAATGTCTCGCAAATATTTGGCGAGAATCATATGTCTCGCCAAAATATGGCAATTATTGTCTATTTGATGTGAGGAAACTCACTAAATTCAATATTCTCATAGATTGAACACTGCAAAATCAATGGTGAGAATTTAAGCCGCCGTGGAGGTCAGAAAAAAATGCTCACACTTGCACCGGTGAGAATCGAAATTCTCACTCCTGTTGCGGTGAGAATCGGAATTCTCACCCCTACAGCGGTGAGAATTTTGATTCTGACATCTGTAGCGGTGAGAATCATAAGGCAAGGATATCCATAATTTGATTCTCACCGCTGTAGCGGTGGGAATTTTTTCTCACCAAAATTTGGTCATCATTCTCAGCATTCAATTTTCAGTGTTTTTACTTTAAAGGTTGGCAGCATTGTTGCCAGCGCTGGCATTCAAGAGTGGCGCACCCATTGTTGATGAGAACATGTCGGGTCCTGAAATTATTACGTCTGGGTCTAGGGGAGCAAAATTATTGTTGAACGGGCATGTATGCTATCGAAGAGACAAGTACAAGAACAACACCTACTGGTCATGTACCCGGAAAGGCGAGTGCAGGGCGACGTCGGTAATAACAACTGACCAAAATAACGTGCTTGTGAAGAAGGAAGGGAAGCATGACCACGCGCCGAACCAAGAGGCTGTCGGGGCGGAGCGCGTTAAGGCCCGCATCAAGAGGAAGACAGTGGTGCACCCGGAGGTGACCCCTGCCCAACTTCTGCGCACCGAGCTGCCCAGCGTCTCCTCCGGCGTCATCAGCCAACTGCCGGAGCGGGAGAACCTTAAGAGGATCCTTTACCTGCGGCCGAAAGGAGGGGATCCGATACCACACTCTAAGGTTCTTACGGATAAGTCACCACTGTAAGCTACGGATAAAATTGATTCACCGTAATTACGGATGTGTTTGTCCATATTACGGAGTTTGACAGCTGTATTACGGATAAAAAACATCTCCAGATTTTGAGAATTTCAGTACGGACAAAATTATCCGTAAATACAAACACAAATGTTGATCCATAATTACGGCTACTGATCTCATCCGTATTATCAACTCAACTTGTCCGTAAATCATGATCTGAACCTATCAATCCGTACTTACATCAACTAAACCACAGCATGAAGACTAATAAGGTGTAATATAGTTTCATTATTTTTCAAACAAAGAATTCTATTTCTGCATATTCCATCGCTCACATATTAATTCTCCAGACTAAAATCTTGTACTAAAATCTTCTAAGTGCCATTTTGGCTGTAGTCAAACGGTTATCAAATAAAATTTTTAGGAACCTAACCTAAAATCTTTATCAAAGAAACAATTCAAATATATAAACAAACATGAAGTTCTATTTATTAATGTATGTTGTTGGGAAGCAGAAAATTTACCTCTGAAAATGAAAGAACCTCCAACATCTCCAATCCTCAACAGCTGATAAGTGTGTGTTAACATGACAGCTGTCCAGTTTTCGCAGACGCAAGCATCACTTCACATTGAAGCAGTAAATCAACTTTAACGAACCAGAAACTTGCGTATCATCGTGGTTTCTGCGTTTTTAACCACATTGAACGAGGTTAATCCAAACATAAACAAAGCAACAAAGGAGGGACTGTGTTTAGTGCCGCTTAAGTTCTCATACTTTCACGTATGAAAAGTTAAGCGGGGCGATTATTATTCGAAGAAAAACAATTCGCTGTTATTGCTACCAATTTGAGGCATTGAGGCTCAATTTAGGCCTCTGCAATTGGTGACACCGATGGTGTCTCAACCCAAAGTCCAGCTTGGATGGCATTGTTTGCACACACAGAAGAAGTCAGTGCATGTGATTTTTGTTGTCACTGGGTTCTTCCAGCATAAGGCACTAGATCAGCAGACAGTATAACCTCACCAGGTCACCAATTTCAAGAGAAAACATTTACAGTGTAACTTGAGTAAGGTGGAATGTTTGTGGAACTACCTACAATAACTGGTTGGTTAGATTGTCCAGTTGCTCAGTATGATTATTTAAATGCAGTTATTTCATAATCAACACCAAATTTTGGTGGTAAGTACATCTTTTTCTGCTGTGACTCTGCTCCATCGCTCAGCAAAAGTATCGTGTTCAATTTAGCTCCATTGAGTGACTAGTAGTAGTAAAAGAGCTTGCTAGTGCATTAAAAAGATATTTGGCAATAAAAATTTTATATACTGCTAATCTGTATCTGCGCAGTATGGCAAAGAGTAATTTTTAGATTCTGTATCCGCAATGTATTGCGATGAATGCAATCTCTTCGGATTCTGTTAGACTATCCGTAGTTACAAAGCCACATCTGTTACGGACAAAGCCATCCGTATATTACAAATCAGGCTATCCGTATTACGCTTGCGCAAAAATGTTTGTAAGGTACGGATGAAATTCTTTGTAATACGGATGAAGTCATCCGTAAGGACATTAGAGTGCAGACGCGGAATCTGCGCGGGTGCTCATTTGACTCATCTCATTACTTTCTACAACATTGGGTGGGGACTTAGACTCTTTGCCACAAAAGTCCCAATCCAATTGTAAATTTTAGGCCACTTTCTAATGGTTTTTGGAGGCCGGTGCAGCCGGTATTCATCCTACCTCAAATCCGAGGTTATATTCTTATTTCTTGGCCAGTTTTAAGTAGGAATTCCAACATTGAACCCCCTGGAATCAAAAGTTTCCGTTTAGCGCAAAATACCCGAATACATGTTTTCACTCCAACAGTCAAACTAAAATTACACTCTAAGGTTCTTACAGATAAGTCACTACTGTAAGCTACGGATAAAATTGATTCATCGTAATTACGGATGGGTTTGTCCATATTACGGAGTTTGACAGCTGTATTACGGATAAAAAGCATCTCCAGATTTTGAGAATTTCAGTACGGACAAAATTATCCGTAAATACAAACACAAATGTTGATCCATAATTACAGCTACTGATCTCATCCGTAATATCAACTCAACTTGTCCATAAATCATGATCTGAACCTACCAATCCGTACTTACATCAACTAAACCTCAGCATGAAGACTAGAAAGGTGTGATATTGTTTCATTATTTTTCAAACTAAGAATTCTATTTCTGCATGTTCCATCGCTCACATATTAATTCTCCAGACTAAAATCTTCTGAGTGCCATTTTGGCTGTAGTCAAACGGTTATCAAATGAAATTTTAAGGAACCTAACCTAAAATCTTTATCAAAGAAACAATTCAAATATATAAACCAACATAAAGTTCTATTTATTAATGTATGTTGTTGGGAAGCAGAAAATTTACCTCTGATAATGAAAGAACCTCCAACATCTCCAATCCTCAACAGCTGATAAGTGTGTGTTGACATAACAGACAGCCGTCCAGTTTTCGCAGACGCACGCATCACTTCACATTGAAGCAGTGAATCAATAACTTTAAGGGGGCAGACCAGTGTGACAGTAGGTTAAAGTACCCTAAGTTTGGAGGAGCACATAACGGGTCTAGGACAACTCGTCCCGACCGACTCGTTCCCGGACCTACCCGTCCCCGCGATATTTCGTCCCGGTACTTGTGGTCCCAGTCCTAAATCGGTCCCATTTTTCTTTTTTTTTCTATTTTTGTTCATTTTTTGGTCCATAGTACATCACAGGTTCCCTGCCACATTGTGCCCAATGGCTCTCAGATACGCCAGCACGTCCTCGCCCTCCTTGTACATCTCGTAACGCTCTTGGATGCGTGAGATGCGCGCGTCCGTTGCCTCGTACTGCGACCTGCGCCTAACTGGAGAGTGGCCGCCCTCCGCACGGCCGCACTCCACGTCGACCACGGCGACTTCCTCCTGGAGCTGGTCCAGGAAGACGTGCAGGGTGGGGTGGTGTTTTCCGACGAGGCTGCCGAGACGCCGATGCCAGGCCTCGCAGGTGTTGGTGGTTCTCGGCAGGCCCCGTTGCACCCGGCTGTAGCAGTTCCACACCGCCGGCGGGAACATCGGCCTGCCCCGCTCGCGCACGCGTCCTCCGCGTCGTCGCGCGCGGAGCCGGCCTCGGATGTAGTTGTCCTCCACATGCTGAAATACCGGGTCGAGATCTGCGTGGGCGACGGCCCTCAGCTCGTCGAAGGCGTCTTCCACGTCAGCCTCCGGCACGAAGGCGATGGCAACAAGGGAGTGGAAGTCAGCTCGCATGTCCTCGCTGTCCTCCTCCCTGTAGACCGCGGCCAGGCCTGCCTCTTGTATCTGCCGGAACAGGGACTGCCCGAAGTGGAACAGGCACCCGCACACCTCGGATTCTGGGACAGAGTTGTGCCGTTATTTAACTGCCTTAATTCAATAACTGTTCTTATAGTACCAAAAGTGGCACCTGGAAATGCTGCTCGCACGGCCGAGATGGCTCCCTGCTCGTAGTCCGTGGAGACATGGTCGGGCATCAGCTCCTTGCGCAGGCGCCGGCGGACCTCGGTCTTGATCACCTCGAACATGTTGATGTACGTGGTCTTGGACTTGTTTTCCAGGAGGGCGATGACGAGCGGCACCCACTTGCCGCTTACTTCGGCATGGATGGCGTAAATCTGGCATACGATCTTGGGCGCAGACTTAAAGGTGCCATCCATGACCCAGTAGGAGGAGCGCTGCAGCAGCTTCAGGTGGTAATTGCTGCTGAAGATGATCATGCGCTCTGCGTCCTCGGGCTCGAAGTACAGCAGCCAGCGGTCCCCTATAAACGTGGCCTTAGAAACCATTCTGTGCGCTCTATTTGCACACACTTGTCACCTTATGCAGGTACCTTTCAGAGTAGAGTGGAAGCGCCTGGGTATTTCTTCCAGCTCGTCCAGGGTCTTGGGCTCGGGAGGGAGGTGCTTCCTCTTGACGCGCCGGACCATTTTGCGCAGGGCCGCTTGCTTGGGGAGCTTCATAGCGGCCTCGCTGGTCACCCGGGCCACCTTCGGCTGAATGACTGCCGTCGTCGGAGCACGGGATGTCTCCGCGGTGCGTTTGATCGCCTGCACGCACTCGGTGGCCTTGCAGCGGCCCCAGTCGGGGGCGTGCGAGTGTTCCGACGAGGAGACCACCTTGTCGTCCTGGTCCACGATGATCCGCCCGAGGCAGGATCCACGCTGGTCACACCGCCATGCAACGCCCAGCTTCACCTCGCGGTGCTTGGTGTACATGTGGCCAGCGTGGACCGCTTTCCTGGCTCCTCGCTGGGTTGTCGTGTAGCGGACCACCGTGGACGTTTCGGACATTTTGGCCCCCTCGTCGCAGCCCCGCCGCGCGCCCCGACTGTTGCCTGGACTGGGCCCCGACAATGGGACCTGGGGACGAGTCGGCCTCACCGCGGGGCCGAGTTCAAATCGGAACTGGGACCGGGATAACCTTGGGACCAATGGGGATGGGAACGAGTTGGTCGGGACGAGTTGTCCTGCTCCCCACATAACAATACTAAAAAATTAAAACAAAAATTTGTTTGCTGGAATTTTATTATAACATATTAGGTCTCTCATAAAAAAAAATAGAAATAATTTTTATGAATTTGGTAACGACTTTAAAAAATTCAATCAAATATACACTCCGTTCTTATTCGGAAAGCTCTTGTCGTCATGAAATTTTCCCAGGAAATCATCAGAAAAATTTAAAAAAAATATATTAGTGATTGGGAAGGGTGTGGCTATATCCTAGACTACAACCATTAGCAACCCATTTTTTTTAAGTGAGTTGTAGACTTCATTAGTGCAATTTTTCATTCTTATAAACCTAACGCAAAAGTTGAAATTTTGTAAAAAATCAAAAAATTCATGGATCTTTCTGTCTGTAGTCTAGGATATAGGGAGGGTCACTAAGTAGGGGCTACAGAGTGCACTCGGGTGGAGTTCTCGAACGCGCCCCTGAGAGACAAAGCGAGGAAACAATCCTTCTGAATCAATCTGCTGAGCAACGGGCGGCCACAGCTGAATTTGGTCATTTTCAGCTATTTCGGCGACGCCTTTTTCGCTCGCCCAGAGCCTCCCTGGGTCAGGGCAGGGGCTGGGTCACCTTTCTTTTATCCTATTATATCTTGTGGCGTGAGTTTGCCACGTTTTTGGGACTGTTGGCTCTCATTATTGTCGATAAACGGTGGAAAAAGGGCGAAAATTAAGTCATTTTTTAGAAAAAAAAAAAAAAAAAAAAAAGGTCAGGTTTTGAGGTCTGAGGCACAGTTGAGGGGTGACCGACGACCCGTCACCACGGCGAATGTTGTCTTTTAAGCTATAGAAGACGATCCAACGGTCACGTACCTTGGCCGACGACGTAGAGGCTGTCTCGGGGCCTGAAAACTGCTAAAACAATAAAAACACTGCTTTTTTTGCATAAAATGGCGGGTAGCGTCATCAAAGCTATGTCCGATCTCAAAATGCTTGATGAATCTGAAATCAGCAGTAAAAACCGAAACTTTGGAGTGCTATTACGTTGTCGAACTCAAAAAGTCGCAATTGTCGACGGCCCCTAATGAGCGTTACAGCGAAGAACAAGTTTTACAACTTGACCTGTCTGAAAAAGACCCTAGTTTACAGTAATAAAAGGAGCACCTAACTTTCTACCACCTCGGCCTAGGAAGGTCTCTTTTACTGTCCATGCAGTCCAAATAAGTTATGTGTTTAGTAACTACATGGGCCTATACAAAGCGATATTCATCAAAACACAAGTTCTGACTCACTCCTTTGCCTTTTAACATGCTGCATCTTAGCCATGTTGAAAGTTCCATGGAGAGAATACGGTTAATAAACTCGAGGTAAAACAGTCCTATACGCTCTCTAGCACTCCCAGTTTTACCGTTGTAAAAGAACAAAGTGTCCAAGTACAGTACCACTTAAAATCGTCAACACAGCCATAATAAAGTTCACATTTTAGGTCGCAAACGTACAACACTACTGACATTTTCAAATTCACCCGTGTCGTCCCAGTCGACAAAACATAGTCCCATGTCAACTGTGTAGGCAACTGCATACTTAAATCTAAATGTTCCATTCTAAATATGCCCACTTTATGAGATCCGATGATTCAAAAAGTGTGCTTTGTCTCGACTACATGCTTCGTCGCGTCCGCCACTATGGGCCAGAATGCCCAAATCCCTGGCCAAAAGTCCGAAATCTCGAAATGGTATAGCAAATTGGCTGTGTGGGTTAAATGACTCTTAAATGTCCAAAGGACACAAATCAGGCCATAATTCGATGCCAGGCAACGCCTAGCTCCGTCTACGAGCACGCAAAGTAGGTCCTTTTCATGGTCAAACCAATAGAAAAATGAACCTTTCCGAAACATCGCAATATTTAATCGACAAAATGACTTTTCGATGGCGTAGTTGATGGAAACCTAAAGTAGACGACCCCCTTAAAGTAGTTTACACCAAGTCCACCCCTCCCGACCCGCTATCGGCAAGAAAAATAATGTCAAAGTCATGCAACTATTAGGGGTAGGTTGGGAAAGAAAAGTACACTCTGGACTCGGGTAAAAAACGAACACCTGCTGCGCCTGCGCACTGAGACTTTACTGAACCATTTCAAGTGTGCTTTAAGAAAAAGTGGTCATTCCGCCGAAAAAAAATAAATTTTGCCCAGTTCTTCATTTAATATTTGGAGCCAAAACGCATGGTTGATTAAAACAATAAAAAGAACCATGAAAAACTTTTTTAAAACTGTTCGTACTTTGAAGTATAGCTTCCAACAGAATCAGCCGCCAGTCGAATGTGTGGTACCAACTTACAGCTTAGACCATCACCTTTGAAAATCAGTATCGTTTGATGCTCTTAGGCTTGAATAAAAAATGTTATAAGTAGAAAAATGAAACGGCTAAAAAAAGTACAGTCCCCTGGGGAAGAAAAGTACGCCCTGTAAAATTATTGAAGTGGGGTGAATATGAAATTGGTCACGGAAAAATATTTTATTTGGCGAGACGAACTAAAAATGTCAACACACTTTATAGAATGATACTAGAAATGAAGAAGTTATTGGACATTTACGAGGCGAGGGAAAGAAAAGTACATAAAAGCTGTACCCTCGTATCACTAAGAAAAGGCTTCTTGGACTTCCCATTATAAATCCATGTAGAATCAGAACCAATAGACCGATTTTGACGAAACTTTAACTAATGGCAAGTCCTTACCTCCCACTTTAGGCTAAAACCTGATTTGAACCAAGATTGGACCTAGTATGGTTCCAAATTGCAATTCTTTTCACTGTACTTTTCTTTCCCGGTGGTGTACTTTTCTTACCCTTTTCGAGAAGTACCGAAATCACATCTATTCTGGCGTGTTGTCCGTCCTGTGATGACCTGGAATCGATAAAAAGTGAACCATTTCATCGGGAAGGGACTACATTACAAGTTCCACAGAGCAGACTAGTTGAAGCCTTATTTGTAACTTCTGTACCGTGCAAAGTAGCCGTTTTGTACTTTTCTTCCCCAACCTACCCCTAGCGATTCAGCTGACTTCGAAGTGGTTTATATGACGGGATCCGTCCGGATCCGTCGTCTTCCCCGGCTTAAACGATAGTATTGTGACCCTACTTGAATGCGCCAAGAGATCATGTGCTTCTTTCTGCTCCTTGAGAAGTTATAGGCACCTAAACTTGGCCAAAATGCAAAGGACGAAAGCCCTATCCGATCAAACCCTTAAAATTAGCGCCAAAAAAATTCAGAAAAGGCAGAGTAATTCACGAAAATTTAGGAAAAACACGAGCTAAAATTTAAAAAAAAAAAAACTCAATAAAAATTCAGAAAATTTCTAAAATATTCACGATAATGCGGGAGCGCCCTTATTTTACCGACGCAATATTTTCCGAACTTACATCAGACAGAAGAGGGTTCGAAAATCATGGGAAAAGTTATGTCTTATACTTTAACTCGTACGAGCTACTCGAGATGTAATATTACCTCATCAATCGATTGAAAGCACAAAATATTCTTAGGATCCCCAAATTACTAATTAGTCAGACAAAGGCCCACCATAATCTTACAAAAGTAGTCTAAAAAGTCATAAATTTTAACCTTTCTGAATTGTGGTACACATTCTGGCACCTCACCAACCGATTTAGAACACGAAAATACCCGGGAAAACGGACAAAAATAGACCAAAAAAGCGCATATTTCAACCTTTCTGAGTTTTGGTACACGTTTGAGGACCTCACCAATCGATTTAGAACACGAAAATACCCGGAGAAACAGAGTTTCATTGAAATCGGACGTAAAAAGAGTTTTGGCCTGGGATTTGTGTATTCTGGCCCATAGTGGCGTCCCCCCGTCCGACACTGCCTAGTGCACTCGCCGTCCAGGGTGGGCAACACGCCCGCGCCAGTGTTATTTCTTTCTTATAAACCAAAGAAGCCGTGGAACATTCTGACACCATCCAAAAATGCAATGCAGAGGATAAGCTTCCGCCGAGCAAGCATCTCCGTGCCGCTTTGAGACTTGGCACGCCACAAAGCCCCTGGGAGGTAGGCCTGCCCGTTAAACCACGCTGTACTACGTGGCTCTCACTGCCTAACTGGCAGGCGCTCCATCATGATACAAATTACCAGGGTTTTCGTTCGGCACTTACCGGCGAACGACATAGCACCGCCGGCAGTGCAAGAGTGTGTGGGGTGGTCTAGAGCGCACCACTTGGGGGAAAATAAGAAAAAAGGGGTATGCAAGGGTTGCTCGTTCTCCTAAACTTAAAATATTTCTTAGTGTGGTTGAGCTTTTCTTTTATATCACAGACATAGGAAGAATATGGAATTTTTTGAGAAATTTTAAAGTAGGTGTTTTTGAGATATCACACTCTTATTTCTGTATCTACGTTTTTAGAAGTTTCAAATTTTTTTTCAACGAACACAAAACTCTCTGTGAAGTTTTTTCTCCTCTTTCCAACGGTGGTCTTAGAATTGACATGGGACTAACGATTACCACGATAATCCCATTTTAGTGCAGCTATGTCGTCATTTATGTCAAAAAACTACATGAGGCTGTAGTTTGGAGCCCGGTGCAGATTACGATAACTGAGTTGGGGTTTTCAAATGGCACCACAAGGCCAACAATCGACCACTATGGCGATGCTGCTCTGCGCGACACGTTGAAGCGCGCTGCAGTTGAGGCAGTGTTTGGGACCCTTAGAGATAAGGCACACTGTCAAAAATTATGTATAAAATTAAATGACGAAAGCCTGTTTTAATCTGTACATAGTGACTCTTTTCAGTAACCATCGTTTTTCAAGGACATTTTCCCTTCCCCCGCTTTTTAAACCCTTTATCGTATTCGTTATCCAGCTTTAAATCTACTGAATCCATTGAACGTTTGACGGGCTGGAAACTTACATCCGTAAAAACGAGATATTGCGGACACGAATTTTGTAAGTGGTTGGAAAGGAGACCTCTGGATGATGTGGTTTAGTACATTTTCTGGTTCTAGTACGCTAAATTTCTTAAGGCGCAATCTGGCTGCCTGACAGCGATCATACTGTATATTTTTTACGTCCAAAACTAGACCAAATTGCTGCTTAAGTGGGTTTTGCGTTTCTTCCCCGTACAATGAACATAGGGAGGAAGAAAAGAGAAAACTCTTAAAAACGAAACAAGCAATAAAGAATTCAGAGAAAGAGGCAAAACGCCTGAAAACTACGACTGGTGAAAGTGGAAGAGGTCAAAGAAAGAAGCAAGTGGAAAAAGTAGTGGCAAAAGCACCACCTCAGTCTCTTTTGCCTGTCGGTGAGCCAGCAGCTCGTCAAGCAATGGGCCCCAGGCCCCAGTCGGTGGGAACTCAGATGATGCCAACTCAAGCCCCACAGCCTCCTGTGTCTATCAGCCAGTACGTAGTGGACAACAAATATTGCTGAAAGCCCATCAGGTCCCTGTTCAGCTTGGAGGAGGCCGAGGCAATCCCATTGCACCATCGAGACCTGCAAGCTACACTATGGTGCCCAGAGCCCCCTCACCTGTTCCACATGTGATTGGAAGAGGCCTAATTCGTCCTGCGCAAGCAGCTCCTCAAGCAGTGCATCCTGTTGCACGGCCTGGTCCAAGGCTCCAGCTGGTTGCAACTCCAACGGTGCCAAGTGCACCTGCACAGCCTCCCCTTCGTGACAGGCAGCCAACTGCCAAGCGGAAACTGCTGCAAAGTTTTGACTTGAGACCCCAGCCCATTATAAAGAAAAGGCGATAAAGGCATTAAAATCCAAGGGTTTACTGTCAATGTTAAAAACTGCCAAGCTTATGTTTCATTATTCTGAAACAAGAGAAATTTGACATGTATTTTTACCCCTTGGTATGAGAGAGTAAAGCCATTTCTTATCAAGCTCACATTTTTGTGAGCAACTAAAACTTGGCAGTCTCCTTCATTCGTGTTGGTGAAAGAAAATTGGCTAATTCATCTCTGAGAGAAGAGTAGGACTGCCACCCTTCAGGTGGTTGTCTAAGGGTTTGGCGGTGGGTTCTCTCTCTTAAAAAAAATTAAGAATTTAAGGATAATGAATGTAGAGTGAAATTTTGTTGTACTAGAAATATTTGTGACAGGAAGTTCCTTTTGTGGTTCTATCAATCAAGTTCTATCAATATTAGATTAATTTATTCCCAAAGTTGGAGGCCCTTAACTCCTATTAGTTTCGAGTTATGGAGGTTTGCCTACACTTTTAGTTGGTTGTCCCAAATTCTCCTCACGACAATCGAAAAGGTACCCAGTCTTCAGCTTCTGTATGAGCTTATGTGATCGATAGGAACTATTACCCACAAATTGAGACTTCTGACCCAAGTATTAAAAAAAAAGTCATTTTTTTACTTTACAATGACCTTCTAAAATTTACTTTTGCCCTGTTACTATTTTTTTTAATAGCATTTTCTGCCTTTTTTATGTATAGCAAACTCTTATTAATTTCTGCTTTTTTCTTTCAGATGGAAGTTGAGAGCCACGGAGAGGGTTCCGGCAGCAAAGATCCATCTCCCAACGAGCAAAGGAGACAGGATCAGGATGCTCAGAATTCCGCGGAGGACGGGGCTGCCAACCGGAACGAAGCTGCTGCTAGGTTGTATTTTGAAGAGGTAAGACTTGGCTGAGTACACACCTATAGATGCATACTTGGCTGAGTACACGTCTACAGATGCATACGTTGTAGGTGTGCACTCAGCTAAGTATGCGTCTATAGGTGTGAACTTGCAAGAATGCACCTGTAGATGCATACTGAGTACACACTTCAGTTTGTAGAGCAGTAATCTGAATATCTGTCTTCCTCTTTCTTGTCACAGCTTCAAGCAGTCAACGCACGCGACCATTGTCACCGGGAGGTGATGCGCCTGAGGCAGGCCCGTATGGACATAGAACGGGGACGTGACGGCGGCGAAAGTACCAGCCAGGGTGGCAGCCAAGGTGGCAACCGAGGAGCCAGTCGTGGACATGGCCGTGGTAGTGGAGATGGCCGTGGTCGTGGAGATGGCCGTGGTCGTGGACATGGCCGTGGTCGTGGACATGGCCGTGGTCGTGGACATGGCCGTCGTCGTGGACATGGCCGTGGCGGTGCGCGAGGCGGCCACCGTCAATTTTTGGCCATAGGCTTTCACGAGCTGTTCAACACTGGTAAAACTAAAGCGTAGTTCTACGCTTCATTCAAGAATACAACTACGCTTGAAGACTCTACGCCCTTTTTGAAGCGTACAACTACGCTTCAAGGAAATTCCCCCATGCATTTAGATAGGAGGAAAGGAGCACATAAGCTCTTGTACGCTTCAAGAAGGGCGTACAAACTGTACGCTTCACGAAGGGCGTAATACTACGCCTTAGTTTTACCAGTGAACTTTGTTCATAGAAGGTGAGTTTTTTAATTTGTTTTGCAAGCACTCTAATGCACATATAGTTGTTCAATTTCACTTTGGACAGCTTTGGTGTCTCTTTTTCATGAAACAACGAACTCTGAGGGCTATTTCCCTGTAAATGCAGTTTATCTTATCGAGGCCACTGTTTCAAACTTGTTCTTGAAGTAACGTTTAAAATATTCTTGTTTCACACTCTAGTACAGCCTTCATGAACCTGGGTATGTGCCCAAAAATGTATTCATTAACACAAGTTTGCCTGTGCTACTTTCAAAATTTCCAGGCTAACTTGAATTGTAGACTAATTTTTGGAGCACTTACCCAAGTTCATGGGATCAAACTGAAGGCTGTAGAGAGTGCGAAATAATATTACTCAAACCGTTATTTCAACAAGTTTGGAACAGTAACTTCGACTAGAGAAACTGTATAAACAGGAAATAATCCTCAGCGTTTTCTTTCAAGAGAAAAGACACTTAAAGCTGTGATGGACAGAAAGGCCCTAATTAACCTTTTACAACAATGTGTTTTTTTAGGTGTATTTGCCCTAATTAATCTCTCTTATGCTGTACAGATTCCGAGGAAAGCATCAGCACCGAAGAAGGGGTCAACGGGGAGGAGGCCAATAGTCCTGTTTTATTGATTTTTATTTTTCATTTGATTGTTTTTGTTTTGTTTTTTGTTTCATTTTGTGATTTTCCATCACAGCTATTGTATCCCAATTGCACAGATTTTCAGTTTGTACCAGTTTCATTCAAGAATAGAAGATTTCTTGCAAACTCTTATCAGTTTTTAGTGTGCTGAATTGTTAGCATCTATTTCTAAAATTTTTAGCATCTATAATTCAACCTTGAAAACTCTTTTTCTATGTGCAAAGTTTGCCTTATGATTTTGGATCAATTCAAATTAAGTGTGTCAATATTGCAGTAGGCTTCATTGCGATTGCACTTTGTATTTTCTTGCATTTATTGTATCCTATTGCAAATTGTGTTTATTTTCTATGAATAAAAGAATCATTTGACAGATATTATCTTTTTAATTATCTATAATCTAATATTCCTTCCCCCAAGTCCAGAGTGTAAACACCAACAATGGGGAAATATATACAGGTCCAGCAAGAAAACAAATACTGAACATGTAAATAAACAAAGTTCTGCTATACGTCTGCTAGCTTCTGCTCATCGTCTGCTTAGGGCTCAATTTTTTTCATTTCTCACAAAAATTCAAACATCTTCTTACATCTTGGAACTCTCGGATTAGCTTCACTCTTAATATAATAGCGATTTAAAATTAACATTGTGGCTATAATGCTTCTCAGAGAGATTTTCAAAGGGAAAAAAATATTGCACTAATCATTTTAGGTTGCCAGTATTGGGGCATCGCCTACGTCACAGCCGATTTAGAGGTATAGTGTGATCCAGAGTTCAGTCCTGGGCGCGTCTGTATTGTGTGATAGGGCCTCAGACAGAAAGCGGCCCTGGCCAGCACGGCACGCTAGGCCGACGCCCTTAATTGTAATGCAGTTTTGGGATCACCGAACCGGTGGCGGAACTCTGGATGTGTGTGGGTACCTGCGTGTACATGTGAATTATTATAAAAGGCTTGCCCGCGGCCGAGCAGGCCAGTCTTGCCCTGAACGTCGCCTGTACATCTTACGCTCTGTACCCACTGAAAATGTGTAAGTAAAGATTCTCTCTCCCCAACTGAGTCCCTCATTATGCCCTACGCCTAGAGCACGCACCGTACCGAGTCAGATCACACTTGGTGGCAGCGGTTAAAGGCTTGAGGCGTGATGAGGAAATTGGAAAGGTAGAAAGAATGTGAAGGATTGTGCCAATGTATCGTGATGGTTTGACTTGGGTACGTCTTGCGTCAAATCGCGTTATTATGCCCTACGCCTAGAGCACGCACCATACCAAGTCAGATCACAATAGGCCTTCTCTGAAGACTTGCCATACCCTGGCTCCCCAGGTACTAACATCAAAGTACCGTTGAGGGCTGGAAGCGTGACCTCTTCGCAATGTAACCACGTGGAAATAATTGCCATAACATCGTCCATTAAAGGTTGGGGACGTGCTCTCTGCGTAACACGCATCGGGGGTGATTCATAAGAGTACGTTTAAAGAATTCTCCCTAATACTTGGGTAGTTTATGTAATTAAATGCTTGAATTATTTCTTGAATCACTCGCTGCCATATGTTTCACATTCACTCAACACAAAATCCTTTTAAAGCGAGTCACTCTGATCCCGTCCACCGAAATTTACAAAAGTGAGGTTAAGCTTCACACAGTCGGACTGTTAATGCTGAGCGGCGGTCAACGACAGCGACAGCTTTCAGTGGGACAATGTCGATTTTAATACCTCGGCAGGGCATCCGAATAAGTTTGATTAGGAAATTAAATTTCCTACGAAGTATAATTTTACATGACGGATGTTACGAAAAGCCCCATGGCTGTTATAATAACTCCATGCCGGGGCGATTCGTAACAAATGCAAGGGTTTTACAAGCGTCGTATATCTCGAAGCTTCTGGACTCCAGAGTGTCCTATGGAGCTGTGCAGTCTAGATAAAGGGCCAGACTTCTTTACCTGGCACAAGTTTCGCACCGATATGAAGAATATATACATTATTTGTATAGAAATTCCTAAATCCGTTACAAATCGGCCCAACCTCCCTTATCGCAAAACCCTTCGGGAAAAGGTCCTCTGGAGGCGGTGAACCAAAAAAGGGAAGCCTCAATCGTAGAACGCAGGACTTCAGGCCTATGGTGATTTGGCGTTGAATGGCCGTGGTCTTCATGGGATTTGCAAAACATATTTTCCGAGGGGTTACCCACTCGGAACTTTAGTATTCGCACGGTTTCCAAACCAATCCCGCGTGGCAAGTGCGGATCTCCGAACATTTTCCCACGGTTTGAGTGATGTGTGCTACTCCCACACGTTTTAAACCCGACAAACTGGCGTCGGTCCCGTCGCTCTACGACCGCCCGATCAGAAAATACCCCTTGTTGGTGTTGGGGTGAAAGGGGTGGGTTTGAACAGGGGTTGAAACTCAACGAATCGCCTCTCAGTCGATCAGTGAAACGGCCTTGGCATAAATTTGGTCAAAGTTGAATTTTGAAAGCCTCTTTTTGACCGTCTTTTTGACCTCTTTTTTACGACTTTTTTTCTCATGGGGGTGGTTTACCCCCTTTCGGGTAGCTTTCAAGTGCGCTCTTTGGGAGATCGTACGGAAAACCCTTGAGGTGTCTCTGTGGCAAATTTGAACCACTCTGGTCTTGTGAGGAGAAAGTTATTGTGTAAAAGAAAAGTTTGGAAATTACGAAGTATTTTCTTAGTAAGCTTATGTATGCTCAAAATACTTTTTCGTATCAAGCTACTTTACCTTCCAAGGACTGAAATCGTGTGTAAGGTTTTCTCAGTGCACAAGAGAAGAAACACTGGCAGCCAAAGAATGTGACATCACATTCGTTTGCACATGAAAACTGCGATGTCAGTTTGAACGTGACAAACGGTGAAAATTCATACGCCAACGAATGTGACATATCGCACCGCTATGTCACATTAAAAAGAATGTGACACATGGTGCCCATTGACATATGTCGTATCACATCCAAACGAATGTGACAACCGCATACTGTCACGTTCATTTGAATGTGACTATTCGGGCATGTCACATTCAAAGGAACGTGACAGCATAGGGGTGTCACATTCGTTTTAGTGTGACAGTTCGTCTGCTGATTTCGTGTCACACCCAAGTAATGTGACAAGGCTGTGCGGTATGTCACATTCGGTTGAGTATGAATTTTCACCGTTTGTCATGTTTACACTGACATCGCAGTTTTCACGTGCAAACGAATGTGATGCCACATGCACCAAAGAAGACTTTGAAACTATTGAAACTCGGAAAATTTTCGATAAAATTTTGAAAGAGTTTTGAATGTTTTGCGCTGACGGGGTGAACACACGGTTCCACCCCGAAGCGAGTGACCCCTCTTTATTTTTAGGCTGCCGTTTCCTCGCCGTGTGTCGGGCCTGTTCGGAGTAAGATCCGTACCAAACCAAACGAGTTTTTGAAACTCGAAACGCAGTGCCTGCCGCACGGCGCCGCAGAGGGGTTTTCCCGCGGCGGGGGAAGTCTCGCGGGACCTCGCACTGCAATGAGCATACTCCCAGTGTTCGCCGCGCGGACCACGGAGCAGACATGGCGGTGTTGACCGAGGTGGCGGTGCTGGCCGCGGTGGCCGGCGTCACGGTGCTGCTGGCGCGGCTCCTCAGCAACTACCTGCACTTCAGGAAGCTGGAGCTGGCCATCCCCGGGCCGCCCTCGCTGTTCCTGCTGGGCAACGCGCTGGACCTGGTCTTCGTGACCCCGGACGTGACGCTCAAGACCTTCCTCGGGATGGTGGGCGGCCGCAGGGAGATGTGCCGCTTCTCCGTTTTCAACAACCTGATGGTGTCTGTCCAAGACCCCGGGCAGATTGAAGAGCTCTTGCGTTGCAAGAAGTTCGACGACAAGTCCGTCTTTTTCTACAGCCTTCTGCACGTGGTTGCCAAGAGGGGCCTGGTCCCGCTCAACGGGCCCGAGTGGAAGGCGCACCGCAAATGGCTGGACCCCGCTTTCAACCTGCAGGTTAGGATTCTCAAAGTGGCGGTGATAAGAAGGAAAAAAAAAAAAATATTTAACGTAACATAGATATGGTAATATTAGTATTGTATCTTAGGGGAAACCTCGGCACTAGCTAATATGGAACTAAATACTTGATATTCTATGCAGCTACTTTGATTTGGGTCGTTTAGCAATGATCTAGGACGAAGAAACTGCACGGAAACCAGACATGCGTGAGGTGGTCATTCCATGCTCGTGCCACTCGTGTCATTGTTTTACATTGATGGTCAGAATGCACGGCCAGCTGATATCGTTCAAAAATGTAATGCGAAATAGGGCAGTCAAAACGAAGCGTCATAAGTACACGGTAAAACGGTTCTTGGTTTTCCCAGGAAGCCTGCAGAAGACACGGGCGATTTCCAGGGTGTTCCTGGAAAAACCAGGCACTGTTTTTACCGTGTAAGAAAACTCGACGATTCTGCCCCAAATGACGAGCTGTTAGCGCATTTTCGAATGTTTTTTTACGTTCCAGAATTACCAAAAATTTAGCCTTAAGGTAACTTGCGGTAAAAAACAATGGTTCTAACCGATATTACGGGGCTTTATATCTCTGCTCCAGGTCCTGAATGGTTTCTTGGACGTCTTCAGCGAAGAGGCGAAGGCCTACGTGGACCGCGTCGAGGTCGGCAAGGAAGTGAACGTGGTGGATAACCTGAGGAAAACCATCGTGCGAAACATCCTGCGCACCTCTATGTCCGCGGACGCCTCGCAGCACGAGGACGAGGCCATGGACGTGTTCCGGTTCATGGAGCTGTTCCTGCGCACCCTGAGCAGCCGGTCCTTCAACCCCGTCCTGTGGTCCGACAGAGTGTTCTTGCTGACGCCATTGGGCAGGCAGGTGGGCAAGGTCAGGCAAAAGATTGATGCAATGATTACCGCTGTTATCACGAAGCAGCGGGAGGAACGACAAAACAACAAAAACTATTGTGACTCGGAGCGACCGCGCAAGACGCTTGTGGACATCATGCTGGAGGACCCGGACCCCAGCACAGGGATGCCCGAGCACGTGGACGACGAGGCCATCCTTGATGAGATAAAGACGTTCTTCGGCGCCGGCGTGGAGACGACGGTTTCAACGCTGGCCTGGTTGCTCAAGGTGTTGTCGTTGCTGCCCGAAGTGCAGGAACAAGTACACGCCGAACTGGTGTCCGTGTTCGGGGACAGTGACCGAGACATCTCCCACGGGGATGTGCGAAAGTAAGTACCAACAGAACAGGCTAAAAGTTTTGGATGCACTCTAAATGTCTTACAATGAAATTTGACTTTTGTTGTTCGTATGTTACAGTGAATTGGGTGCAAGCATAATACGATGCAATATTTCATCGTAATACGAATCTTTTTAGCTTTTGCATTGTAAGATACAAAGGAAAACCTTCGTAATACGAAGAAAAACCACCTTCGTATTATGCTTGCGCCATTCCCTTGCGACATTTAGACTGTGGCACGGGGTCGGGGAACACATGGTCGATTTTCAAACAATAAGTTGAATCAGTACTGTCCAAATATTTTAAGAAGAAATTTCCCGTAATACGAAGGAAATGGCACAAGCATAAAACGAAGGCAGTTTTTCTTTGTATTACAAAGGTTTTTCTTTTACCTTACAATGAGAACCCCCAAAAGATATGTATGTTGAAGAACTGTGCCTTCGTTTGATGCTTGCGCCGAAATCACTGTAAGTTCGCTCAAATTTCATTGTAAGACATTTGGAGTGTATACGAATTTTGCGTGCTTTTCTTCTCTATGGCTCATTTCCGATGCGACGGAAAAATTTTTGTTATGTGTACTCAGTAAACTGAACTGGGAGCATGGCACGCTCCATCTGCACACTTCAAAGTGCGGTGTGTTTGAATGCACTCTGATCCTAAGCAGGGCCTAGAAACTAGGGCTCTCAATAACCCGTCCCGCGGGTGCCCGGGAAAGAACAGGGTTGACGGTTTTTCCCGGGTTACCCGGGGTTACCGGGGGCACCAGTGGCACCGCGCCGTGAGGTAAGCAACGCGTACATGCTTGGGTTCGTGCTCCCCACCTCATGGCGCGGTGCCACCGGTCACCCTAGGGACCCTCTGTGTCAAAGGGTCTAGGTCACCCGGATAAACCAAGAAAACCGTAACCCGGTTTCTTCTGGGGCGGGCAGGTACCTGGATTGCCCGGTTAAAAATGAGAGCCAGTGCAAACGGGGCTGTTTTGAGGGTCCACCTGAAATTACTAAGATTGTTCATAAATTTACGTAGGTTCCTTCGTTGTTTTTCCTAAGGTGCATTTGTAAGGTCTTGAGATAAGTGGTGTGCTAAGCGGCATTTTCCAATCTCGAAGCGAATTGGGTCAAAACAGGGCAAAAGTGACCACCTTTTTATGTGTTGGTCCAAAATAAATTGAATTTGAGATCTAAAATTTTTGTTTCGTTTTCGAATCAAGTCGAATGAGACCTGACTCCATTCGACTTCGAAGCATTCGCACACCACTACTTGAGATTTACTTTTACAGCATCAAGTTGAGCATACGTTCTGAAATGCGCGACCTCTTGCAGAGGTGGCTTATAAAATGTGCATTGTTATATAGCAACTTTTGCGTAGTTGCACACTTATTCGCACATTTCACGTGTATGCTCAATTTCGTGCGAAGCTGTGCTCGAGAAAATCATAGTAATTTCGTGTGTAGCGGTGAATGTAATATGCAATGACCCTGCACCTAACTTCAACCTCCACTTGGATTCCAGGCTGCTGTACCTTCCCTGCGTGATCAAGGAGACCATGCGCATGTTCCCGGCCGCTCCCTTCGTCATTCGCCAGTGCTACGCGGAGACGGCGCTGTGCGGCCACACCATCCCGGCCGGCACCACCCTCTTCCTCAACTACTTCGCCGCGCACCGCGACCCCGAGCACTGGGACCAGCCCGACGTGTTCGACCCGGAACGCTTCCTGCCCGAGCGCAGCAAGGGCCGCCACCCCTACTCCTACATGCCCTTCAGCCTGGGCCCGAGGCGGTGCATCGCCGGTCATTACGCCATGATGAACATGACCGTCTTCGTCGCCACCGTGCTGCGGGCCTTCCAGGTGCTGCCCGTCGGAGACCACAAGGACCTGCAGAGCCTCGCCGACAACATGACCTTCGACCTCTCGTCTCATCTCGTGGGCGGAACCAGGGTCAAGTTCCAGCGTAGGGGGACCAAGGCTGCGTAGAAGCGCCACCAAAATCGGGTCTGCAAGCAAGTGGCACAGTGGGCCGCAGAAATATTCCATGATGCTAGACGCGTTTTGAGCAATCGAACGTATGACCCCATCAATGGATTGCTCTCCGAACGAGGAATCCATCAGTGGGTCATCTGACCCACTGTGCGTTGCGACCCGTCCTCTCATTTTAATCATATACCCTAGTTATTAAAAAAAAAAAGAAAAATAAGAGCGTTTAAGTGTGAAAATTCTACTTTTAGTACAATTTTGACTTCAACCCAAATAGAACGATGTGTAGTTTGGTCGACGGTGAAAAAGTAACTTTAGGGAAGTTTTGATATTTATATTTGTTTATTGGCATGGCTGCCCGAAGAGCTAGAGCCCTCATTGGAGTTCTACAATGTCTGACGGTCAGGATATACTATACGGGAGCATTTTCATGCAGTGCACAATATGTTTTTAGTGGTACAGGACCCTTTTAAACGAGATATTTGTGGACACTTTTCTGAAGGATAGCTACACTTTTGGAACTTTTTATGCTTTCTGGTAAGTTATAATATTTTGTGAAGGATTTGTACAGGAAGCCATGCTATTTCGTTTAAATGGGGTATAATTGCTGGATGTTGTTTGTCTAGTGTCATGATAATGAACATTTGTGCCCCAAAACAATTCGATGTTTTTGAGTTTTAGGTTACTTGTGACTGTATAAGTTAATTCAGAGTTCGTCAATTGAGAAATGATGGTTCTATGAAGGTATTCCAGTAATCTTTTGTAGATTTTCCTTGCGTACCTGGTATCAAGGTCGAATATTGCCTTTAAAGCTCTCTTTTGAAGTTCATGTTCTAACTCCGCATTATCAGAGTTGCACATTGTCCAGACCTGTCAAAGATTTTAAAGGTTATACCCTCTAAAGGAAAAGCTAAGGTGAAAACTAGGCCTTTAACGTTCAAAATGTCGATATATGAATTTGCAAATGTTCTCATGCGCGTAGATTGCGCATGGAGCGGGCCCAGCTTCCATTTTCAACCTGTTTGCCTAGCGCTTGCAAACTTGACGCGGCTCGACCCGACCCGTTATCCTGTTCTGAACGTTCAGGTTCACCGCACACGCGAGTCGGCACCACGCACACGGTGAGCGTCTCGCAGCCAAGGAGCGGCGTCGGTTTGGCCTGCAGCCATTCAAACCAGCCTCAGGTGTCACACGTGAGCGCCGGTAGTGGGTGTGGAGGGGAGGAATCCCCCCCCCCCCCCCTTAATTTTGATGGGGATGCTCCGCTTCCCGTATAGTTTGCGCCTTAAAATGATATTATTAGCTTGTAGGAGCAAGTGAAGAGGGATCGCAAAATGGCAAATTCAAAACCTTTTTGCTTCTAGCTTGCTGGTTTTGTTTCCTTTTTTTTTCCTTTTTTCAAAAAACCTCACTGTTTGGCTCGCTTTAATCGCCAATGAAGCGTGTCATTTTTTTTCAAAAAATGGCACAAGTGGCGAAAAGGCGGAAAATAAATGAATTTTCACTCCTAGCAGGCTGGATTTCGGACATTAATAACCACGTCGAGGGTCCCCCCTCGAAGAAGGCAACCCAACGAACACCTCTCAAAATACGATCCGCCAACGTGGTTATTTGTTTTAATTAAACTCGATATGCAAAATATGATATTTGTATCTCATGCCATATACTTTAACAGGATATTTTACGAAAACCTTGTGAGTGATGTCCCCCTTTAAGCACTGCCTATGAATAAACAAACTTGCTGATTGAATTGCCCAACAATGACTTATTTCCAGATTTTGAAGCATTGCGCTCAATTCTGTGGCACACACAAACTCTTAATCTCGAATTATGTAAGTTTGGTGCTTTACCCTTATTCACGCATCAGATTGGCAAAAATCGATTGCGAACACAAAAACCCCGTGAATCCTAAAACAAACACAGCCATAATATTTTTTGTATAGGTCCGATCAAAAAACAGAAACTGGATTCGTGTTCCTCGCTTGATTTAACCGCAGATACTATGCGTTCAGTCCAATCGAGTGCATAGGGAGGCGTTAGAATAGCGATTTTTCAATTTTGCTCAAATATCGTAAAAGTCGTCAGAGAAAACGAAAATCACGCATAAAATATGAACAAAGCATATTTCGGCCGAAATTTGTCAGGCCTTTTTTAGACCTATAAGGGCCACCTTTGTCCAACAAATGGAGGAAATCGCCATTAGTCGTGAACTAAAATCGGATCTCTTAAAAAATTGCCTCGAAGCGTCCAAAGAAACAAATACAAGCACCCTGATCTTTCAGAAAAAAAGTCTGACGCTTTCGTCAGCTAAGTCTGACAAATTTAGATCCACTTTTTATAATTCTTTTTCAGTGTGATGGGGGACCAGTCGAGCAACCTGTAAGTGGGTCAGAAGACCGTTGAGGCAGCCTAAGTTCTGGACTCGCTTGGAGCTCCAGAGTCGTTCACTGGGACTCGAACCGAACGTGTGAGAGATCCTATCCATGGATCTGCAAGAAAAGACCACAAAAAAAAAAATACAACGAATCATAGCAAATTTTTTAGTCAGTTTTTGTTGTACGTTCAAAGTACAACATGCATTGTACAGAGTACTACGATTACACTACAAATCCAAAGGTCAGACATCTCACCACTCCAGAGGTGAGATATGAAGTCTCGCCAAGTTTCCGTCACACCTAAAAGTCTCGTCAAATTTTGGTCAGACACATGTCTCGCCACAAAATGGCGAGACATTCTTGCCTGGCCACTGGATATAGAATCATTGAAAATTGAGAGCGAGACGTTCAACAAAGTTTTTTAGAAACTAGAACAAAATTTCGTAAAAAGTTTCCGAAAATCGCAGTTTTTATGTCTTTTTGACATAGCATTATCACGCCATTCATCAAGTAAACGGCACTGCCGGTGATACTGGCCCTTTTAATCAATGATAAGGACCGTTAGTAAGTGGTTTTCGCTAAAGCAGCCTAAAAATATCTTTTCATTTCTTTTTATTTTAACTCTTTAACCAACAAGGGACCTCGGGGCAGGTAGTGACAGACACCACTAATTTACGATGTTCTGTTCACATCTGAAATGTTTCAAAGCATCAATTTGATAATCGAAATGTAAAATATTCTACCACAAAACATATAAAATTCTACATTTTACGACAATTTCAAAAAACCTCAAATTTTATAAGAGTGACGGAGCAACGTTGTAAAATGCAGTATATTGACAAAAATGGCTCAGTTACAGTGGTTTGAAGAAAAGAAAGCTTGAAGGGGCTGGGGCACCAAGTGACAAGTGCAGAGGTCTTCGGTAAGCAATTTATCTAATAGAAATAAGTGTTGTGAAAAGACGACTCAAAGTTCTTAGGGTCAAGAAAGGATTAAAGCAACCTTCTAGCGTGTTAGTGGATTCATATTTCGCAAAGTACCGGCCTGACCGTCAAAATCCAAAAAGTGTCACTAGGTGCCCCACCCTCCCTTAATTTGCAGGCCCAATGACGAAACGGTACCACACTGTCAGAAATTTTGTTGTTAATTAACAACAAATCTATTGCTAATTTTTTTCTGACAACAGTTGTTTTTAAACGACAGCAGTCGTTTACGAACAGAGAATGTTGTTGATAAATGACAGTTGGGTCATTCTAGAACAACTTACTTGTTGGAAGATAACTTTTCTGTCGTTTCAGTTTTAAACAAAGGTGTTGTAGGAAAACGACCATGTTGTTAACAGTTTTGTTGTTTTCAAACAATCGTTACGGACAGTGCAGTCTAGGTGACGTTGTAGTTTAAAAAATTCTTATTGTACTATCCACAATCATTGTACTTTAAATCTCCTAACTTTGTCGTTCTTTTGTTGTCCTGTCTCCATTTTTTAGCGCAGCGACTGCTATTCGAACGCGGATCACACGTGCAGTACGAGTCGCATTTAAGGGGTATCCAACCTTGACATACCAAAAAAGTTGACGTTCTTTCCTATGCTACTGAGAAGGATTTTGAACAGAGAAGACAAATACAATAATATCCCGCTATATATTGATGTTTGAGGAAGACTTGTACAAATTTTGAGATTTTTAAAACATATAATTCAGGTTTTACAGTAAATGCCGTGATGGACTGCAGACCCGCGTATGTCTTGACTATATGACAATATTCTCTTCAACCAGACACCTACAAACAGAAATAAGCCCAGAATTAGAAACTAGGATTTCTCAGCTCTAAGCTGAATCACCTGCGCCGGTCTTCTGACCCACTGTGCGTCACCAGCCGAGCAGCGAGGTCGACTGGTGCGGCCGTGTACGCTTGCATTTCCCCGCGACTTTTTCACGAACTGTTGGCCGAAGCGAAAAGCCAAGAAAACGAGCGTGTACCTAAAGCATGAGCTCTTAGCGTTTTTTTTTTCGGGTCTATTTGCCAAATTTTGGCTGCATAAAAAGTTATGATGTGACAATTCAAAACATCAGAAGTGAGTCATTAAAAATTGAAATGAAACTGCAATTAACGTTCAGAAATATCCCTCAGATAGGTCATTCCCAAAGGAAAATAAGTACAGCCAAAAGTGTACGTCAAAATTCACAATTAGTCTGAAAACTCAGTACTTTTATCCCAAAATCCATCAAAATCCGACTAAAATTTGTTGGTTTTTGACACTGAAATTCACACGATAAAAAATCGACGAAGAATCTGCATCATTGGCTGAAGCCAGCTACTTGAGTGGAGTTGAAAAACTTTTCCTGTCTGTCGGTCTGTGTCCGCTCTACTTCTCCCAAACGGCTCGGCCGATCGGGGCGAGATTTCGCAGGGTTGTTAAGTATGTCCTTGGCTCGGCACACGCCTTAATTCAGCTTTCTCTTTTAAATTATTCAGTCGAAGCAACGAAAAAACACTAAAAATACGGCAGAAAAAGTGCAACTTTTTTGTGACTTTACATTTTAGAGACATTTTAACATGGTTTCGCATGTTTTGGAAGGTGCTGATGACGTAAATGAAATCAGTTGCGACCCCTGACCAAAGTGTCAACCGCGTAGAGGCTACCTCGAATAGAATTTTCTTATATAATATACTTCGACCATTCATCACGTGGTGCACTACTCATTGCCTCAATGAACGTTGAAACAGCTTGCCCAAGGCAAGCAGGGATTGCTGCAGGCCAAGGTAGGTGTAACGCCAGGCGTGATACCATCGAAACTAGCGCAGCATCGCGAAGCCTGTTACGACAAGACACGGTCTGGCGCACACCTACCTTGTAACTACGAAGAAAATGAAGGAATTGTAGGATTGCTTCGCGATACGAAAAAATGCCTCGAATTAAGAATAATTTTTCATCATAATACGAAGCATTTCTTCGCAGATTTTATAATGCCTTCATTCTCTTCTCATTACGAAGCGACGCTTCGTAGAATTTTTCATGTTCACAGAAATTTCTCCGTGGTCATTCCTGTGCATGTTCGGAATCCTTGTTGAATTCTAAACATATAAACATACGAGTCCCTTCTTTTACAAGCACAAACGCTTCCGACGCTGGGCTTCGCACGCAAAGTAGGGGAACTGGACCGCATTCTGGGCCATGAGGCATATTGGTCCATTTCAAATTTTGCGGGGATAGAGGAGCGATCGCAGCAGCACCACCACCGGGCGGGTTTAAAAAGAGGCTGTCAACTCCGCGATCATTTTTCACAGAAATTCGACGAAATCGAGCGTCTGCCCTTGTAAAAAGGAAAATATATGGAAAATATGTGGCAATATATAAACCTATATATGTTTCATGAATTTTCAATATGGTTGTATCTTGCTTAATATATTGCAAGTTATCTTGCGCAATACGTCTTTTATTTATGGAGGTATATCTTGGTGCCCGATAATATATTGGAAATATATTTCCCAATATAATATTATCTTTGCAACATATATGTCTCAATATCTGACACAGCATCTGTCATGGTGCACTCCACCCCGATTCCCTCCACATGCATTCTCTGGCGTTGAATGAGGTAGAGTTAAGAGGGCAGACTTTTCAAGTAACTTTTCTGGAAACCTTGGCACTCGATGTTGATAGGCGGCTATTTCTCAAGATCATTATATCTTGTAAAATATATTGACGCCATATATGCATCAGGGGAAAGGTTCTTTCCTATGCGTTTAAGTCTCCGGGAAATTTTGAGAAATCCTCTTAAAAAAGTTAAATGGAACAGTTCGAAAATTTTAACCGTCTTATTTGGGTGTAGCGCGAAAAGTTCCTCGGGGGGAAGTGGTATAGAGTGCCCCACCAGAAGCCCTGGAAAAGCGTAAATTGCAATCTTTTAAAAGAGAAAAGGAAGTCGTTTCTAGACTTCATAGTGCTATTCACACTACATTGCATATATATACAGAGCAATGTATGAAATTTTTATATTTTCCACATATATGTTATATTGGAAAAGTATCTTGCTTAATTATCTTTTCCACATATTTCACCAATAAATGTTAAGAAATATGTTTTGTCAATATAGTGGCCATATATTTTCCTTTTTACAAGGGCGCCGGACTGATGGCGACGGGCTGAAATTTGAGATTGCCAAAAAGTCAAAAAACAAGCAAATTTTGGGCGTAATATCGGTCGAGATCTTGCGAAATCCGACCAAATCTCTTCCCTTACGAAATCTTGTTTTCCCCAATCATACTATACGTGGTTGCCTCCTCGGCTCAGTATCAGGTCTGTTGGCCCAACGGCTCCTGAGATTTCTACATATGAGTACACTTCTTAGTCATTCACCCCAAAGTTTCTCCATGTCAAAGCTTTCAGAAAAAAAAAAGTTCTTAAGTCTTAGAATTTAGTATTTAGATAGATGAAGAGGGCTGAGCATCCATTATTGAAATATCTCATTGGATTTGATTTATGTTTTTGTCCAACATTCCATATATTTGAAATTTCTTAATTTTGCAGTAAAATTTATAAGTTAATGCTTTAAATGAGATAAAAATAGTTTTCTGGCCTCAATTGTGGATGCTCAGCCTTCCTTAGCATCCAATTCTGAAGCCCACCCACAAATTTGGTCACTCGAGAACAAAAACTTTGGCGTGTGGACTGTAACGAAGAACAAAATGTGTCGAAAAGTGAAAACAGCAGTCGGCAGACAAAGTTGTATTTACATTACTGAACTGAAGCTGAAGGGGTGATGAAATCCGAAGCACTACCGATTCATATTATGCAAAATGCTCTTGCACCCCAATAGACAAAGAAGTTGAGTCTAAAACTATCAAAAACCGAAATTCGACTTCTTTGGTCAAAACTGCTATTTTGTCACGAGACGGTCATCTTAAAGCCACAGACCTCTGGCCTGATTGTCAGATGTACGCTGGCGAGCGAAGACAATTTGAGGATACAGGAAATACCCAAAGTGCTCTTTGAGGGCTTAAACGGAGCGGGCCGAGCCATGCGGTCTGGACCCGGATCCTGGCCGCGTCGCAATGCCCCTGCACCTGGCCCCTGCACCTGGCGTATGACGCCACCGGGGATTTCCTTGTTTCCCGACCCGCATTGTCCGGCCGTGCACAGACGACATTCCGGGGGCCCGACCACTTTGGCTAGTCCCAGCTCGGCTACTGACGCACACTGATAACACCAGAATAAACATGCACATGCACTACCTGCACACTGTCAGAAATTTTGATGTTAATTAACAACAAATCTATTGCTAATTTTTTTTCTGACAACAGTTGTTTTTAAACGACAGCAGTCGTTTACGAACAGAGAATGTTGTTGATAAATGACAGTTGGGTCCTTCTAAAACAACTTACTTGTTGGAAGACAACTTTTCCGTCGTTTCAGTTTTAAACGAAGATGTTGTAGGAAAACGACCATGTTGTTGACAGTTTTGTTGTTTTCAAACAATCGTTACGGACAGTGCACACCCGCCACAAATTTTTGCGAGACTTTTACACCGTAGTAAAATGGGGCCACTTTTCCGTTAATTTGATGCCGGAACTTTCCGTGCTTTGAGGTCCAGATATTTCCGTAATTTCAGATCCAGCATTTGTCCGTTCTTTGAAAGCCAAAGATTTCCGCAGAAAATGTATTGAATGAGGAGGTGATTTGTCAAAGATGTGGAATTTGAAAACCAATGACTGCAATGGATTCGTCTTATCAAGATGTAAAACAAAATACCCATTTGTGATAGGCTTAGAATCGAAACGGCGGAGCTATAGAGTCAAATGGTCGGTTTTTTAGCATGCTTTTCCGCCACACCTTGAGAAAGCGGTGTCACAACCGACCTTTTTACTCTGTAGCTTTACCATGACAAGCCTATGACAAACGGGTATTTTCGGCGGGTGGAAACTGTTAAAAAAAGGCGAATGCAAAGTTTCTTTGCGGAGCTTATATCTCAGAACCTTTTAGTGGTAGGCAAAATCCGAGGGCATATCGGGAAGGTAATAAAATTTTGCTCTGCGTACACTGTCGTTACGGACAGTGTGGATTTTACTAATTATATAGTTTAGTCGATTTGACAAAGATTTCGTAGGTGGGCCAATTCCTCATACTGTCACGTCAGCCTGCATCTGACATCACTAACTATTTCCAATAATACTCAGATCAGCCCATATTGAATTACAATATGTATTTAGTGTGATCTAAAATATCCCGAAGAAATTCATTCTATTATTACTTTATTAAAAAGATTAAGGATTGCTCAGATAAAAGCGGATTCTGTTTACGCTACGACTGGGCTCAGCCCACCTCACATTTCTCGTATGATGAATTCAATGAACAATGCACGGCATTTGGCATTAAACGGGCATTTTAGATTGACAGATCACACCTTTTCACTTGATATTTTTACTACGTGCGTGAGAGAAAGTCAGCTACAACCGTACGATCTGTCACACCTTGGGGGAATAGGGATATGTTGGACGGAATCCTCCCGTTTCTCAACCGATTTATCGCTTCAGCTGACTTTCTTTCCCAAAAGGGGTTTCAAATTGAACGAAAAATGAGTGACTTGTCAATTGGATACACCCGTCCAATACCGTTTGACGGTTTATTTGCAAGAACATGTAGGCAGATAACTTGGACCGGCGTCGTCACCTGAATATAATCCGCCGGTATCTCTGCAATCCTAAATCTTTTGGAAAAGTAAATTCCATCATGGGAATGTCCGAATAATTTTATGTCGGTTTGCTGATATCGTAATTTGATCTGTTGTGGCTTGATTTTTTACCGCATCATAAAGTGGCGAAACGGCGTTACCCGGTGTTACGAAAACTAGTTAGGTTAGCCTCTCTGCGTATTCGATCTCAACCAAGCCGTCACATGACTTAAAGAGCCAATTAGGAACAACTTTGGCCTTCGTAATGTCAATATAACGATTGCCTCTTCGAATCGACTTAAACTAAGAAAACGTCATCAACCCGCCGGAGGCGATGACGTCTGAGGCGTGTGACGTAATAGTCAGCGACCAAGAGAGGTCGACGAAATCTCTGCGTCGAAAATCCGACGAAACTTTTGTCAAAATGACCAACATTTAGTGGATTGAAACGTGAAAACGCGGACGAAACAGGCCACGTCGATTCGACCAAAATTTAGTGACCCCCTGAAATGACGAAATATTTTCGTCTTCACTAAGGCTTGGTCGATTCAAACTGACTTTTGGGACAGTGTACCTTCACTGTACAAAAAAGGTCCTGTAAATGCCGTTAATTTATTACCAATGTTTGCTGTTATGCAATTCACGGCGTTTGCTGTGAACTAGTTCACGGCGTTAACTATGATCTCGGTCACAGTGTTCACTGTGATCTGGCCACGGTAAACGCCGTAAATTGGAGCCTGATTTGCAGTACTTCGGTGCTCAGCGGCGTCAAACTCACAGTGTTTACTGTGAACCAGATCACAGTAAACACCGCGAACAAGATCACAGTGAATCGCGTGAGCAGATCACAGTAAACGCTGTGAATTGACCTACAGTGAAAACTGGTAATAAATTAACGGCATTGACAGGACACTTTTTTTTGGAGTGTTTGCATCCACAAACCCACACGCTTGGCATTCCGCGCTGCACAATTTTTTAAGGGCGTAGGAGCGAAATTTTTTTTTTTTCACTAATCGATAGTGATCTATGTGTTAACCCATCATGCCGAACCATTTCGCCCGGCGACGCTAAATTTAGGCGTCGCGACGCCTCAAAGTTTGAAATTTTGGCTGTTTTTGGCATTTTCTAGAGCACGAGACGGGAAAACCAAGGGTCGCAGTGGCACGAAACTTGACACACTTGTTGGCAGGGACTGTATGGAGGGGATGGCATGCTCCGATTCGCGCTGAACCTTCCTGGAGCGCTCCTGGAACGCCTTGAAAATGAGTGATTTTTGGGGATCTCCCAAGGGAAATCTAATGAAACGGCGAGAAAATGGAACATTACAGCCCCTAGGCCATGCCTTTCTGTGTACGCGCAAGTTTTCTCCACAACTCTAGGAGGTGTGGTACTCGCGTCTTGTGCTCTAGAAAATCACTCAAATCTGCAGGGCCTCTACCAGTAGAGAGAGACAGGCTGCATCGGCCTATCTGTTGTTTCCGTCGCACAGTGGAGCTTGCAGCGGGTAGCCGGGGTCGGAGGAGACGCGCCGGGCGGACAATAGGAGCGTGCGGGCCACTCCGTCGCTGCCGGTCAGGAACCGTCTGCGATGCAGGCGGCCCACGGCCTAGGTCGCCATTTCGGTAAAAATTATCGTGGAACAAAAATTCGAACACCTTTGGACTCGTCACGCTGCAAAGATACCATTGCTGCGTATTTCAAAATAAAATAAGGGACTTATAAATATTTCCATTTCGTGTCCGGGGGTAATAAATTAGCCTGTCATCACCGTCGCCTCTTCGCAGCCCATTGTGAACGAGGCCTTTTCACACAAAAGGGAGGTGGTCTAATCGCCTCTTGAAATTAAAAATTTTCTAGGGCGTCGTCTGACACTTATGGGATGTTCACCAATGTAATCAGGACGACATTTCAAATCTTTCCATCTAAAAATAAAGTTTCTGCTCTCACTTTTGTAGAGCAAGGCAGACAGTTTTTTAGAGTACAGAAATAATCAGCACTTCGTACTAAATATTTTGTCAAATTTTGACAGAACTAAAGATTTGGACCTGAAGCTAGGACTTAGAAGTTGAAACCGACCCCCCGCTCAAGAAAAGCTGGCGATCTGCTCAGTGCGGCCCAGGCCGAGCCCCGGGCCGGGGTGTCATTCACCCGCACTCCAGCAGGCCGGCCATAAACAGCCGGCCGAGGGTGCATTGTCTGCAAACAGGTCGGCGGGGCATCGGGTCCCGGCCTCAGACGACTGCGGAAGCACCCCAAAAACGCTCTCGGATGCAACCCATCTCCAGAAAAGTCACCCGCTCCTACGTCCTTAAGGAGTGAGAATCAGATTGTCTACATGATCACGAGACAACTGAACAATAGATTGTGGATTATTGTATCCGCTTTTCACACAATAATCTTGGTAGTGTGAAATTAAATCATTATAATCAGACTTAGCAAGAATAGACATTTCCGTCAAATTCATGAGATGATACTCCATATTTTCTTTTAAATTGAAAAACATTTTCTAGCTCGATAGAGCAAGGAAAATTTTAATAGGTGAGGAGATCGCTGGTTACACTGCCAGTCTGCGTTATCGCATCACTGCCAGAGTCCCCAAGACTCGCCTCGCCTTCATCAAGGCCCAGCTTGGACACCAAGCCCCTCAGGATGTGGCGCTTGGCGCGGGGCGCCTTCAAGCTGAGGCTTGTCTTGGCCACCCGCTTCACTGCTTGCTTTGCAGGCATCATTTTCAGTCTTGAAAAAAAAAAAAAAAAGACAGTTTTTTTCTTCTTGAGCTAGAACTCGGACTTCTGCTTTTTCTGTTCGATGGGTCCTATGAACAAAGACCGATGTCCTTTTGGTCGCTCAAACAAAGACCGATGTCCTTTGGGTCGCTCGAACAAAGACCGATCTCTATTTCCTAACCTCTCCACGAGTGCACTTTGAAGTCCCAGAACTATTTACACCATTCGACTCTAGACCAACGAGTTTAACATAATCATTGTCTAGTATATTTAAAACCAAACCCGCACGGTATTATTTGTGTGAGATGTCATTTACCAGAACTACGAGATAAAGAAATAGCGAGTGCAGAATCGGCCGAAAAGGAGATCGGTCTTTGTTCGAATCACCCGAAAGGAGATCGGTCTTTGTTCATAGGACCCATCGTGTTGTAGTGGTATGACACTTGGTTGGCAGTTGGCAGTACCGTCCAGAAGTCGGGTATGACAACAACCTTCCATTACTGTATCCACTAACTAGCCTATGAATAATAAACCGCTCTCTGGTGTATTCCCCTCTGCACAAGTGTGTACATTATTGTCTGATGCCTGACTTTTCAAGCTTGTCTTTAATCTATTCTGAACACGAATAGAACATGGCGCAGTCGTAGTCGAATCGTATTAAGTGCCTTGTCATTGTGAGTAATAAATTCTCGATCGGGAGATTGAGAGAAGTTAAATATTCAGTGTGGTCAAATCGGTGGGCTGGTCTCGCTTCTTGCTTGGTGGCCTGGTGCACTGCAGAAAAAAAAAGAGCCATTTTTTCCGTTAATTTATTGCCAGGATTTTCCGTGCTTTTAGACCCAGGATTCTCTGCGATTTGAGACCCAGGATTTTTCGTGACTTGCGATCAGTCTTTTTCCGTCGTTTGAAAGACAGGGGTTTCCGTTCACATAAGTTTGATTTCTTCGTAACCGCAGTTGGAAAGGCTAAAGCGGCGTCTGCGCACCCCTCACTACAAATCCAAAGGTCACACTTCTCGCCACTCCAGGGGAGACACGTAAAGTCTCGCCAAGTTTCGGTCAGAACTGAAAGTCTCGCCAAATTTTGGACAGACAAAATTGTCTCGCCACAAAATGGCGAGACTTTCTTGTCTGACCACTGTTAAGGCGCTAGTTCCGGTGCGCCGCATAGAAGCTTACTAGCGCCTTAACACGTTCACTGCGACGGGTTCACGGCCGTGAACCCGCGAAACTTGCCGCTGTGGCGATGGGTTCACACTGTGAACCCACGCTATCTTCGCCATTTCTGAACCGATTTTGCTGGGAGAGGTGTCAAACGACTCGCCATCACGTTCCTCATCAAGCAGGCCGTCAAAAAGACTGGGTTCACATTGTGAACCCACTTGTGAACCCACGCTATCTTCGCCACTTCTCAACCGATTTCGCTGGGAGATGTGGCACAATCGACTCGTTATGACGTTCCTCATCAAGCAAGGCTTCAGGGTGAACTCTACTGGGTTCACAGTGTGAACCCACGCTTTCTTAGCCATTTCTCAACCGATTTCGCTGGGAGTGATTTTAATCGAGTCGTCATCACGTTCCTCATCAAGCAGGCCGTCAGGGTGAACTGCACTGGGTTCACAGTGTGAACTCAGTCTATCTCGGTATTGTCCAAATCGATTTTACTGGGAGGAGTTCCAATCGGCCCGTATTTTGTTTCGAAACATAAGCGCGCTTTTTTGATCGGGGGTATTTACGTGGCTTAGAAAAGTTCCTTCTCCCCGCTTTTTATTAATTTGGCATCTTGCCACTTTACGTGACGGCAAAAGTGGCACAGTTTGGTTTGTGAGAGGACAAAGAGTGCCACTTTTACGTTTTAGTGCAGAGGTTTTTGCGGCTGTCGAATTGTAAGACTCAAGACCTCAAAGACAGAGGTGGGAGCAAAGGGTCTTTTGACACACATTTCAATAGATTGTTCTCCGAAAAAGCAATCTATTGGTGTGGTCATAAGTTCGGTTTGAGTTCCATTTAGCGGCTCTGGAGCTCAAAACGCGTCAAAATTTTGGCCGCCACCACCGGTCTTCTGGCCCACTGTGCGGCGTCATGGAGGCGCGAACCACTCGGGCGCGGCAGGGCCGAGTCGTCGGAGCGCTCGTTGACGACGCGACGGCGTCCTGATGGCGCGGGCCCAGACGAGCGTGACGGCAGCGTCTCGGTGAGCGCCTGGGCATAGGCCTGGGCGATTATTGCTTTTAATCGTAATCGGTCGATGAATAAAATAATCGCGATTGGTGTCGATTAGCAGTTTGGTAATCGGTATCGAAAACGCACACGATAAATCGAAAGACATAGATTAATCGGAAGAAACCGATTATTTGGAAATGGCCAAAAGAAGGTTTGTACTCGTGACATGCTTAAAATAGCATGTCGTAAGAAGGTGGGAAAATCATTTAAGCAACCTTGAGTGTCTAAGACGACTTTTCTGCCTGAACTGGAAACATTTTCACCCGTTCCGCTAAGAATTTGAACAGATGCCGGATACGATAACCGATAAAGGTACGATTAATCGATAATCGACCATCGATAAATAATCGTTCAATACTTCGACTACCGAACCACTAATCGAGGGTTTGAAATAATCGGACGATTAACAAAATAATCGCGATTATTTTCGATTAGTCGATTAATCGCCCAGGCCTACCTGGGCAAGTCTCGCATCGGCCGGACCGGCCGGATTCCTGAGCTGGAGTGCGAGAGAGACAGAGCATCGCCGGTTTACACGGCGGTGCTCTGTCTCTCTCGCACTCCAGCTCAGGAACCCGGCCGGGCCGGCCGATGCGAGACTCTGCGTGAACCGCTGCCACCCGAGTCGACGGGTTCCCGTCAAACCGATAGCTTTGGGCCGACCCGAACCGATAGCTACACGGCAGTTCGGTTCGGTTATTAGCGCCGCCGCCTGGCCGGCGGCCGCAGCGGCGCCGAACCCGGCCGATGCGAGACTCTGGGCAAGGCCTGCCGTCTTCAGGTACCGCCTGCACCCTGGCAGAGTTGTCAAATATGGCGGGCGGCAGACTCGAGGTATACAAGACGACTATTTTTCATATCCTCCACTGCCGCGAGGGGGCAGACGGCTTCACAGCCCACTCCAGCGCAACCTGGGCGGCTGTAGATACCCCCGGAACTCGGCCGTCGAGCCAGACTAGCGCAGCCGCGCGGCCTGGCTGGAACCTCACGGTCTGATTGGCGATTCTCCGCGCTCGAGGGCAGCGCGCTCAACAGACACCCGTTACGCGAGAGAGAAACAACAAAGTCATGATAATTCACACATAGTAGCGTTATTAGGCCAATAACTAGTTCCACTCGTTTCGGATTATGATTTTAAATTCTAAAGGTGCTATGGGGACATAGTACTAATCCTACTGACATAAATAATGAGGACTATATGATTCGGTGCGATTCCGGCAGCCGTGCCGTAAGATGGCGCTGCTCGCCCTTTAGTGACAAGGTTGGCAGACCTGACTTACCGCGGAAATCCGGTTTCATCGAAGTGAGCTTGAAAGTGACTTTCGTATCAACGAATTTAGTTTTTGTGTGAATCAAATCGGCATCAAAATGAAGAGGAAGTTTGAGCCTCCACTTGTGAAGTCAAAGGAGCAACATGATGCAGCAGGTACGGCGATCTTCCTTTGATCCATGAAAACGTTGTGGTCACTTCTGCACACCGAGTTTCAAAACATAACCTAACCAAGTTTATTTATTTTATTTATTTTTTGTAGGCTCTTCAAAAGCCACGAAGATTTCGCTCCCTTTGGTTTGTGAGACACTTCAGACCACTTGAACAGCTGGGAGTGTGGCCTCAAAAGGGGAAGGAACCGCAACGACTTCAACCACAAAAGCCCAGCCTCCAGGTAAAATGAATTTCCTGCCCTATGCTTACATGGCAGGCCAGGAGGGGAAAAGGGGGGGGGGGGGGCACAGTGGGCCAGAAGACTGGAGGCGAAAAAAATAATAGATGCGTTTAGAGCTCCAGAGCAGAGACTGGCATCGGGACCCGAACGCCGCTCGAACTGTCCCACTAGGCCGAGTGTCTCGCACTTGGTCCGTCCCACCGGTAGCCCGCTTGCACCCGCTTGCGCTTGCCCGGTGAGACTCGTGCGTCTAAAAGGGACCAGCTTGGCACTGGCCGGGGGCGGGGGTGTAGGCAAGCAAACGACAATCAGCGGCGGCGGCCGTCACTCAAAGCAGCAAGCCCGGCCGTGGCTGTCTGCCTCTGTCTGTCTCTGTCGCACAGCAGCGGGTGAGTCGGACCTCTTCGTTCCAACCGACTGTTTTGAACGCATCCATTCAGGCGCGCGAGTGCTCTGCCCAGGTTCGCTGCTGGCCTCAGCGAGCGGTGGCACGGCGCGCCGCCGCTCGCGTCTGTCTTCCGTGCGGGAGGCCGGGAGGGGGGAGTGTTCAGCACCGGGTATTTCATCGCGATATACCTGTACGATGGGTTGCCTACTCTCGGGCTTGCGGGGGCGCATTCCATCTTTGCACACAAGACTGTGAAGGCTTCTTAGCCTGATATTTAATTTATTCTTGGCAGGTTCTTTAAGTGCCACAAAGATATCGCTGCCTTAAGTGCGGGAGTCATCACAGACAACTACTAGAGCTGGGAATGAGGCCCTCAAAAGAAAAGGAGCCACGACGACTTCGACTACACGATTCCAGCCTGTAGGTAGGCTTGTTAGGCACAGGGTGTGGCATCGCTAGACAGACTAGTACGATGGGTTGCCTACTCTCGGTTTTCGTTGCTTCACGCGACAAACCAGTACGACAGGTTTCCTACCCTCAGCACTGGAGGGAGCCGTCGTTCTCGTCACTCGTATCCACTACGTACTTATTTTGAACAAAACTTTGAAACTATGTATTATGTCTGCAGGTTTTAATGCTGGGAACACAAGCTATGCCTCAAGCACACTCTTCAGCGAGGCCACATCGTTTTCGCCTGTTGAAGAAAGTGACGAAGGTATGCAGCAAGATTTATAATAAATGGAGGGGAAGGGGGGACGTTGTTTCTAGTACGACCAATGAATATTGCGCCCGGACCATTTGTTATTTAGCTTAGGACAGGCTGGAAAACGTTCCCCAAGCTAGCCGTAGCGAGGATGACATAGTTGTCATTGTCCACCCACAATTTTGGGAAGGTTTCTGACCATTTCTTTGGCAACTTGCAGATTACCATTAGAACTTTGGCTTCCTTTTCGATAAGCTTTTCTTGCCCTCTCCTACGCTCAAAGGCGCGTGCCCACTTTTCCAAATGCGCACTTGAGGTGCCTGCAAACGTGCCCCTCTTAAAGCAGTCTATGACGAGGGATAGGTTTCAGCTTCTCCTCAAACATATCCACTTCGCGGACAATGAACCTATGCGACAATCGCCTAGGTAAGCTGGGGCAGCTGGTTCCTCATTTCAACAAGGTTTTTGATGCGGCGGCTGCCATGGGCCGCACTTGCGTCATCGATGAGACAAACATAGGTTTTAACGGGCGTCTTTTCTTCAAACAATACATCCTAAACAAGAGGCACAAGCGAGGGATAAAACTGTACAAGCTCTGTTCCCCTTCCTCCTACACCCGGGTGATTCCGTGCGTAGACGGCGTTTTTGACAGCCCCTAAAGTCACATTACGAATCTTTTGTTTTTGACCTGAATTTATCCTAGATGGCTTCAATAGAACCCCAAGATGACCCTCTGAGCGTGGGTGAGCTACAAGTTGAAAATAGTTTTTACCCCCTATAAAAAATGAAGGAATTTACAGAAAACATGACGGAAATTACCCACGACGGAAGTTACAAACAGATGTTGTTTCCTCACGGCGACTCTCTATGACCATAGAAATATGTCATATGTTTGGCACACAAGTGCGACGTCATGACACGTCTTTTCACGTAAAGGGTGAATTTTTAAACAGAATGGGAGAGGCACGAGAGCGACATACGGAAATTGCATCAATTGTTACAACCCACCTTATTTACACACACCTTTCACTCGCACGCCCACCTCCCTTGCTTTTCCGCCACCAAGATTCGTTCATAGGGTAAAGGGACCATGCCAATTTCAGAACTGGCAGTGGTTTTGGGCGGGGAACACTTCAAGTAGTGTTTTTGGTGGAAAATGTGAAATCATTTCGGTGAAAATCGGAGTACGGTGGACATTTTGTGCAGGTTCCCAAAGAATACTTCCAGTCGACATAAAATTATGAAACTTAAGCAAGTTAGTAACCATACTCTAGACTATCGATGGGTGTAAGTAGAATTAAAAAATATTATGGAAATAAAAAGTTACAGAGCTGCAAAGTTCGTGCAAGGTGTGAATGGACATGACGGAAATTACAAAAACGGCCCTTTTAGCCTCCCTCCTGAGTCAGATCATTACTTTTCAGATCATTACTTTATTCAATGGGGTCAAGCTAGTCTAAGGCCAAACAAGATTTAAGAGTGCAGGAACTGACTTCGCTCTCATTTGTTTACTCTGGGAAGGGTGTGGACACGAAAACGCCCTCTACGCGCGGAATCACCCGTCAGATCTGCGACTCTCCTGCTCTTTAATACTGGAGATTCCTGAGTACCACTGAGGTGTGGCCTTTAGCTAGTAACAATTGGTTCTTCATTATTAATTTCAACAGTATCATCCCACTGAAATAAAAAAAGGTAAGTTAGGTATGTCGGTAAGGTCAAGTGAATCACACATTCAATGAATTGCTTCCATCGACCTCTTCCACATACTCAGCAGGACCATATTCTTTTCCATTTGGAAAGTGACATGAACAGAAGAAACTGTTATGAGCTGTAATTCTTTTTGGTGTCATTTTGAACACTGCCATTGACTAGCCATTGACTAGCTTTTAAAGGATCTTTTCGAAAAGAAAAAAAAGTACATTGGCGACCTGTAAACCTTTCTATTGCCATCATTATGGTCACAGGTCCCATAGTGACACTTTCAGCCACGCTTCATGTCAAAAAAAGCTGCAAACTAGGGCTAGGCGGTTAACCGGTTAATTTTCCGGTTAATTTCACTAACCGGTTTTTTGGTTAGAAATTTTTACATAAACCGGTTAAAGGTGTAACCGGTTAATTTCAATTAACCTCCTCCGAAATAACAGTACTCTAAAACTGCCATTCCTGTGAAAGGACGAAGTTATGATTTTGATGCGGTGGAAAGTCTACCAGGCCAAGTTTTTTGGCAAAATTGGCGTCCTCAGCTGAATTAAAAGGCTTTTTGGTCAAGCCCGACGGTCATAGACTATAAGTGAACCGGCATCAGACATACACAGCTACAATTTTCCATTTCTTTCGCAACTTTATCAAAAATAAAAATGAACTTGTGGTATTTTAAAGTAAGCGGTTATTTTAAAATAACCGGTTATTTAAAAATAACCGGTTATTTCAAAATAACCGTTAACCGGCAAAAGACCGGTTAATATTAATAACCGTTAACCGGCAAAAGACCGGTTAATATCAATAACCGTTAACCGGCAAAAGACCGGTTAATATCAATAACCGTTAACCGGTTTTAAAATCCAGTAACCGCCCACCCCTACTGCAAACTGCAAAGTTAAATGGGAAGGTTACGTTCGGTACACTGAAACTACTACAGTACACTGATTTGGGTTTCCCCAACGTCAAATCTGTTGTTCTGACCATTTCGGGCGTGAAAAATTATTAATGTAAGAAAACAACCGCGTTTGAATACGATCAATACTGACGAAAACTATTAGTAAACGTAATAACAGCCGCAAGACGCGTCTCGGGCGGGGGGACAGGTCTTCTGCTTTGTTTTGGGTCACCGCTACGCTCCGCCACCATCTTGTTTCCGTAGGAAAGGAATGGCTCATTCTCGTTGTACTTTCTACAATCCCTGTTGTACTTTTATTATACAGTTTTTGTTGTACTTTTGTTGTTCTATCCACACTTTTTCTTGCAGTGAAGAATGGCATTCCTCCTGGTCCCTATCGAAAGAACAAGGGAGGTGGAAAGATGAAAAATTGTGTGTACAAATATAAATGCAGAAAGTGCGGAAGAGTGCATGAAGCGGCAAACTGTCCGGCTCATGGACAAATTTGCCCTGCATGCAATGGAAAAAACCACTGGATTGTGGTTTGGCGTAATAAAGGATAACAGACTGGCAATAATCCCAAGCAAAGGAAAGTTGACACTCTGTCTACTGTTACTAATCAGTTCCAAAGCTGGTTGATTCATTTGTGGGCAGATGAGTCTGCTGATAACAGGTATGTACAAATGTTAACTGCTGGTAACAATGATATTGAAAATGAGGTACTTTTAACCCAATTATCTAAGGTGAAGCTTAATCTGTGGTGTTTTAAAAGAAACGCATCTGCAGCCGCGGTGTAGATTTGACCTCACATTTTTGCGTTGTATTCAACGCAGATTTGAAAACTTTTGCCATTTTGGCCACACTATCTGTGTTACGTTCACCGCAGATAAAGTGCGGTGAGGTTAGTTAACACATTTTGTAGGGGTCGGGACCCCCCATACTGCAGTTTTCTGCGGTGTACAATACATTTGTCATAGGGGTCAGAATTAACGACAGTAATTTGAGGTGTACAACGCAGTTATCATAGGGGTAAGGGATACACCATGGTTATTTTGAGGTGTACAACACATTTGGAATCACAGTGAAAAGGAGAGGTGAAGTAGTTGTCAGTGGGGAGAGTAAAAGACCTCGAAAAGAATACACTGAGGTATTAAGACTTCAGGAAGTTCACTATGTAAAATTTAAGTTAGACTGTGGGTCTGAAGTAAATGTTCTGCCATTTCAAGTATTCCAAGAAATTGACAAAGGATATAATATCCATCCCCCAAATACCATCTTGGAGGGTTTTGGGAATTTGTTTTAGTACACCGGAGGGTGCAATCGATTTGACTGTGGAAAATGATGGTAATGGTGGAAAATGGTGGCAAAATGACTTGCAAATTCCTTCTCTCAAAAATTGAACCAAGACCATTTCTTGGCATGGACGCGTGTGAATATTTTGATCTGATAAGAAGGGTTAAACATCCGCTCAAAGATGTGAAAACTCTAAGTTCTGAATAGATCTGTTCTTAGAAAAATACAAGGAACTATTCACAGGTCTGGGTGAGTTAAAAAAAAAGTAAAAATTACTGTTGATCCCAATGGTACACTGGGATGTGCCCTCCTAGGAGATATAATTTTTCAGTAAATGATAGGCTCAAAATTAGACTGGATAGTTAAGTACAAAGAGGCATAGTGGCCAAAGTTACTGATGAAATTCCAAAATTTGTTAGTAATTTGGTCATCAGAGAAAAATGTGATGGTGATTTGAGGATTTGTCTTGATCCTGAATTACTTAATCAGGCAATAGTCAGACAAAAATATGTAATTCCACATGTTGGTGTCTTGTCATGTCAGATTAAAGACATGAAGATTTTCATAGTTTTGGATTTAAAAGAAGGGTTTTGGCACGCTACATTAGATGACGAGTCAAGTCTTCTATGTGCATTTGCTACCCCTCATGGAATTTATAGATTCCTAACAAGGTAGGTTTACGCCAGACCGTGTCATGTCGTAACAGGCTTCGCGATGCTGCGCCAGTTTCGACAATCCACGCCTGGCGTTACACCAACCTTGGCCTGCGGCGCTTCCTGCTTGCCTTCGGCAAGCTGTTTTAAGGGTTCATTGAGGCAATGAGTAGTGCACTACGTGATGAATGGTCGAAGTATACAAGCTAGGGCGCGCCCTTCCGACGAACCGAGTAGGCAGCTCCGCTTCGCTGCGCCGGCAATTCAGTTCGACAGGGGCCGATACCAGCTTGGCCTGCCGGCGGATTCTTCTCGGGCCTTCTTCGGCCCTCGCACCAGACCTGGCTTGGCCCAATCGGAGGCCGTGTCTCGGGCCTTCGGTCCTCGCACCTTACACCCCGTGGAGGTAAAGCGCAAACTTATTGATATAACATCAGGACTGAGGGCCGCTCTTGTGTTCCCACTGAGCCAAAGTTATGTGCAAGACATGGCCGTTGCACCAATTTTCACAACACATGAAGGCAGGCTCACAGACCCCCGTTCCGACCCCTCTTTGAAAAGGTCTTGATGAGACCCATCGAAATCTGCAATAAATTTTTTTAGTCGGTCGCTCCCCTTTTTTCAAGATCTTGATTCGGCCAACTGATGAAGTCGGGCTCCTAGGCCCCCCTTCCGACCCCTCTTTGAAAAGGTCTTGCCGAGAGCTATCGAAATCTGCAATAAAATTTTTTAGTCGGTCGACCCCTTTTTTTCAAGATCCAGATTTGGCCAACTGATGAAGTCAGGCTCCTAGACCCCCCTTCCGACCCCTCCCTGAAAATGTCTTGCCGAGACCTATCGAAATCTGCAATAAAATTTTTTAGTCGGTCGACCCCCTTTTTTCAAGATGAAGGGTTGAAGTTGATTGTGTTGGTAAATTCGGGCTGAGGTAGCCAATTCGCAGTTCAAACTTATGTCAGGGGTAGAAACTGTTTTTATTTTCGTCATTAGCACCTTCAAAAACATACGAAACCATGTAAAAATGTCTCTTAAATGTAAAGTTACTAAAAATTTGCCCTTTTTTTAGTGTTTTTTCGTTGGTACGACTGAATTATTTGAAATAGAGAGCTGAATTTTGGCGTGTGGTGAGCCAAGGATATACCTATGAACCCTGTAAAATCTCGTCCTGATCGGCTGAGCCGTTTGGGAGGAGTAGTGCGGACACACATACAGACAGACAAACTGACAGACAGACAAAACTTTTCAACCCCACTGGAGTACCGTGAAACGGGGTAATTTCGGGCACTTTTGAGAGGTATTTTTAAAATTGTGAAGGTCGTGGTGTTGCCATGGACCTGAGGGTTAAAATTTACAAGGTAGGTTTACGCCAGACCGTGTCTTGTCGTAACAGGCTTCGCGATGCTGCGCCAGTTACGACAATCCACGCCTGGCGTTACACCTACCTTGGCCTGCGGCGCTTCCGTGCTTGCCTTCGGCAAGCTGTCTCAAGGATTTTTGAGGCATTGAGTAATGCACCACGTGAAATCTGCCATAAAATTTTTTAGTCGGTCGATCCCCTTTTTTCAAGATCCTGATTCGGCAAACTGATGAAGTCAGGCTCCTAGACCCCCCTTCCGACCCCTCTTTAAAAATATCTTGCCGAGACCTATCAAAATCTGCAATAAAATTTTTTAGTCGGTCGATCCCCTTTTTTCAAGATTCTGATTCGGCTAACCAATGAAGTCGGGCTCCGAGACCCCCCTTCCGACCCCTCTTTGAAAAGGTCTTGCCGAGACCTATCGAAATCTGCAATAAAATTTTTTTGTCGGTCGATCCCCTTTTTTCAAGATTCTGATTCGACTAACTAATGAAGTCGGGCTCCTAGACCCCCCTTCCGACCCCTCTTTGAAAAGGTCTTGCCGAGACCTATCGAAATCTGCAATAAAAATTTTTAGTCGGTCGATCCCCCTTTTTCAAGATCCTGATTCGGCCAACTAATGAAGTCGGGCTCCTAGACCCCCCTTCCGACCCCTCTTTGAAAAGGTCTTGCCGAGACCTATCGCAATCTGCAATAAAAATTTTTAGTCGGTCGACCCCCTTTTTTCAAGATGGAGGGTCGAAGTTGATTATGTTAGTAAATTCGGGCCGAGGTAGCCAATTCGCAGTTAAAACTTATGTCACGGGTAGAAATTGATTTCATTTTCGTCATCAGGAACTTCAAAAACATACGAAACCATGTAAAAATGTCTCTAAAATGTGAAGTCACTGAAAAGTTGCACTTTTTCTGCCGTTTTTTTAGTGTTTTTTCGTTAGTACGACTGAATGGAATGAGATAGAAAGCTGAATTTTTGTGTGTGGCGAGCCAAGGACATACCTAATAACCCTGCAAAATCTCAGCCAGATCGGCCGAGCCGTTTGGGAGGAGTAGTGCGGACACACAGACAGACAAACAGACAGACAGACAGACAGACAAAACTTTTCAACCCCAGTGAAGTAACTGGCTTCGCTAATCGCTCAGCCAAAAATGCCATTTGGGTTGAAGTGTGCACCTGAAATATTCCAGTTCATGTCTGAAACAGAATTTCAGAACACAGGCGCTATAGTATATTTTGATGATTGTCTTGTAGCAGGTGAAGACTAGGAGGATCATGATCTAAAGCTTAAAAAAGTAATGGAAATGGCCAAAGAGCAAAACGTTAGGTTCAATCCTGGGAAAATACAATACAGACAAAAAGGGGTAAAATTCCTGGGACACTTGTGGTCAAAGAATACAACCAAAGTTGATCCAGAAAGAGTTCGAGCAATAGAATCTATTAAAGAACAAAAAAAAAAAAAACAAAAAAAAACAAAACACAACTCCAAAAGTGTTTGGGTATTTTTAACTATCTAAGAAAATTCATTCCTCAGATGGCTACAATTGCTGCTCCACTCTATGAATTACTGTCTAATGCTGTATTGTATAAATGGATGCCTACACATGCAAAAGCTCTTCAAACTTTGAAAGAAAGTATTTCAAAGGCTCCTGTCTTGGCTACATTTGATAGCAAGAAACCAATTGTAATTCAAGCAAATGCAAGCCATTATGGACTGGGTTGTTGTTTGTTACAAGATAAAAGGCCTGTAGTTTTAGATTCCAGAATTCTCAGTAAAACAGATAAAAACTATGCTCAGATTGAGAAAGAAATGTTGGCGTTATGCTATGCTGCCCAAAAGTTTGAAAAATATATCTGGGGTATGCGGGATGTATTATTCCAAACTAATCATCAACCTTTGATTCACGTTTTCAAAAAGACAAATCTACAAAATTACCAACAACAGGTTGACGAAATGAGTAAAATTACTTAGATTCCAACCTAAAGTTGAGTGTTTTCCAGGTTAATATATGCATATATCTGATTTGCTGCCCAGAAATTGCCTGGAAGATCCTGTTGAGGATAACCCAGAAATGGTTGAAGTTGTTCATGAGACAGCAAAATATATTGAAATGTCTCCTGATGTCAAAGCGGATCTGGTGAGAGAAACAGCAATTGACCCCAGTCTTTCAGCTGTGATGCAATATTACCAATATTACCTTAAGGTTGGCCGAACAATATCAATAACATTGTTCCTGAGGCAAACCTTATTGGAAACTAAGAATGGATATCTTTGTAGAAGATAACCTAGTGATTTTGGAAGATAGAATGATCATTCCTGTATCGCTCAGAAAAAAAGTTTTGAGAAACTTACATACCGCTCACTTGGGTGTTGAAAAAAACAAGAGTCGAGCAAGGCAATCTGTGTATTGGCCTGGTGTGTCACATGACATAACCACATTTATCAAAGAATGTAGGATATGTGAAAGACATAGTGCAAGAAATTAACATGAGCAACTGATTCCACATGAAATTCCACAATTGAGGTTCCAAAAAATAGGAATTGATATTTTGCATTTTAATTCAAAGGACAAAATAGCAAAAAAAACAACAAAATATGCAAGAACTTACAGTAGGCAAAAAATACGAAAAATCACTAAAATGTCATATTTTTGCCCCTGCAACTGCATATTAAAATCTGAATGTCACATTTTCCGATGTATTTGTCTTTTGGAATCTAAATAAGTCCCCTGGTTAAAGAATGGTTTTGGCGCCTTTGCCTAACCAAGGCCACTTTTGAACGACCTTCCCTCTCCTACCGGGTGACCAGGGGGCGCTAGGGCGTACACACCCACGTCACGGGGGATGAAGATGATCGGCAACGGATTTTTTTAACGGAATGGATGTGTGCGCACGTAAGGTGTGTCACCATGATTTTTAGAGCCCAAATTCAAACTCTTTGGTTTTGAAACACCCCAGATTTCAAAAAGGGTTGGACTTCTTAGGGGTTGATTTGGCCGGGGGAGGCCGCAATCGAAAAATTCAAATTGCGTCGTGTTCAGGAGAGGCCATTTGATCGTTTCCACCCAGTTCCAACTATTTTGGAGACGCAACCCCTGGAGGGGTTGGGGTGACTGTGGAAGGGGGTGTGTTTGTCTGATTGCGATTCTGCATACATCGTCGGAAAGCAGATATTCATTTGAGGCGGTACACAAAAAATTTGGCTTTCTCATCGTTAAAAGTCAAAAGTATTGACATGTTTGTCTCGGTTTCTCTGCAAACTAATGTGTGTACATAGTACACTTTTATTAGAGCATGCTTCTAAGCACACTCTTTTTTACAGCATACTTGCTAGGCACACGCTAAAATAGTGTGTGCCTGGCATGTACACGCTGAATAAGAGTGTGTCTACAAGTACACGCTAAAATACATTCGATTAGTCCAATCTAAAAGCATGGGCCAGTTTGAGTGTACTTGCAGGTACACTCCTATTTAGCGTGCAAACACTATTTTAGCGTGTGCCTAGCAAGCATGCTGTAAATAAGAGTGTGCTTAGAAGCATGCTCTTACACTGAGAATAAAAGAGTCATGATCATGACCAAAATTTTGGGTGAGGAATTCTTTATCACCCAAATTTGGGTGAGGAAGGTTTCCTCGCCCAAATTTAGGTGAGGAAGGTTTCCTCACCCAAATTTGGGTGATAATGCTATATAGCCATATAGGCAGCTGATACCCTTTCCTCACCCAAATTCGGGTGATAAAGTGTTCCTCGCCCAAAATTGGGTATTGATCAAGACTCTTTCATTCTCAGTGTATAAGAGTGTACTATGTACACACTTCAGTTTGCAGAGTTTGTACTCTTACGCACTGAAGGGGTTGCAGAGGCCGAGAGGGGTGGCGCGAGGACCGCGTACTTGGCGAGCTCTCAGATGAACAGTGGGGGCACCCACCCTCCAAAGTCCAGCACCCCAGCTCAAATAATATAAAAGTGACGCTGACCGCAAAAAACGGGCCGCTTATTTTGAGCGGCAGTGTATACTGCTGATAATATATGGGATTTACATCTGCAAAAGATAATTAAGGAAGATACTTTTCAGATATAAATAATGTATGGTAAATATGTAAATCTCATACATTGAACAATGTATAAGCAATGCAGTTTTTTGAGAAAACTGTGAAGCTTGATAAAGACTCGGGAGTTCTAGAAGAATGTTTAAGGGGGCTTATTCATTAAACTACATGGTGTCATGATGAACAACTTTCGCGCTGCACCTAAAAATGATGTTCAAAATTTCATGACTGTTTTACTTCACTTGGTACATAAGATTCCTTAAAATTTGGTGGAGACTTAAACGCATGGGAAAGAACATTTTCCCTGCTCAATATATGACTTCAATATATTTCACCAGATATTATTATCTGGCGCAAAGTGTCAAAACATATTCAAGTATACAGACCTTGTATGGCTCCAAAATATTTATATCTTGAAAAATATATTGCCAATATATTGCGGAGAACCAAGACTAACAAAAGTATATTGCATTAGATAATGTATATAGTGGGTCATATACTTGCCATATCCCCGGTGTCGGTACTGACCAACCGACCATGCAACACCTACCCATCAGTTTGGGATTAAGTGTGAAACCAAAAAAAAAAAAAAACAAGAACGAGCATAAAACGTCCGGTTATGTCAAGAGGGAGTTGTCCTATCGCAAAACCGAGGTCACTTCTGAAATTAGCACTAAAAACGAAACTTTTGATCGCTGTCCAAAAGTTTTGGTCGAAACCGATCTTATGGCCCGCGCGGTCGCGTAACACGCTGAGCCAACGCAGAGAGCACGAGGGGCGTGAGGCGAGCCACAGAAACACACGACTCCCTGACACGTCCACCGAAAATGTTGGTGTCGGACATATGGCCAAATTATGGCATGAAAAAAATTTACGCCGAAAATTGGCGTGGCAGAAAGTTTACGCCGAAAAACGGCATGACATGTGAGTCAAACCGACATCTGGCGTGAATGACAACACGTTAAATGAGAAAAGTCATGCCGTGTTTTTGGCGTGACGCTTTATTCTCGCCCCTAAAACGGCACGAAGTCACGCCGATAAATTTTCAGTGTCGAGTGCAGATAAGTGCATTCGTGGCTTGCACATAATTTTCGTCGCTCGGAGTGACCATTTCACCCACGATTTTCATGCCCTATTTCCCCTCGGTGCCGAATATAAGGCCCTGCAACTGCTATAACGAACATCTTGAGTCGTGAACGTGACAGCCATGTTCAAGCATTCTGCAATCATCTTCGCGGTGCTCTTCGTGGTGAGTGCATCAAACTTGTTTTCAAAAGGCCCTATCGCCGATGTCTCTGCGAGCTTGAACGTGATTGCCTAGCTAACGTCTCACACTTACGTCATTACGGACAAGCAGAAGCAGTTAGTAGTAATATCAGTTTAGGCGCAGATCAAAAGCGGACGTATTGACACTAAGTAACTTCGTGGTTTTTCATACAAAGCGTAGGTGTACGCCAGACCGTGTCTTGTAACAGGCTTCGCGATGCTGTGCCCGGTACGACAATTCACGGCCTGCGGCGCCCGCTGCACAGTGCGGTTTAAAATCCTATTTTACGGGGAATAAAGTCGATTTTTCAAAACTGTCCTGGAAGCGACCTGGGGGGTGGAAACGGACTATAATACTCCAATACAACATAAAATGACGTTTACAGATTTTCATATAACGCTGGGAGCCACTAGGATGGGTTCGATTTTAGTCTTTTGTATTTTGATCAAATGCACCTAATTTTCTTAAATGTTTCCGACCCCTATTTTTCCAAGCAGGGCGATGCTACTGGTATGCTGGCGTGTTTTTCTTTTCGTATCATGATTGGACAAATGAAAGCAGCACCCAGCGCATCATTGCGTGCGTGCTTTGGCCCACGGTTGCAGGTTTTTGCCACAAATGCGTTCAAGACATTAAAAACACACTGTTTGAGTTTCGGACATCGGGGGCACTCGGCGGCACGGAGTTATTGGTGCGAGGCGCTTCCCTTACATGTATATTTAGATGCCCTGGTGATAACTTTTCCGCACGCGTCCGCAAAACGGAGCGCAAGGGGAAAAACAGAGCAAAAACGGGCCAAATTGACCTGTTTTTGCGCCGATCGCCTGTAGAGTGCACTAGAGTGGTTCGTTTTTCCTTCATGTTCAAATTTTTGAGTTGGGTAACTTTCATTCGGTTCCGTTTTCCATACGATGAATTTTGGCACCTCAGCCGGCAAAATCGGCCCAGCGGAAAAGGTCGCGCAAGGGGCTTAAGTGCGCCTTAACGGCCCTTAATGACTCAACGTCTAAGTATCGATGTAGGACCTTCGCCATATTGTAAACATAGTGATTTTGACGCCCAAGGGTCAAAATTTTGACCGTTTTGCCGTATCTTTACTCCTTCAGGGTGAAAAAAGCGAAAACGTGGTTTAAATAGTGTTTTGAGCTGAATAGGATGTTTTTGCAACGTTTTCGCTTTTTTCGCCCTGGAGGAGTAAAGATACGGCAAAACGGTCAAAATTTTGACCCTTGGGCGTCAAAATCACTATGTTTACAATATGGCGAAGGTCCTACATCGATACTTAGACGTTGAGTCATTAAGGGCTGTTAAGGCGCACTTAAGCCCCTTGCGTGACCTTTTCCGCTGGGCCGATTTTGCCGGCTGAGGTGCCAAAATTCATCGTATGGAAAACGGAACCGAATGAAAGTTACCCAACTCCAAAATTTAAACATGAAGGAAAAACGAACCACTCTAAGAGTGCACCGCTCCAAGTGCAAAAAACAATTGTGCGGTTGTTTTTCTTTTCATATAACATCTTCTTTCATTGAAAAAATAGTTTACGCAACTCAGAAGTCGAAAATGAAGTATTCTGAGCATTTTAAGTTGAGTGCCTTTGTTCAAATCGGTTATTTTTCTCCTGATTTTGCTGTTTTTCGCTTAATTCTAGCATTGACACTCCAATTTTCATCGCATCAAATTTTCCTTTTAACGGACCTTCCTCCACTGCCTAGAGATGATGCCGTTAAATTTTGGTAGCGTTTGGTCAAACGGAACGCTAACGCTTGCTGACTTATTCCCCCAAAAATTTTGGCGAGCGAAGGACATACCTAACAACCCTGCAAAAGCAGTCGCTCCGATTAGCCGAGCTGTTTGGGAGGAGTAGTGCGGACACTCACATAGACAGACAGACAAAATTTTTCAACCCCTCTGGAGTAACTGGCTTCGCTGATCGCTCGGCCTATGGGGTACTTTCGTGAATCCCTGCGCCGGAAACAAGAGTATCAAAAACATACTTCCGGACCGGAACCAGTCGAGGCGGCCGCGCTCGGTATGGGAAATCGGTGCGGCGTTACCGTTTTTGTTGGTTGATTATCCCGGTTGGCCCTATCCCGGTGACATAGTAAATTAACCTTGAAAGATGACAGATACATGAGATAAATCTGTAATCGGGTTAGTATTTGATGCATCGTGAGTGGTGAATACGCTAAGAAATGCTATTTAAGTGTTTTCTTGTGGTGAAATACACTGAAATGCGGACCTGCGTGGTACATAACCTTATCAGTCTCACTAGTTTCGTCTTTCTTATTGTCACCCATAGTACCGGGATAATATCAACCAACAACAACGATAACGTCGCACCGATTGCTTATCCCGAGCGCGGCCGCCTTGACTGGTTTCGGTCCGGGAGACTGTGTTAGGTACTCGCGCTTCCGGCCTAGGGCTTCAGGAAAGTACCCTATTGAAGCGCATAGATTTCGGCGTTCTCTTTGTACAAAATCAAGCATTCTCTTCAATGCTCCAAAGTGTGCGCAAGCTTACGTACAAAATTGAGCATACATGCGTATCGCATAGAATACAATTATGTATTTTAAGCGCAGAAAATTGCCGAGTATTTTGCTGCTTAAAAGCGCACAAAATTGACCGTCATCTGCTGCACGTTTAAGATGATCGAGTGATGCGCATTTCCAAAAATATTCCTTTATTATGCATTAAAATCCTTATCAGCACATTTGATTCCTTTAGAGATTCAAAAACCATGAAACTCACAAAGAGGCGTCTTTCCAAGCTTATGCTCAAAATAGAACTTACATTTGAAGCGCTTAACAACTGATAATGGATTCAAATTCTGCATATTTTTTTGATATTACATGTTATGTTTGAAACCTTGAAGTTGGTTTTACTTTTCGGACTTTTTCGTGTGGTAAGAAATGTTCCCTGTGCGGCAGGTGGCGCTGACGGAGGCGGCGGGCAGGGGCAAGGCCCCCGCGAGGGCCTCATCGCCGCAGAAGCCGGACGGCACCAACAACCCGCACCCCCCGAGCGGCACCTACACGGGCCCCAAGGGCATCCACCGCTCCACCAGCCCCGACGGCACCCAGCGCTTCGTCAACTATGGCGCCACGGGCCAGCAGGTGGGCTACACGCGGCACGCTGGCGGCGCCACCAGCACTGACAACCTGCACAAGCCCATCTCCGGCGACGTCTCCAACTCGCCGCCCAGGCACGGACGCCCATCCAGCCCCAAGGAAGCTAGCACCTCTGGCAGACGCGGCGGCAAGTAGGGACGGAGCGGGCCTCGACACGGTGCAGCCTAGCGCAATAAACGAACGCCGTAGGCGGTAAAATTTCCGGCAATGACTGTTGTGTCCCAGTCTTTAACCTGCACCCTCACTAAGATCTTCCCGTCACGCACTGCGGCAAAATGTAACACGGTGAAGTGCTGCCTTCAACTCCAATAAATGCCTTGGTTTGGAGGCAGTCTCGCATTATGTAATGAATACGGAGGACGGGCATATAGTCTAGACAAAAAAGTCATGCCAATGATCGGCGTGACACAAAAATCCACGCCAATTTTTGGCGTGTATTTCCTGTCATGCCGGTTTTTGGCATGACTTTTCTCGTAAAACACATTGTGCGCACCAATCCCAATCCACATATGGCACACTCACGCCAGATGACGGCGTGATTCACGTTTCATCCCGTTTTCCGGCGTGAATTTTCTGTCACGCCAATTTTCGGTGTGGCTTTTCTTCACGCCGTAATTTGGCCTTGTGTCTGTCCATTTAATTTTCAGTGTACCTTTTCTGTCACGCCAATTTTTGGCTGTCCTGCCATAATTTGGCCATGTTCCATGAACCTCACGAGTGATCCCACCAATGGTTTCCTCGTTCGGAGAGGACTCCATTAGAGGGGTCACACGTTCCGTTTGAGTCCCCTCTTTGGATCGCTAAACGCGTCTAGAGTTTTGGCCGCCTGCGCCGGTCTTCTGGCCCAATGTACCGCATCACCGTCTTATGTTTGTGGCTTCCTGCAGTCTTTCTCGGTCTTCCTCTTCTGTTGTGACCTCATAGGCCGCCGCGTAAGGGAAGGTGGGGCAAAGTGGGACACGGGGTACATTGGGACAGAGTCGATATTTGGCACTTCTTATTAAGTTAAAGAGCTGATAAAAATTATGAAGTTTGGCGATGCATCATTGTTGTCTTGCGCGACGGGCATTTGAACCTCAGAACAATTCACTAGGACAGAGAAAATGGTAAAGGGGAATTCGTCCCAATGTGCCCCGGCACCGGGGCACATTGGGACAATGCAGCCCTAAATTCAAATTGATCTGGATGAAACCCATTGAAAGGAGCGTTTCGTAAACACTCTGAATTTAAAAAAAGCACATCACAATCTACAGTTTCTTACAAACGCGGACATATTTTATCGAACATACTCAATTTTAAGATCAAAAGAAAAAAAGTGTCCCAATGTACCCCACCTTCCCTTACCCCCAGAATCAGGGTTGATCGTCAGTAAAAATTGTTAAATTTGAAAATGCCACATAGCTACAAAGTTTTCTCGTAAACAAATTTAAAAGGAAATTTAGGAAAAAAAAGTTTTTTATTCGGACAAAATGACGCGTCCGCGACAGATCCCTTTAACCATTTATATCGAATTTTTCTGTTTTTCAGCCCGAAATGTCGGTGTTTGTGCTTTTTTCCTGGCAGTTTCTGTCACCTGGCGACAAACTAGGGTAACACAGTCACCGTGCATTTGTCCTAGGTCTCATACCCCAATACCCCTTACTACACGTTTCTTCTTTTTGGCAAGTGGTGCTGAGGCTGCTGTCAGTGCTGCAGTAGGGTCTGGCTGTAGATGTTTGTCCCACACTGTGACATTCTCCTCTGTACAGCATTCCTGTGAAATAAGGAAGTTGTTATGAAAATCTGATTGCTCTCTGGTTAGTAACTAATGGCCAACATAAGTGCATTAAAACTTACTGTAAAAAAACACTCACTGACGGGGCTCAAATTCAAACTGTTTGAGTAAGTATTCTCACTGACATAAGTCCATAATAGCTCTGAACCTAGCAGCAACTTTCGCAAGCTCCGAACTGTGACCAAATGCCTTCCAGCAGTCTTATCACTGATTGGGGGCTGTACAGAAATACGTCCAACCGGATCCTCCTGGTTCACAAGACTAATTGGGCTTCCGAGGTATAAATTGCCCGAGGTGAAATGCTCTGCGTGCAATTGCGTGCGTCTTGCGTGCGTTTGGCGTGCATCTGCGTGCATTTGTGCGTGCTGAGTGCGTGCTCAGTGCGGGCGTATGCGTGCAAATGCGTGCACAGCACGTGCAAATGCGTGCGCGCCCCCGCTCTCGTGCCTGCGATTGCGTACGTATCGGAGACGGCGCCGACCTGTTTGAGCGCCTGGAAGGTACGCAATTACTCTAAACGGGAAGTGTTCTGGTTGCATAGCGACAGGCTGATCGAACGAGGCGAGCCAAGGCGTGCGGAGCCGAGCCGGGGAAGCGGAGCGTCGCGCCGCCCAGCTGATTCCACCCCCCTCCCTTCTCCTCTTACCCACCTCGCGTCTGCAAGTGCATGTTCACATTTTTTATTTTCTCAATTGTTTTCCTTTTCTGTCTTTGGTTTCTTGAGGCATTGAATGTTGCTTGGCGCCGACTGACAAGGCATTTAGTTGTGTTTCAATGGTGTGCTAAGCTAATGCATTCGCTTCTGCCTTCAGGCTTCCAGCATCTGCATGTTGTGTACTGACAGGTTAGCAGACCATTCTTCCTCACAGCTGGAAAGATAGCAACTGCTTCACATGTCCACCTTTGCCAGGCAAGCATAAGGTTTGTGTCAAAATGTTTTTAGGCACGAAGTAGCCTTAAAGCCTCACGAGGGTTGGGTTTTTTTATTTTTATTGTCAGTCTGGCCCCTTATGCAAATCCGAAGTTTTCTATACGATTTTGATGAGACTTGGCATAGTGGTAGAACTTTGTGCCCTGATTTCAGTGACGAAACGTGGTCGAAAAGTGTTCGACCAATTTTGAGATATTTTGAGTTGAAATCGCCGTTTCCACGGCAAAACTCGACTCGTCAGCGAAAAACAGAGGGAGAGGGGGGAGCCGAGCCACCGGAAATGGAATCCGACCAATAGCAGCGCCCCTTTTCGCCTCTGTACAGCTTACACCAATAACGCTCGCTCTCTTGTAAAAGCGCGTTCGAATCAAAATTGTCTTTTACTGCAGCTAGAAGAGCTCCAACAATGGTATAGACGTTGTTTTCGAACGTGGCCATTTGGATCGGCCGGTCGGTCGGTGATTGTTGGCCAGAGTGTCCAGCGCCGCTGCGCGCAGGCCCTGTTGTTTTCAGAAATACCAACCCTCAATGTTCTAAACTCTTTGAATCGGAGTGAAATAGGACATTAAACTGCGTGCCTGTGCAAATGCATTTGCGAAAAAAACATCCCTAACGTAGTTTGAGTGTGACTATAAGTCCCTTTTCGAAAACAGTGGGCGTGTAGCTGCACCTTGTAGCGAGGTTTGATGGTACTTCTGAATCCAAGACGAAACGATGTGGACACGGGGGCTGTGCTTTTTTCTAACCTTGAAGCTGGGTGAACTGAACTATTTTACTGCACGTTTCTGTGAATAACTTGTCCTTCAGGTATTATGAGACTATCTTAAATGTCTGTTTTTGACACAAATTGATACACAGCTGGTCTTTACGTAAGTTTGAGTATTATTTATAATGGTCTGACAAACATTAAAAGAAGTACACACAACGCAGTCCTAGCCTTAGCTATCTTTGTTAAACCAGAACATAAATATAAAATTAACTTTGTGACTACCAGGATTTCTTGAAATCGTATTTTTTCTTATCTGGTGATGTCATGGAATGTAGGAGGGGGCGACTTTGAATTGGTGCGGGAAGAAGGAGCGGGTGAAAATTTGGATGCACCAGATAAACATTTTGACACAAACCTTATGCTTGCCTGGCAAAGGTGGACATGTGAAGCAGTTGCTATCTTTCCAGCTATGAGGAAGAATGGTCTGCTAACCTGTCTAACAGTACACAACATGCAGATGCTGGAAGCCTGAAGGCAGAAGCGAATGCATTAGCTTAGCACACCATTGAAACACAACTAAATGCCTTGTCAGTCGGCGCCAAGCAACATTCAATGCCTCAAGAAACCAAAGACAGAAAAGGAAAACAATTGAGAAAATAAAAAATGTGAACATGCACTTGAGCGATTCTCACGTTTCGGGGTAGTTTTGACGTTCCTGATTTGCCGACAGTAGGAATCATCGAATTTAGTTTTCGTAATTACTGGAGTCCTGAATGATACTAGAGTTATGGCAATGGTATTCATAGTCAAGACCTTGTATTACCTTCTTAAAAAAGTAAGCCCTCACCCTGGCGGATGGAGTAGACACAATTGTAGACTAGGAAGACGAAACATGGACAAAAGGTAGACAAATCATGTCCATGTCACGTCTAAAATCAGTCTGAAATGTCCTCAATGTCCACTTAGTCTACTCTAATGTGTCTTTAATTTGTCCACGACCAGTCTAGATATGGTTCACCGGCGGTCTCGTCTCTTCCAAGTCTGAAACATGTCTACATTTGTGTCTCCTTTTTGTCTTGATAGAGTCGACTACGACTACTCGCTATTCCTTTTAAGTTCCTGTCTCCTCTCGTCTAGAACCAGATGTCTGCACTGTGTCCAGTCTTCATCTAAGAAAGATAGTGCTTCTAACCTGTCCAAAATCTGTCTACATTTTTGTCTTCTCCTTGTCCAGTATTTGTCTCCTTTTCCTTACTGTTTTCAGACATATGCTCGACAATATCTAGACATTTGGTCGCAGACAAGAAGAGACAGAAACAAGAAGAGGTAGTGACTAGCCAAAGACTGGAAAAGGCGTAGACACCTCAGAGGAGACAGGAACCAGACCGACGTAGCCTCTTTTCATAGCAGACACGCTCTGGACGACTAGAGGACAAAATGTAGACATGTTTTAGACTAAAAAAAAAACGAGACATTTCCGAGACAAAAACTGGACCAAATGTAGACATGAAGTTCTGGACAATAGTAGACAGGAACTTGAAGGAATAGCGACTAGTCTTAGTAGACATACTCTGGACGATAAGGAGACAAAAATGTAGACATGTTTTAGACTGGGAAGAAACGAGACATTTCCGAGACAAAAACTGGACCAAATGTAGACATGAGGTTCTGGACAATAGTAGACAGGAACTTGAAGGAATAGCGACTAGTCTTAGTAGACATACTCTGGACGATAAGGAGACAAAAATGAAGACATGTTTTAGACTAGGAAGAAACGAGACATTTCCGAGACAAAAACTGGACCAAATGTAGACATGAGGTTCTGGACAATAGTAGACAGGAACTTGAAGGAATAGCGACTAGTCTTAGTAGACATACTCTGGACGATAAGGAGACAAAAATGTAGACATGTTTTAGACTGGGAAGAAACGAGACATTTCTGAGACATAAACTGGACCAAATGTAGACGTGGTTTCAGACGAGAGGAGACAAGGAAAAATCTCTTCTGCTGCATACAACCACATCTGGAAAATGTTAATTTTTGGTGCAGTATTTGTTGCGTTGAAAATGTTTGAAGAGTAAAGCATAAAGGCAATTTGGTGGTACGAAAAAGAAAATTATGCAACAGCATTGAGGGTCAGGTCTATTCATTTAATCAATACTTGTTACAATTATAAATTTTTGATGGTGAAGATCACAAAATGAATCAAGAGGTACATCTAAATCCAGTCCTTTGATTACTAACATAGAAAACAAACAAGCTCATCGGTATGGTATATTCAGGTAGATTGCTATAAAAATGTAAGACTGATTTGCGCTTAGTCAATTTCATAACAGTTTGCTAGCACTCCGAAGTACTTTTCTCGCCCTACTTTCATATTAACCACTGGACAGCGAAAATCACGAACCCTAAGAAAGTGAAAGATTCTCTCATTGGATGTAACTTGGGCGATGTGTTTCGCTGTATACAATGAATTTACATAATGTTCCCAGACAAATGCTCCACAAACTTCATCATTACCACTAACAAATGTTACAAAACTGTCAATTGTGCAGATTGTATCTTCCCACGTATACACTACACTGTCATCAGAATGTGCATCAGAATTAACAGAGCTGGCTGTGCTGTACAAAACACTTTTGTGTAGAATATGGGGATAAGTGGAGAAGGTTTCGACTCCCACATAACCAGCCTCTTCAAGCTGTTTCCTTTCTGATTCAGTAGGTTGCCTTCTAGTTTCTTGTCCCATAAGATGGATGTGTCCTACAGACTGAGTGATGACTTTTCTTGTCTTCTGTAACAGACGTCTCAACTGTTCCACAGTGCAAGCAGACACATCTATGCCCGAATGCATAGAATAATTCACAAGTTTCTTGATGAGGTGTCTGTAAGCTATTTGCTGAGCCGCTCCTATGGGAGAATGAACATGATCACAGATACATTTACGATTCCAAGATTCAAAATTAAACGTGGAGTAACACCATAAAGGTCCAAGATTCAATAAGGAGTTCCTAAAATGGAGGAGTAAATGAATGTTGTAAAACATATGGTCAAGGCCGAAATATTTCTCAAACAACTTCACATACTTCACAAGAAGACCGTGGCTTATTCCAGGATTTTCAGAATGTATTTCGTCCTGACACATTAGGAATGTAGCATATGATAGAAGGGAAATATGATCCAAATATTTCTGAGGAATTAGATCTTTCATGCACACACAACAATAGAAGAGTAGCCAGTTTCGCCACATTGATCCTTTCCAGGAACTTCTTTTTGTAATGTCTCCAAGCTTTCTTGAGATATTTGAGGGTGTCTTCATGGAGTTCAGTCTCTCATTGATTATAGTCTCTCTGAGTGTAAGGGTTGTAGTTCCTTTAAGTGACATAAGAAGATCTGTGTGGTGCTTAGCACAGCCTTCATATAATGTATGCAAATCATCCATTCCACACCCATTTGTCATTCGAAAGTGCGTGAGGTTCATCAGTACTGAAACGCCCTTCACTCCCTTGACTGCTTTGCGCAAAGTGTGTGCTGCAATCATATCAGAAACAAGACTTTCTTCTGTCCGTAAAGTAGGTTCAGTGGTCCCATGAGGGGGCAAAACTGGATACCTCATGTTTGTAGTGAATTTTCCATTGACTTCACACACTACACAGCCAAAGTTTCCATTGAATTGAGTCATATTGAACAGAGTCCATCGCTCTTTGGAATCAACACATTGACCAAGTGGAACAAATTTGCTCACAACTTCATTTTGGCCATCTGGCTTCCAGCGTATACCTTTTGAGCTTAAATTATTTGCTTCATCCACAAATGGCTTCAGAAAACAGTTCATATTGGGTTCTTTATGATCAACCCACACAGCAGCTAAAAACATGTGTTTTTGTCGCAAGTTAGGGTGAAGCTCATTTAGTCTTATGTACAACGGATGGGCAGAACTTTTGGCATTTTTTAGAATTTTTACACCATCAGCATTAAAAATGTATGTGAAGTCCTTTTTAGGGTCCACAACTTTTTCCTCAACTAGTCTCTTATACTCAGCACCATCAAAAATATCTTGATATGAATTGGGATCAGCTAGTCTTTTCTCTCTAGTATGAGGGTACTGCAAGTCCTCTGCTGTCTTCGGTAATGACAAAAACCTTTCTAACTGTTTTCTTAAGCTTAACGTAATGAAGTATTTCACTTTAGATCTTAAAATAACAACTCTGCAGCTGTCATTTTTACAAAATGACGAAAAATCTAACATTCTTCTGAGCCCTAAATATGTTTGACATGATCCACAGTATGCATGAAACTCAATTTCAGAAGTTTCATTACTTAAAAGTTTCCAAAGCTTCTCTTTACTTTGAGGCAAGCAGGGCAAATCTAAGAGAGTGTTCTGGCACTTTAAATGATCAATAATATTTTCATATGTCCATCTATGGCAAACACTTAGGGCAAAAGTGAGCAAAAGTATATCTCTAGCACGTATTCCAGTCACTAAATTAACAACAGTGTCAAGATTACGGTAATTATTCCGAATAGGGGCTCCACCTATAGGGGGCGAAAGTTTGGTATCATTGGATAGGTATTGACGAGTACTGTTCGAAACTGCAAGAAATATGCGGCGCTCTTAAAGAGTATTGCTATAAATGTTTATTTAAGTACCCCACCCTAACCTCGAACCATGCAGCGATATCGTGAAATGCGCTAGTACCATCAACTTACCACGCATTAGGTAGAAGGGTGAATGTTAGGGGGATGTTACATCTACCTCGCAGACCCACAATATACCCCCAAATATTTTCCCTTCTATTAATTCGGGAAAACTGGACGGGGCCGACGAACCTACAGAGGCCGCTCAAAGATGGCGCCACCTGTCGCTTCAGCAGACGGCCGAGTCAACTTTCTCGAATTAATAGAAGGGAAAATATTTGGGGGTATATTGTGGGTCTGCGAGGTAGATGTAACATCCCCCTAACATTCACCCTTCTACCTAATGCGTGGTAAGTTGATGGTACGAGCGCATTTCACGATATCGCTGCATTGTTCGAGGTTAGGGTGGGGTACTTAAATAAACATTTATAGCAATATCCTTCAAGAGCGCCGCATATTTCTTGCAGTTCCGAACAGTACTCGTCAATACCTATCCAATGACACCAAACTTTCGCCCCCTATAGGTGGAGCCCCTATTCGGAATAATTACCAAGATTACAATCACTTAAATTGGATACATGGTTTTCCTCCTCCTCATTTTCACTCCTGTCACTACCACTGTTTTCTTGATTCACTTCACTATTCCTGTCACTAGCATTGCTTTCCTCATTCAAATCTGCACTCCTGTCACTATTTTCTTGATTTGCTTCCTCACTCCTATCACTATCACTCTGTTCCCCATTCACTTCTGTTTCTTCTTCACACCTGTCAGTGTTGGTTTCTTCATCTTCTACAGATGTGTTAGAATTTTCTTCACCCTCTTCATGGTCATCATCTCCTTCATCATCACTGGTTTCTGTGTCACCTTCAGAGCGTTGGTCCATACAAGAAGTTTGTTCCTTTAAAAAAAAGAAGCAAAACATGAGTGTTCAAGAAGCATTGCGTGTAAATTACCGATAAAATATCTACACATCTACAACGGTACAATATGGAAAAGAGTAGATAGATAATCATTTGTTTTGTAATACTTACAAACTCTGAAGCTGCATGAGATTGGATCAATGAGTTGTTATCTTGGCCATCACTTGTTGAGGTAATGGATAATGAGTTGTCAGCGTCACCTTCTCTCAAATCAGCGCACAAGTCATCCAATACCTACAAAGAAAACAGAATAGAAGTAGAGAATTAACATTTTCAAATGATTTGTCCCCACTACGAAAGATTGGCTACTATCCCCACTAACCTTCCTACACAAATGAAGGGTGCAAAGCAAATAATTACAATACTAGAAGTTGCGGACAGTAACACAAAACATAGAGCCGTTGAGGTTATAAATACCGATTGATTTGATGGAGTTGGAGAGACGTCCGGTCCAGTTCTGTCGGGAACGTCTCCAAAGGACTGTTCATGTTCTGCGCCATGATCACTAACACTGTCTTCCTGGATTACAAACAAAAATATGAATCTCTTAGCACTTAAACAGAGCTTGAGCGGTTCACGCGGCAAGCAGGTAAACACACTCACCGACGATCCCTCAAGCTCTCCAATTCTTCTTTTTTTTAGACGCCTGTAATAGGTACTTTCTGAGGGCTCAGAAGGGTCGCTCATTTTTTAACATTCCCATACCTAACGCTCCGATCCGATATTTTGACCGCGCGTAGCGTAAACAAACAACAACAGATGACGGCAGGGCACGGAATAAACAAATGAATGTAGAAACAAGGTGGAAACACTAAAACAAGCAAACAACTGAACAACTTGAAGTTAATACAAAGAAAGTCAATGTTCAAGTGGGGAATCAATTTGAAGCGTGTTAAAAACATTCCACAATTTTCTTTGAGTTTCCTTTTTCATTAATTTTAGTACCCGAATCAACATTGAAATCTCGAGTTCTAGGCGTATTGGTTGGTAACGGTTTCATGGGTTAGTTAGTGGTACCAACTACAGATTGGAATGTTTCAGTCATTCGTAAATTATGGACACATTAATACAGCAAATATCATCTGATAAATTCTCTGTAATGATTTGGTTGTAAAGCACTTTCATCAGAAATAAGATTTACTCAGAGGAAAACTGAGTTTCAAGTACACAATTTCTTATGGATGAAATGCTCTGCCTGAGGCTCAGAGCAACCGAACTTCCGCAACTGCAGATTTGAGTTCGTTTTCGTTCCATCCAGTTTCCGAGTGGCCTCGACATCAGCGGTAACGTCTCTTTCCCCTTTGACTCGAATTGAGATTTTTTAAATTGAAAATGTCGAAGTCGTCGAAGTCGAGTGGCAAAAAGGACCCTCCAAACCTATTCTGGTGCGTTGTAAAGACTTTGATCAACGGCAAAAATAGGGTATGTCCCTCAAATGAACTCTATCATGTGCCGAGTGACCAACGGTACTGGCCCTTCCAACCCGAAAATAATGAAGATTTCGACCTGAAATCAGAATACGGAGCTATTTCTACAAAAGGCAAAAGCAAGCGCATGTACATGCATAACATTCTCTTCATGTCAAGTAAGTTGTTAAGGATATGCAAGCGTAAAGGTTATCTCTCCTGTCTACCCCTGTCTAGTAGTCACATTTTCCCTCTCTGCTCAAATTAGGTGATGAAGAAGAGGTGAGAAAGACATTAGATTCAGGCCTCTTGCCTCACGGATCACGATTGCCCAACCCCAAAAGGAGGCATACTCTCACCCCCATGGATTATGATTTAAATGAACTCTCATTCATGAATGTCAAGAGAGCTGCCCAAGACTCAAAGGTTTGTTTAATCGCCGTTGACCCTGTTCTCCGCAGAAAGAGTGTTTTAAGAAGTAGGTGCTGCATTAACACTTGGCGGTAATTTTTATCCTATTTTTATCTTTTTCTGTTTTAGAAAGCAGTCGTCAAAGCTAAAGCTGCTACCAAACAAAAGCAAAATGACTCCATTGTATCTGAATTTGTAAATAACCAGAGGGTATGTTTTTTATCGTTTTCATCTTATCTACTTTACCTAATTTTTATTTTCCTAAGTTGTGGGGGTTTGAAACTTATATAGAGGCACTGTTAAGGGGGAAATGATCATTTTAAGTGCAATATTGCATGAGTTATGTTTTCTGAAGTCTCCCTTGCTCCTTTCTCTTTGCTGACTAAAGAGCCAAGATGGTTTTCTAATTTTAAAATGTTGTGTAGATGTGTTTAAAAATAAGGTCCATATATTTTTGTTTTCCTGTTATAAACCGCAAATTGGCAATAAGAATCATTTTAAAATGATGTTTAATCAAGTTAAAATTATATGCAAAAGAAATCCATTCAGGGCAACATCAATTAGTAGCCAAATTTTTAAATATTATCTGAATGAAGAAGGGTTCACTGAACATCGCTTGCCAGATGGAAATGCACAATTTTCTGTTAAAAAAATTTTGCCATGAAAAATATGTGTTTTTTTTTTGTTTTTTTTTTTTGTTTACATTCAAACTTTTCTTATGGTTTATAGGGCCCCTACCAAAAGAAAAGGAAACCTGTTGAGGTAAACAGTTCCAGTAGGACAATGGATGGGCCTCATTCATCTGGCGAAGGAAGGAAGTCTTTGTCAGCGGACAAAGATAGTTCAGGCCAGAATGTATGTCCTTCTCATAACATGATTTGCTTCAAGAAAACCTGTGTCATCTTTCCTTTGCTTAACTTTACTTTGTAATTCTGTTGGAAGGATTCAACTCAGACCGATATTCAGATGCAGCTGCAAAGGCTGCGAAAAGAAAATGAAGCACTCAAGGTTAAATTGAATGAAGAACAATCTACAAAGAGTGCTCTACTCAAGCTGACTGAGGAGGTGGGACAGCTAAAAAAATCTGTCCAACATGGTGAGTTATTCGAAAACTCAACGGACTTCTGGACTTGCTGCTGCAGTACCAAAGTGGGTTGACTATGAATGTTGATCTTGAACTTACTAATTTCCAGGTTCAGCGGTGTCCTCTAAAGCTAAAAGTGGTCTAGTGGTGTTCGTCAAGGAAGATAGTGACCCCCCTGAAGTAATTCCTGCTTGATCTTTTTTAATTTCTTTATGTGCCTTTTTCTGGTGGTTATAATATGGTTTCTGTTGCAGATTTAATTTAAGCCCTACAAATCTTAAACTCTCACCCAATTGGAGTACATTGAAAGAAATGTATTTAAATTCACTGCAAAAGTGAATAAGCTTTGTGACAATTTGTGGGGAGATGAAGTGCACCTTTATTATGTCAGGGGTCCAAAGTCTGACACTGGTAATATTAGAGTTATTGATCCTGCTATATTTGAGAGAATGTCAGGTGAGTTATGATTGACCTCTGAATTTTACATCTTTGCTATAAGTTTTTTTTTCTTTTTTTATCTTTTCAAAAACGAATCTTTTTCTTCCAGATATTATAAGGGCCATGAAAGTCCTCAAAGAGGAAAAAGAGATTGATACCGCTGAGACCGCAGTAAGGCGGCAGGTGGAAAAATACACTTCCTACAAGAGGTGCCATCAAGCTTTATGCAACCTGTCCGAAGAAGAGAAAAAAACAAAAAAAAAACAAGAAGCTTTGAGGAAGAAGAAGGAAAGTCTCGAACAAAGAAAAGGCCAAAAGCTATTTATTATTAAAAAACGGAAGAGGGTGTACCTCGGGAAGAAGAGCAGATCAGGAGAAGACAAACAGAATGCTAAGACCAAGAATAGGCATGGAAATGGCACGGACAGTGATAGTAGTGGATCTGACTCTGATAATGTGAGCAATCAAAATGATGTTGACAGTGACACTGACTTTGAAGACACTACCAGCAAGAGTGGTAATCCTGATGGCCAGGGATCTGACTCGAACCATGGGAGCGGACAACGAAACATGGATGAAGTCAAGGATTCAGACCCTGACGAGGACATCACCAGCGGTGGGCCCATGAGAAGCAACAGCAACTTTTCTGGTGACGACGACAGTAGTAGTGATATCACCTCCTCTAGAAAAAAGGTCAGGACGATCAGCGAGTCATCGGATCAGCAACAGTCCGAAGATAACTCTGATATGATGGAAACCTCCCAAACCGAAGCTTTCCTCAACCCATTTAGCTCAGAACTTTTGTTTACTCAGCTGGACTCTCCACATGAAACGAAGCTCCGTGAGATGAGAGGACGCCTTCGCATAGGTGGGCTTGTGCCTGATTATGACAGTGATAATGCTTCATCCATCTCAAATAAAACAATGAGCCCTCCTCTAAGGGCAGACAATGATACAAACCGTTGGTGCTGAGCAGTTTTTTTGTGTATTTTTATTTGTTTTTGTAGCTGAAGTTTTTAAAGTAATTACTTTTGTATAACTCCTATTTTAGCAGTTAGAAATCACTTGTCATTGTGTTTTTATGTGGCTTATTATCAATAACCCATTTTAAAATCAACCCGCAAACCAATATTCCTTGATTTTGGATTGCTTTAATTTTTTATTGTACTGTTAACGAGTAGAATCAACCCGCAAACCAATATTCCTTCATTTTGGGTTGCTTTAATTTTTTATCATTATTTGTACTGTTAAACAGTAGCAGTGATTAAATTGTTTGAAAGCAATCATAGCCCTTATTTGATATCCCTGACTATTTGCCATTCCAGATCTCATTTATTATGGACAACATCTAGACAAATGTAGACAGGTCCAGTGCATTTTTAGACCTCGCCGAGACACGTTAAAGACTTCAGTCTAGACATAAGTCGACCGCACCTAGACGCTTCCAGACTTTCAAATTCTAGGCATAGTCGATGTGTACTAGACATTATCGAGACTTCGATCCTAGACCGCGCATCGACTCCGCAGACAATTCTCAAAACAGACAAAAACTGTCCAGTTTTGACAGTGGTGTGGACATGTTGCAGACTGTCTAGAAGGCGTCCACGATGTGTCTACAGTTCGTCTAGAAGGCGTCCAAACCGTGTCTATATTGAGTCCACTATTTCTGGCTACTTTTTGTCCATTTTTAGTCTATTCCATCCGCCAGGGTCAGGTATTTACATGCGTTTATACGGGTGTTTTGATCACGGAAGTTACGTTATCACGGAAGTTACAAAGTGTGAAAATCGACCTTAACGACTGACTCGGGCTCGCTGTGGCTTATTTGTCGTTTCATAGTCAAATGATACTACAACGCCGATATTTTAGCGAAATTTATTTTACCTAGTGCCGCTGCAACATTAGGTAATGGGTGCCACGGAAGTTACATGTAATTGTTGATACACGCCATTTTTTGTAGCTGCAGCCCGCCTCGCGACCGTGCAGAGCATCTTTGACTTCGGCGTCCCACGCAATTCTTTCTCAGGTACCCCATTTTGATGGCTGACGTCAAGAAAAGCTTAAAATTTGGCATAGGGAGAAGTCCAGAGCGGCGTTTTCGTAATGTGTGCAATGACATTGAACACACGGTGGACATTTTTCGCTGCAGCAAAAGAACCTTTGAAAACTGTCGTGTGTGTTAGTCTTCCTCTGAAATCAGCTCGAGACATGTCAGGTTTTGAATGACCATCGACAGTTGGCAGAATTTTCATACCATTCTTACAACATTAGGGACGGGAAATTCGAGTATGTTATCGTGGGACAATCACGGAAGTCACATTTTGGGTATTCTGAAAGCTAGGGAAACCAATCCAACGCAAGCAAACTATTCGAAACATGTGGGTTTAGTAGGTAATGACCCTATCCAATCCCAGCAACAAACCCTATGTCGATATCTGCCCTCGTTTGAGCACAGGGGTCAAAAGAAACGAAACTACCCCGAAACGTGAGAAGGTGGGTAAGAGGAGAAGGGAGGGGGGTGGAATCAGCTGGGCGGCGCGACGCTCCGCTTCCCCGGCTCGGCTCCGCAAGCCTCGGCTCGCCTCGTTCGATCAGCCTGTCGCTATGCAACCAGAACACTTCCCGTTCAGAGTAATTGCGTACCTTCCAGGCGCTCAAACAGGCCGGTGCCGTGTCCGATACGACTTCGCACGCAATCGCAGGCACGAGAGCGGGGGCGCGCACGCATTTGCACGCGCTGTGCACGCATTTGCACGCATTTGCACGCATACGCCCGCACTGAGCACGCACTCAGCACGCACAAATGCACGCAGATGCACTCAAAACGCACGCAAGACGCACGCAATTGCACGCAGAGCATTTCACCTCGGGGCAGACTTCTGTTAGTCGCTTTGTGAGAGAAATAACTGCAGCACTGAACCACCCAGACGTCCTCACCAGATTTATAAGATTTCCCCTCACTGCTGAACAAAGGGCTCATTGCTGGGTAAATAGCTTTCCTGGTCTATTGGTTTAATTATACATTTTCTCTAACATCTTAACTCTGAAGTGTGTCATTAGGTCTGTAGTAATTGCATTAACTAGAATTTCATGTTTTACTTTTGACATATAATTTCCTAATTTTCCAAGCTTCATTCAAAAACATTGTTTTGTTCTACAACTGAAATCAACTTATTTGGGTTGTCCCAAATTTTCATTTACATGAGAATTCAGTTCTAATGGACTCTTTTCTGAAAATTTGTTGGAAATATAAAGTGTTCAAGTTATTATTAAGGCGGGGGGGGGGGGTAAAGTGAAATTTGACATTTTTTCATGCTTTTTTAGCTTCTGTTTCTGACACGATGGTCACTTTGACTTTAAAATGGACATCACCATTGGATTTTCCATGTCTTTTTACCTCTTTAACATCTTTTGTTAGATGTTTAGTGACACTTTTTGAATCTGGCCTTTTTTTAAAGATTTGGTCGACATTTGGGTTTTAATTCTTGCGCGCAGGATTTCTAAGCGAAATATTGTTTCAAAAATCTGACAAAATTACCACATCTTTTTATGGTCAAAATAAAGAACACAAGGCGGCCGGATTTTTATTTTTTTATTTTTTTTGTGATTTCTCTTGAAAACTATAATCATGACTGTTTTCATGCCGCTTTTAGACATTCATTTGACTGTTATTGGAGATTGAAATTTTTTTTTCGACAAAAACTCTCCCTTGTCTTCTAGCTATATAAACAGTGATCATTTTGAGCTCTCACTCAAAATTCTATCTCTTACGACGTCCAAGATATCCTGCGCGCAAGGTCCAAAAAAAAAATAACTGAGAAAAACTTGTTTAAAGTTTCAGGGCCTAACCTAACCTTACGGCGATTGTACGATTAAAACAATTCCTATGTCGATTTGAGGGTGCTGTGGGTCAATTTATGGTCAGGAATGGGTGTACCATGGTCCAAAGAGTCGAAAAAAAAATTTAACTGGAAATCGATTTTTGTCACTTTACCCCCCCCTTAAGGCCTTTACACTAAATTTAGAAAATAGCATTCATCTTTGGAAGTACTGGAGTGGTGCCCTTATCCAACAAAATGTTACCTAAACGCCCACCCACAGGTTTAGTTAAAATTTTATTTGACTCTTTTGCGGAAATGAAAGATTTGGGATACCCCGTGTTCTAGGACTGCTAGATGGGTTTTATGTTCGGCTCTCAAACCTGCCCCATAACAATGAACGACAGGGTTACTTTGGACGGAAGGGGTATCCCGCACTCAATTGTCAGATTGTAAGTGCTCTCCTTATTCTTATCCCCGTCGATTTTGCTTTAAATACTAATGAAAATGCACAGATTTGTGACAGTGACCTCTACATCATGAACATCGATGCCAGATTTCCAGGGAGTAACAATGACCCATGCATTTGGAACGCTTCGACTGCCAGGAATGTAGTAGAACAGGCCTATTGGGAGGATAGGTGGTGGTTGCTTGGTAGGTCATTAAATAAACTGTAGGGCCTGAAACCTAAGAAATATAGTTCCTTAAAATTAGGACATTAAATCCATGTTATATTTTTGACATAATTCAATAAAATTACTTCGAAAATGCAACGAAAAATTATGCCTCTGTGGACTAACACAATTTTCTAACAAGAATTTGTCACTTTTTAAAAGCAACGGAGCAGAAGCATGCTCATTGTCATAAAACGATTAAAATTAAAAATATTTTGTATTGCAAGAAAACTTAGCAAAGCGAAATCGTTGTATGAAGACTCACCCATTTTTCTTTCGATTCGGCTAAATACAACAAAATATGCAACCAAGAGTTGAGAGAGTTGGCGTGGCCTAGACCACACTGATATTGAAAATGAGGTACTTTTAACCCATTTATCTGAGGTGAAGCTCAATCTGTGGTGTCTCAAAAGTAACGCATCTGCAGCCGTGGTGCAGATTTGGCCTCACATTTTTGCGTTGTATTCAAAGTAGATTTGACGAATTTTGCCATTTTGGTGACACTATCTGTGTTAGGTCCACCGCAGATAAAGTGCGGTGAGGTTACTTGACACACATTTTGTAGGGGTCGGGACCCCCATACTGCAGTTTTCTGCGGTGTACAATACACTTTTCAAAGGGGTCAGAATTAACGACAGTAATTTGAGATGTACAACGCAGTTATCATAGGGGTAACGGATACACCATGGTTATTTTGAGGTGTACAACACATTTTGAATCACAGTGCACCGACGCGTCGTTGCGTTCGTTCACGTGCACAACAACGAACGAGAACTGAAAAGGATAGCTTAGGAACGGTCGGCGTCGGCGCGATTCAACTGTCGAGCCCGAACGGCCCGAACCGAAGCCGAGCCGAGAGCCAAGTCAACACGACAGCCCGATCATTGTTTGAACCGAGAGCCGTCGGCACGAGCCGACGACCCACCCAGACGCGCTACTCGTCCCGACGGGTAGACCATACCGTCGCTCTGATCCAAATCGTACACTGATATTGAAAATGAGGTACTTTTAACCCATTTATCTGAGGTGAAGCTCAATCTGTGGTGTCTCAAAAGTAACGCATCTGCAGCCGTGGTGCAGATTTGGCCTCACATTTTTGCGTTGTATTCAAAGTAGATTTGACGAATTTTGCCATTTTGGTGACACTATCTGTGTTAGGTTCACCGCAGATAAAGTGCGGTGAGGTTACTTGACACACATTTTGTAGGGGTCGGGACCCCCATACTGCAGTTTTCTGCGGTGTACAATACACTTTTCAAAGGGGTCAGAATTAACGACAGTAATTATTTGAGATGTACAACGCAGTTATCATAGGGGTAACGGATACACCATGGTTATTTTGAGGTGTACAACACATTTTGAATCACAGTGTAGTTTGCGGAATCGCACTGCAGAGTGAACGTATGAAGGAACGATATCGGCACTATTTCCAGCCAGATAATCGTTTAATTTTCCAGTAGACTACGTGAAGCACGCACGCCAACACTTAATGGTTCAGATGCTTGCCTAAAATTTGCTGTTAGTAGTGAATTGTTCTGAGAAAAGCGGGTTTAAACCAGTATCTGCAACCGGGAAGTAATTGTTAAAAGGCAAATAAAGGCAAATTCTTAGAAAACACATCCTGAAACTGCCAAATTGTCTGCTTGGTACACTCTTACAAATGCATTCGTAAGAAGTGTGTACTTGCAAGCATGTATTTATTGCAGTGTACTTAGGCAGTTCGGCGTGTTGCTTCATATCGCAGACACGGGGAAATGCCGAGGAAGCGCTCCACAATGCTTCGCTCGAAGCGTTGCGGTGCGACGTGCAAGCGACAACCCTTGCTTCGCACGGAGGCGGCGGGCAAGCACCCCCGAACGCCTACGCAGTCCTTCGTTGAAGCGGTGCGCAAGCGGCGGGGAAACGCGCACGGTCGCTTCGAGGCGGAGGCGACTAGCTAGCGACAGGGACGCACTGCCAAGCGCTTCGCGCCAACCGACGAGAGACGCCTCCGACGCGCTTTCCGTTTCGCGAAGCGACGAGGAAGCCATAGGGAAGCGACGAGAGACGCCTCCGACGCGCTTTCCGTTTCGCGAAGCGACGAGGAAGCCATAGGGAAGCGCTCCTAAGCGCTTCGTTCGGCAGCAGGCGAGGCTCAGCGCTTCCCGGCCGCTTCCCTACACTGTCCGTAAAGATTGTTCGAAAACAACAAAACTGTTAAAAACATGGTCGTTTTCCTACAACATCTTTGTTTAAAACTGAAACGACGGAAAAGTTGTCTTCCAACAAGTAAGTTGTTTTAGAATGACCCAACTGTCATTTATCAACAACATTCTCTGTTCGTAAACGACTGCTGTCGTTTTAAAACAACTGTTGTCAGAAAAAAATTAGCAATAGATTTGTTGTTAATCAACAACAAAATTTCTGACATTGTAGAGCTTCAACGAAGCGACTCTTTTTCGACTGGGCTACACTTCATGCACCACTTCCACAAAATGTGAGGTGACCTGACGAGGCAGATTGTGAGGCGCTTTGGTTGGCTTGGCTGCTATTTGATCCGTAGCCATGGTTGTGCTAATTGGGGACAGTATTCTGAAGCGCGTACTAAATAAGTACCCCACCATGTTTGACCCAATATCCAACCAGTTGTGTCTGAGCGGGGCTGGCACGCAAGCCGTAAAAGTTTTAATAAAGACCATCCCCCTTTCCGGAAAGGTAGTTCTGCTCCTAAGCATTAATGATATTCTTAAGAAAAGAGATCTGAAGGCCACCTGGCAGATTTATGCTTCATTAGTGCTTATCCGAAAGGGGTGTATTGTGTACTGTGGCTTGTTGTTGCCGCTTGCCCATCCATGTTACACTGTAAAAAAAAATATCTGAAAACTCAGACCACTTTTTTCAGACTTGGTGGTCTGAATCTATTTTTCAGACTTGTTTCAGACTGCTTGTCTGAAAATTCAGTCTTTCGGTATGAAAATTGTGACCTGAGCGTCTTACAACTTGAATTTAGACCTGTGAAGTATGAAAATTTAGACGATTAAGTCTAAAAATTCAGACCAACCTAAGATTTCGTTTGTCCGCTAGATGGCGCACATGTTGTGAAACATACCTCCTTCTGTTTCAAAGGCCTTTAATGCAAAAATATACTAATTGAAAAGTTCAAAATTGGCAACACTTAATCGTTCATATGAGAACCATGCTCTGTTGCAAGATTTATCTCCGTAATATGTGTGGGAGTTGAACAATTCACATTTTAATTTACCTCTCGCGGGTGGCTCCGTGTCGCCATTTCCTAGGGTACCGCATGCCGGCTCTTCGTTGGTCAGGGAGAAGTCCCAAGGATCTTCTCCCTCAACACAATTTTTCCTCGAGGTGTCCTCTCTTGAGGACTACATACACATATGGTTCCAATATTGTATTTTACAAGGCATGGACCTTGGTGTTTGCAATCTTCATACAGGTCTGAATGTTTAGACCACCAGCTCCTAAATGTGAGACTCTCCAGTTCTGAATTTTAAGACCATCTAAGTGGTCTAAATTTTCAGACCTCAAGTCTGTTAATAACTTCTGACTAATTTTGTCTGAATTTTCAGACTTTTTTTTTTAACAGTGTATGACTCGCTGGCCCCCAAGGTGACTCAATTTAATTTTTGGATTAAAAGCCTGTCTCAGCAGCCTTCTGTGCAACTGCTTGAGTTCTCCAATGCCTTTTTCAAATGTGATGGCCAGGTCAATGAGGCCTTGTATGTCCCACGCTCAGCTAGGGGTATCGATTTTACCCATCCTAACTCAGCCGGACTGAAGGTCCTCCAGGACATTATCATGCAGGCTGTGCGTAACTGAGGGTAGTCCATCGCTCCTGCATGGACTCCCCTTCTCTGATGCCTCAGGGTATCATGTTCGGTCCTCTGGGTTACATTGCCCCTTACTAGTTGTTGCTTTCAACTTTCCTTGCCATTGTTGTTGTTTGCTTAGCTGATGCTTAAGCTATAATATTATTTCCTAATTATTGCTTGGTTTATTGTTTGGTTTAGGGTTGCTTATTGCATTTGTATCTAGCATTGTAACTAGTCTGATATCATGTTTATAAATATTTGCTAAAATAGGGGGCGGTAATCGTAGTGAGACTATTTACAAGTGCTTTTATGTTTAGCCTGTCAGCCCCTGTATTGAGTGGCTGCTAGATATTATTTATTATTTTGCTCCGTGGATGTGGATTAAATTTTCAGCTTCATTATATGCTGTTTAAGTTACCATATTCTCTATTTTCTTAAATAACTCTAGTTTTGGCTAAAATTGGTGCATAGTGCTCACTCGGTTAAAATCTGGTTGTCCACCGCTTTGACCAGCGGTGGTTGAGGCTGGTGCGCATTGCTAACGCGGGGCATAGTTAAGTGAATGTCACTTTTATCATTGATAATTTTGTCTTTCCCTCATCGACTTGTAGCTGGGCCCAGTACTTGGAGATAATAAATTCAGGTGTAGGGAAAAAAAATGTACTTAAAATTTTCCTACCCCCTCCCAATGCACTGGTACAGATGTCAGGAATATCTCTTGGTGAAGCGGCAATTGTTTTGCCTGGGGCCCACACTCTTAAATAACTCACCCCCTCTACCGCTAACTTCTATGCTAGCAAAGCTTCGCTCAAGTTTAGTAACTACCAAGTTACAACTTAGTGAGTACTATATATCACTGTTAGTCACTTTCTCCCAAAATGGTAATGAGTGTCATTATGTTTTCTGTTTTCGTGACTCCAGTTAAGACTCCCACTGTAAAAAAGGATGAAATACTCCACACGCCGCCATCAGGGTCTGGGGCCATCCCCAAAAGAAGACTAACTTATGGCCAAGGTAAAAATGGAGTGTTTTTATTTACTCTGTTACTAATTTTTTATTCTGAGTCTTCCCTTATAAATGGACACGGTTATTTTACGTTGGTTTTGTGGGTTGCAGGTGGCTCATCTACTCAGCTAATTCCTTCACAGCTGCCAATGCCATCTCCTGACGCTCTTGTGCCACAAGGTTTGGTGGAAGCCTTAGCAGAGAATGAGCTGTCAGGTTGCTACCTACTGATTAAAAAATTAGGTAGCTTGTCCCTAGAACAGCGTACAATCTTCATATTCTTTCCAGCTTGTTGCATCAAGTGCTTCATTTTTGCTACCGAGCACACTGTGACAAAAATGTACGGTATTCGCAGTTTATATAATTACCGTCAACGGGGGTAACTTGGGACAGTCTTCCCTATCGGCCTTGTTGGTGCTGCCATCTCGTGGCGGGGACTCGTAGCGTCAAACCCGCGACGGGGTTTTGTTTAAGAGGCAACAAGGCGCGCGCGGAAAGGAAGAGAAGATGCGTATCATCACAGTTAGTATGCAGAAATCGGCAAACAAGGAAATAAGGTTTTTGACAATTTATGTCAAACACTGCAAAGTTGACCCTCCTAGTACGAGGAGTGAAATGCAGATATGGCCGAATAGTATCTATGGGTTGTTAAATCATACATTGATAAAGAAGGACGCGAAATGGTGCTGACTTCAGTCTTGCCATCTTGGGCCCAGACTTCAATTTATAAAATATCGTAAATGCACGGGGTAACTTGGGACAGTCATTCCATCATGTTCCCTGCACTCTTGGCCTCCTAGGAATCGCCTGTCCCGGTTTATGACATAACCTGACCTTGAAATGTTACGCTGGTGATGTAAAGAGATACCTTGCTTTGCAGTTTTTGCTAAGCCATGTTTTTCACCTTTCAACAAATACCTAGAAAATGCGTAGGATATAGCGGAAGAAAAGAGAGTCCCATTTGTAGTCCCAATCTTCATCCCATAACGACTCCAAGGCCTGGATTCTTTGTCGAGACATTGTCAACACAAGTCTTATGATTAAATAATCTCAATAGATACATGGGGATGAAGTTTCTCCCCTACTGTCCCAAGTTACCCCCGGTCACGGGGTAACTTGGGGCACTATTTCGGAGCAGATAGTAAACGACATACTCAAGGCAAATAGACCAGACAGGCATGAAATAATGAGGAAAGGGTCAAACTTGAACATAGTTAGGACCCAATGGCCTCGGTCAAAAATCTTGCCTTGAGCGTTAAAAACCCCATATAAAAACGAATTGTTCCGAAAATGCTGCCGAAAGCTGTCCGAAGCAGTCCGAACACCCCCGGACTGCTCCACAGAGCGCCCGGTACTAGACCGGATTGTCCGCCACGAGTCCGCACCGGGCTTGGGACTACCCGATTACAGTCCGATCAGAAGATGCCTCCATCGGACTGCCCCTTGCGAAGCCCGTCGACTTGCTTCAGTCCCGAAAGCGATCTAGTTGGTCTCGGACTTCTCCGGCTGAGTCCGGTCTGCAGCGGGCCCAGAAGGGTGGACTGTCCCAGCCGGTGCATACGCGGAAAGTCCCGCTGGCCAGGCTGACAAGAGGCGCTCTCTGATTGGCTCGTCGAGGAGGGGAGCGTTAATTCGCCGGCAACTCGGAACGTTTTAGCCGCCTCGGCAGGCAAAACGTCAGTTTGCAGCTGTCCTCCGAGGTGCACGCATCGCGAGTTGCCTGCGTCAGTGTCCACTCTCTCGGCGCGCTGAAGTCATATCGTCTCCACGCGCTGCAGCTTGGCGCTGGGAACGAGGAAGTTGGACTGAAAGAAGTGTGGTCTAGATTCAACTGTTTCTGCTGATGACCGTTCAGGACGCTTCTGACTCCCCGCTTGCTGTGTGCATCTCCCAAAACTAAAGGGACGGGCGGTGAGAGGGCGGGAGGTGTATTAATTTATTCGCCTCTCTCCGTTCACACTCGTCCCAAAAGTGCTTTCACCGGATATTATTTTACACTTCTGGCTTCACGAATCTGAAATTTGTACTTTGTGACACGTTTCTTTTTCCGTGACGAACGACGCCTTGCCACCTTCCTTTAGAAGTACAACCTACCCGGCGCGTGTACACAAGTGTGCACGCTGATAAAAGTTAGTTGTCACAACCAAGGTTTGGGTTGATTTTGAGATGATAAGCTTAGTTGAACTTATACTTGCAACAGGAACTTTTATCCTACGTAAAGCATCGTCGTTCGATCAACTATTTTATTACCTAGCCTGCAAGCACACTAAATTACTATGTAGTTATTTCGTGCATAGCTTTGCACGATATTGAGCATACGCGTGGAATGCACAGATTTGTGCGCAACAACGCACGTGGTGCTGCATAACAATGCACATTTTCATGCTTAGCTACGAACGAATTCATGCATTTCCAAACGTATTGTGATAATGCGGGTTTAAGAGGGAGGTTCCTAGAGAGATGAGTAGGAGGTATGGCTTATAAACACAAGGTTTATTGGTACACAGAGCAGGTTCAGTAATCAAGTACAAGTCGAGAGGGTTGCGCGGTGCGAAGGTCTGAGAGACGCGACGCGGGACGAGTGAGGCAGAGAGGACGATGTGTCGCTGCTGCTGGCTGGACTCGCAGTGACGATCGGGCCGGCCGCGCTGAGGCCCGCGGCCGGGCTCGGCGACGGGCTTCGGGCTCGGCTTCGGGATCGGCCCGGCGGGCCGCTCGGGACCCGATCGGCGCGATCGGCTTCGATTGGCGGCCGCGCGCTCGGGACGCGCGAAGCTTGAAGCTGTGCTGCGGACGGCTGACGCGCAGGGTAGCGCAGCCGGCCGCTGTCTGGCGGCTGGGTCCGAGCGGGGTATTGCCACGCGAATAAATGCGTGTACTGACTTAGTGCATGGAAAGGGTGGTGGAGGCTTACAAAGCCGTATCACCACATCACCCCTCCCTTCTCCGGGAAAACAGGCGGGTGGGCCTCGGCCTTCCAGCTGTCCTCAGGACACGCTGGGGTCACCTGGCTGTCCGTTGGACGCGCCAAATGTTAACGCCTCGGTCGAGACCTGTCAGTGTGACGCGGTCCCAACGAGTGTTCCAAGCCTAGCGTTTGTAGTTAACTGGCAAACGCAGTCATGCTGAGCTTGTAGTGAGTAAGCTAGCAGACACAAGTGCAAAGGTCAAGCACTGCTCCCCATATGGGCTAGCCGCAGCTAGGTCCAGAGAAAACCACCCAAAACTCTGGACGAGCCTCGGAGGCACTAATCAGATTGGAGACAGACTGGCTGAAGTCCATGAAGTAGTGCTGCTGGTAGTCGATCGTTGCGTAGAACTTGAAGTGGTAGATTCGTTGTGGTGAGCGGGCGAGGGAAGGCTTGAGTCATCGTAAAGCTTCTGGCGTAGAATCTTGAAGGTCCAGGGACGATGCTCAGAGCGGATCAGCTGACCTAGAACAGTGCAAACTGGTGAGAGGCTTTTGTTGTTACACGATGGTTCAATTTTGGGGGAATCGGCTAGAATTAAGACGGAAAACCTTTAAGTTGAGCAAAATGAAACTGTAAATTAGACCAAAGTGAGTTTAAGCTAGACTTTTTGCTGAAGGCTTTTTAAATTGGGAAAGCGTTACTCGCTTAACAAGTTTAGGTTTAAATTGAGGGAAGGAAACGATGTAGTTGTGTGCAACTTGGCTGGTGATTGACCAGGCTGTAATTCAAAGGTTAATGCAGGGCAAGGTAAAGCCACAACACTGGATTTAAAATTTGAATTTAAAATTTGAATTTACTGCATGGGTGTGAGAAAGATTAGAAAGAAAACTTAACTTTTGTTTGGGGTTTGACGTCCTCGCTGTGGTTCTGTGGCTCAGGCAACAGTGTAAATCCTAGTGGAGTTCGAAGTGCAGTCCGTCAAACCTCGGCCGTCCTGAGGGCGTCGTGGGTCGTCGTTCGGGGCACGGGTTCGAATCCGGAAAGGAACGCGTTGTTTTCCTGAAGCAACCGTTGTCCAAAAGACGCTCGTACTGATGAATCGCCGTCCGGGGGCGCAGGTTCGAAACCGAGGCGGGACTGGTCGAGTGCTGTCTTCGAGACTCGCAACGTCGGCTTGGTGTCTGGCGCTGGTTCGAATCCTGGCGAGGCGCGTTGATTTTCTGGTGAGATCGCTGTCCGGAGACTCACGATGTGAACTCTTCTTTCGTTTTCGGGCTCGTCGTCTGCTTGTTTGTTGACAGTGCGGTCGTCCTGCGAATAGTGGAGCTGCTTTCGAATTGTGCACCTCACGCAGCGAGGTTGGCAGCCTTGGCGACTCGGCCTGTCATTGGCTGACGCGGAGCGAGTGCCGATAGCGCGCTGTGAAGGGCGAATAAGGTCTGGCAGATGTAAACACGTCTGCTGCGTTGAGTTTGGTAGTTAGAGCTTCCTTGATTTGGGTTTCCCGAAACAGATCTGAGTTTTGCTTAACCTGGCTGGGCGCCGCGGTGTCAGCGTACAACTCGTACTTCCAAAAAACATTCAATAGCAGTGCAGTCACTGCTACCTTCTCCACCCTTCTTCCGACAAAGAGCAAGGCGGGGGTTGTTGTTTTTTTTTCTTTCTTCTTTGCAGTGAGCTGTTAGTTGACGTTTTCTGTGTTGAACGAATTCGCGTTTGTGCTCTGGTTTGGCACCGCAAGCCTAATGTAGAGTGCCTGGCGCACAGCGTAGACTTGGTGACGGGGACGACGTGGCGGTCCGGGCGCGTTCTTGGTGTGCTCGGAGGCGCTGAGGTGGGGCCGGGACCCGCGAGTCTGGCTTCTCGCGGCAGGTCATGTTGAGGCTGCTGTGAGTGCGTGTTCGCCGCGGGTCGGATGAGGCCGCCGCGAAGGGTCGTGTCCGCGGTGGCGCTGGGGGTGACAGGCAGGTGTGATGAGCTGCGCGCGGGTTATCTTGACGTGATTGGATGGAGTCCAGCGTGGCGGACTTGTTGGCCTCCGCTGGCTGTTGCCTCGCGGGGAGTTTTGGATTTTTCGCGGACCGTTGGTTGGCGCCGCGCAGAGCAGAATCGTTGAGGTGGGCGCCGCGTGCTTGAATGTCACGCGAGCGCTGGTCGTGGTGCGGCCTAGAGTTTGGTTGGTGACGTGCTGAGGGTGCTGATGGTGGGACCCGCGGGCTCATTTTTGAGTTTTCAGTGCTGGGGAGGCCGCGCCGCGGGTCATTCAGGGTGCTGGTCATGTTGATGACGCGGCCGCTCATGTTCATTTCGATGTTCGCGTCGTGGCGATGAGGTCCGAGATGGAGTAGCGCTGTCCGTACCGCTGGCGCTGCCGCGCGGTAGAGCTTTACTTGGCAGTTGTTGCTGATTATCACGCAGTGCATCATAAGTGAGTTTGTGGAAAGTAGAGAATTCCTTTCGGCGTGAGGCCGGGCAGGCGGTGTGGCCCGCGGCCCGCGAGGCCAGCGTGGCGCTGCGGCGCACAGTGGAAGAGGAAGGGGGACGGCCCGGCGGTTTCGTGGCGTGCCTCGCCGTTGCCTCCAAGGAGTGCCGTGCTGTGGCGGCGCGGCTAGCAGGCCGTGTCGTGGCGTGGCGCGCACCTTTGGCGCGCCGAGCCGCTCATGGGCAGGTGGGGTGCGGTGGCTTGCTCAGAGTGGTGGGCTCCTTGACGGGCCGCGACTTCTAATGTGTCGTCTCTAAGTCGTTGGCTGGTTGGCGAGAGTGGGGAAATTTGAAGCTTGAGTTCCTTGCCGGCTTGTGATGCGTGGGCCGGACTGGCTCGTGAGGGCGTGGGCCGCGCGGCGTGACGCCGCGGAGCGTGAGGGAGGCCGAGCGGGTTGCCTGCGCGGCGGAGCTGACGGAAGGGTTGCCTGCGTGCCAGGCGCGCGGCACCGGGAGGATGGCTTCTGCGACGCAAGAGGCGAAGGGAGGGCTGATCGCTGGTGCGGCGCCGTGTCCTTGTGTGGCACGGCGAGCTCACGGATGGGCATTTCTATTGCGCAGCTGGAGAGGAATAGCCGCTCGGCGTGGAAGTTCAGCGTAATATCGGCATTTTGGGAAATCCGTTAAAGCGAGCATTTAGCCGCGCGTTGTGGATGGCGAGCGCTGAGTGCCGCGTGTCGCTGCTGCACGCGGTCTCGGTGATGGAGCCAAGTTGCGCTCCGCTGCATGGTGGGTGGGTGTGGCCGTGCACGGTCCTAGCTTAGTAAATTCAGCGCACAAGCTGTCAAGCGGCCCAGTGAAATTTTGACTAGGCGCGACTGGCTGTGGCAAGCCGGGTGCCTCAGCGGGGCTTATGACGGCGATTTTTCTGTTCATCGCACGCCGCGGCGGGGCTTACCGCGGGAATGTTTAGGTGCACGGCCGGGGGAAAGAGCAGCCAGACCATTACCCGGGCCCAGGCTAGGTCTGCTCTCGTGCTTGTGTGTCGGGGCGTGCCACGGGGTAGCATCGCTGGACGCGTCGTGTTCATCCCGCTGTGTTAGTGGCCCTGGCCCTGCTGACCTGTCGCGGGGCTGGGGCCGGCTAACGGCGTCTCCGGGATCCGCGGAGATGCGCCTCCTGTCACCGCGGGCGGTGAAGGGCGGTCAAAGTCGACGTCCTGGACGCGAACCTGCGGCAGCGCCGCCGGAGCACACGGAGTGGGGAGGAAGGGTTGGAGTGCATTTCTGGCAGTCGCAGTGAAGCTTGGCGTTGTTCGAAATCAGACAAGAAAATCGTTTGTCCTCTTGTCAATTCAATGCGTTTCGTGGGGTGGACACGCGGCTTGGCACGCGATCACACCGCGTAGGATGGGCTGAGGCGGCCCGCGGTCTGATGAGCCGCGGTAATTGTTGCCACGCAGTTCGGGGAGGGTGCATAAATCACAAGGTTTGTAGCCCGCGATGATGAGTGCAGTGAACGCAGCGAGGTCACGCGGGGTCAAGGTGTTCGGCAGCAAGATTGGGGGTTCTCGCGGCCGCAAATCCGCTGTCCGGAGGACGCGCGAATTTCATTGAGAGTGCGACTCTTCGTCCTCGTCGCGCATTCGTTTGCGGCAGATGAGGCGGGTGTGACCCCTTTTCTTGCAGTACGCGCATTGCTGTACTTCCGCATCGTTTGGAGACGGGGATCGCGGCCGTGCTGCTTGGACCGCTACTGCTTGCGCTTGTGACCGCTCTCTAGCTAGCTGTTCGTTGAACGCGCTAACTAAAGCGTCGATCTTAGCATCGCGCTGTTTCTCGCGTTCTAGTGCGTGGTCCACTTCCGCTGTTCGGACCTTAGCCTGGGAGGGCTGACCGCGACGGAAGCGTTTGGCGGCGCTAAGGGCCTCGTCCAGGGTGGGGAGCGAGCTGTAGTTGACTAGGCTGGCCATGAGGCTGTCGAGTAGGCCGTCGACGAACGTTTCAACCTTGTAGTGCTCCTGCGTGGCGGCGTCAAGGAGAGGGTGGGCGCGCCGGACGAGCTCGTCGACGCGGAGGGCGTACGACTCCAGTGTCTGGTCGTGCTGCTGGCGGCAGTCCTGCAGCAGGCGGCGGTACACCCTGGGTTCAGGTTGCTCTTTGCCGAAGCGTCTTGCTAACGCAGCGTCGAGCGTAGCGAAGTCATTCCGTAGGTGGAGGGGAATGTGCTCCAGGACCACCAAGGCGTCATCGCCTAAGTGACTGCTAAGCATGATGCCGCGGGTAGCGTAGTCCCAACGCTTTGCATCGGCAATGCTGTCGAACTGCATTCGATACAGACGGTAGTCATTTCGGCCAGTGTAGCGTTCAGGGTTTGGGAAGCGTTGTGGGCGTTCTTGGGGCCTGTTTGCTACTGCAAGGGCTGTGGCTACAGCAGCGACAATGTGAGCTGTGGTGCTCTGGAGTGGCTGGCTTGGGCCAGGCTGCCGATGATGCTGGCGCCGTGGTTGGCGTGGTTCGGAGCGTGACCTGGAGCGTGGCGCGTCACGGCGACGTGCCTGGTTGCTGACGTTGTGTCGGCGTGAGTGCGAGCGAGAGCGTGAGGCTCTTGGCGGTGACTCGCGGCGTGTGTGCGAGAGAGAGCGCCTGTTCCGCGAGCGTGACCTGGACGCCCTGGGGTTGGCTGCTCGGCGGGAGAGAGTGCGTGCGCGCCGCTGTCTTGGGTTCGCGCGTGAACGAGTACGTGAGCGTGATGTTCGGTGCTCGTTCCTGCCTCGCACCTGGCCGGAGCCGCGGCGCTGGCGAGAGCGTGGAGTGAACTGCACTAGGTGGTCGCGAGCTTGGTCACGGCTGCGAGGTTCTGGAGTGAGTGAGCGTGCCCGTCGTGCTGCAGGCCGGCCCTCTGCCTGGCTGCCGCCGCGGCGAGGGTGAGGTTGAGGACGGTCGGCGCCATGTCGTCCGGAGTGTGGAGGCTCCGCGTTGACGTGGACCTGGGCACGGACGCGTCTTGGTGGAGACGGGGGCCTGTTCGGAGTACTCTGGGCCGTAACTCGTCGGCGGTGCTGGCTGCGTGCAGGCGCCGAACTGGAGGAAGTGGAGGATGACAAGGTCGTGTCCGAGCCACTTGATGTTGACGGGGAGGTGTCTTCGTCGTCGCCGCGCTTTCGGCGGCGCTGCGCGGCGCGCAGACTGCCGCGTGTGCGGCCCCTGGATGCACGCTCTGGGGACCGGGTGGCTGGGTTTGGTGCAATTTGGGCACAGGAAGGCGTGGATACGACACGGTGCTGGGCTTGGGGAGCACCATCTTGCACGGGTTGGCTTGGTGCTGCATTCGCTAGGCGTGCGTGGTGAAGAAGCACGTTGGACCTGGACCACGGGGCCGATGTAGAGGGCGCGGCGCTTGCAGTGCGCGCGCGTTGGAGCGGAGCTGGCTCAGGGCCTCGCTCGCCTTGCAGGGCGCTGGCTGAGATGTCTTCGTGGCGGAACGTGTCCGTGCTTGTTTCGCTCCTTGCGGTGAAGGCAAAGGGCAGCGAGTTAGTGGTGGCGTCCTCGCGGGAAAATGGCGGAGGCCGTGTAGGCCCAGTCTGTGGAGTGCGCGCTACAGCTTTTTCGGCCTGGCCTCGAGCCGCAGCGTCGGTGCTGGGGATGTTGACTGGCATTGCGATCTGCAGGTGGTCAAGCACGGCCTGGTCTAGGACGTCAGCGGCCTTGGCTGTGATCGGCGCGGAGCTGTCTGTAGCGTCCGCATCGCCTGCTTCCAGGCCGGCGGGGCCGGCCGTCATTTTCTGACGCGCTGGGGGACGTTTTCTGGTTGGCGCCATTCCTCTTTGTTGTTATTCGAGCCGGTGAGCAACGCTGATTTCGCAAGCGGCTGGCGGGTAGCCGCGCCGCGCAAAGAAAAGCGGTTGGGAAAAGGGGTCGAAGAGCTGGAACTGGTCCGCGCTCTAGGACGGGCCCTTGGAAGCGAGCGGGTGGCGAGCACCCGGCAGAGAGGCGCAACGCCGGCCTAGTGACAGTGGCGTGGAGTCGTTTGTTGCGAAGGGGTGACCGCGAGCTGGTGTGAGACCACGCTCAGCGACGGTCCCTCGGGCAGCGAACGGGTAGCGAGCAGCCGGTGGCGATTGGCGGGAAGGTGCAACGCCGGCCTAGCAACAGTGGCTTAGGGGCTGCGTCTGTCGCGAGGAGGCGACCGCGAGCTGGTTGGAACCACGCTCAGCGACGGTCCCTCGGGCAGCGAACGGGTAGCGAGCAGCCGGTGGAGATTGGCGGGAAGATGCAATGCCGGCCTAGCAACAGTGGCTTGGGGGCTGCGTCTGTCGCGAGGAGGCGACCGCGAGCTGGTTGGAACCACGCTCAGCGACGGTCCCTCGGGCAGCGAACGGCAGCGAACGGGTAGCGAGCAGCCGGTGGAGATTGGCGGGAAGGTGCAACGCCGGCCTAGCAACAGTGGCTTAGGGGCTGCGTCTGTCGCGAGGAGGCGACCGCGAGCTGGTTGGAACCACGCTCAGCGACGGTCCCTCGGGCAGCGAACGGGTAGCGAGCAGCCGGTGGAGATTGGCGGGAAGATGCAATGCCGGCCTAGCAACAGTGGCTTGGGGGCTGCGTCTGTCGCGAGGAGGCGACCGCGAGCTGGTTGGAACCACGCTCAGCGACGGTCCCTCGGGCAGCGAACGGCAGCGAACGGGTAGCGAGCAGCCGGTGGAGATTGGCGGGAAGGTGCAACGCCGGCCTAGCAACAGTGGCTTGGGGGCTGCGTTCGTCGCGAGGGGGCGACCGCGCGAGCTGGTGCAACCACGCTCAGCGACGGTCCCTCGGCAACGAGCGGGTAGCGATTTGGCGGGAAACCGCGACGCCGGCCTAGCAACAGACTGGCGGGAGCCGCGCCTGTCGCGTAGGGGAGCGGTCGGGGCGGTGCGGCGGGGCGTCCGTGAGGAGCTGGTAAAAACCGCGCTCAACAAAACGGGCCCTTGGCTCGGTGAACGAAGCCCTACCTACACGCACAATTTACGCGGTTCTAACACTGTTCACTTGCTTCAAAGACTTACCCGTAGGAACACACAGTAGGGACGCTACGCAGGGGTTCAAGAGACTAGACTCCGATAGGCTTTTCTGCCGCGCTGCAGCGGTTACGCTGGCTTATGCCGCGCGCTACCTTTGCTCAAAATAACGGTTTTCTCGTCGGGGCGGGACTGCTGGCCTGGGCCGCGCAGTGCCCGGGCGGTACGCTGGCTGAAGCCGCGCGTTACCTTTGACTGTTTTTGTTCAAAATGACGGTTCTCTCGTCAGGGTGGGACTGCTGGACTGAGCCGCGCAGTGCCCCGCCCGGGTGGCTAGGCGACGCTGGCTTGTGCCGCGCGTGGCCGCGTCTGTGTACCTGGGGCCTAAGTTCCCGCTGACCTGTAGTCGCGCGTGAACGTTAGGAAGCACCGGTGCCGCTGTCGTAAAGACCCGCAGCTAGTGCTTGAAAAGTGCGGTGGACTGGCTCTTGCCACGCCCTGCACCTTTCCTTCTCCTCTCCTCTCTCCTCTTAACCGCTGCCACCACTGTGATAATGCGGGTTTAAGAGGGAGGTTCCTAGAGAGATGAGTAGGAGGTATGGCTTATAAACACAAGGTTTATTGGTACACAGAGCAGGTTCAGTAATCAAGTACAAGTCGAGAGGGTTGCGCGGTGCGAAGGTCTGAGAGACGCGACGCGGGACGAGTGAGGCAGAGAGGACGATGTGTCGCTGCTGCTGGCTGGACTCGCAGTGACGATCGGGCCGGCCGCGCTGAGGCCCGCGGCCGGGCTCGGCGACGGGCTTCGGGCTCGGCTTCGGGATCGGCCCGGCGGGCCGCTCGGGACCCGATCGGCGCGATCGGCTTCGATTGGCGGCCGCGCGCTCGGGACGCGCGAAGCTTGAAGCTGTGCTGCGGACGGCTGACGCGCAGGGTAGCGCAGCCGGCCGCTGTCTGGCGGCTGGGTCCGAGCGGGGTATTGCCACGCGAATAAATGCGTGTACTGACTTAGTGCATGGAAAGGGTGGTGGAGGCTTACAAAGCCGTATCACCACAGTATGCTCAATTTCGTTCAAAGCTATGCACAAAAAACTACATAGCAATTTAGTGTGAGGAGGGATGGGGATGCAGGAAGGGGGGTTGGGGTAGGGGGCATTCGGGAGGGAGGGGAGGGGTAGGGGCAATCGGGAGGGAGGGGAGGGGTAGGGGGCTATCGGGAGGGAGGGTAGGGGAAGGGGTGCACTGTCGTCATTCGGACTAAATCCGGAACAGAATCTGGTCGATTTCGGAGTGCCCTTCGGACTAAATCCACCCGTGCCGGTCTGTACAATTTTTCGGGCTGTCCGGAATCTCATCCAAAAGTCAAACGTTTCGTAGCACTGTACGGAAAGTCCGCGGCCGTGTTCCAGGGCTCCTTAAGGCGAGCCCTTGCCACAGGGCTTGGGCCGGACTCGTCCATTTTCATACGGACGTGTAAAAGTGTCCCAACTTACCCCCGTTGACGGTACAGGATTTGCCGTACTTAGAAGTACGGTGTTTCGCGTACCTAGAAGTACAGCGTTTTCCCTACCCAGAGAAGTGCGGTGTTTTCCGTACCTAGAAGTACGGCGATTCCCGTAGTTTCTACATTCTACAAAAGATTTCGCCTTAAATTTAATTCCAAAGAGTTTGAGTAAATTTTCAAAATCGTCAAAATTGACTTTGATGACCAGCAATGAGTGCCTTTTGACAAGTGCATTGTACTAAGTAAGGTGATCGCCGAACTTCCAGGCACGGTAAACGCCGTAATTACAAGTACGGTAAACGCTGTACTTCTAGGTCAGCGGTTCCCAACCTTTTTCAGCTCGCGACCCCAAATTAGCTTTCAAAATTTTTCGCGACCCCAAAACCAAACTTACGCGACCCCATGCGACCCCACTTTTTTAAAGGAGGGGGGGATTTTTCAAAATTCAACTGTCAAATTTTAAATTTTAACCCCATTTTGGTGACTGGGATGCATTTAAAACAGCGGGCCGTAATTTGCAATAAGTCCTATTATTTTCCAAATGATAGCTAAATCGCTGTTGAACTTTAAAAACGAGCTTTATGAGTGCCACCGTCACGGGGCCATTCATGGGGCCAACGATACACCTACGACATTTGCAACTGCTGCTCTCCACTCCATGAGGAGCCACGAAAGGCAAGGGCATGGTGGGAAAGGAGCAACCGAGGCTCACCGTACGTACCTGAAGACCAACGGAAGGAGTTAATCCCTCTCCCTCTTCCGAGGGGTTTTCCGTGAAACTGCATTGTTAGCCCTCGCCGTGGCTTGGAAGCACCAAAAACGCCAAACATCCGCAGGTTTTTCCGTATTTTCGTACTGGCGGTTTCCCCGCAGACCGACCCTCAGAACCCAACAGGCGACCCCACGCGACCCCAGGTAGCTTGCCGCGACCCCACAAAACTTTTCCGCGACTCCAAATGGGGTCGCGACCCCGGGGTTGGGAACCACTGTACTAGGTATGGAAAACACCGTACTTTTATGGGCACGGTAAACGCTGTAGTTCAAGGTACGGTAAACACCGTACTTCTAAGTACGGCAAATCCTGTTAATAAATTAACGGCGAAAACCGTACATTTTTCTTACAGTGCAATGAGTGTTTTTTTTTTATTTTTGGAACATTTATTACTAAGTTTTTGTAAGCTCCATTTATTTCTAAGCTTCCTGTTTATTTATTATTTTTTTAAGTTTCATTGAACTTCTTTGTTCAATACAGTTGTCAATTAGGTAGCTATTGTCCTGTAACACCCTCTAATTTTCATTTTCTGTGAATCTTTCTGCATTTCATTTTTGCTATTTTGATAAGCAATGGGTGTTTTCAGTTTTCGATCATTTATTTTTTAAGCTTAGTGACTGGCTTTTGACGTAAGCTTACTAGGCTTATTTTTGTTTCTTTGATCTCTGTTCAATACAGTTGTCTGAAACCTCTGTGTGTCTTTACACAACCAGCGAGGGACCTTTCCAGTTAACAAGGAAAACATTACGTTGTAAAGAAATGTGGTGTACTTTTATTTTGCAGTTACTTTCATTCTCTTTTAAACATGTTAAGAGGTACTTTTGTGAAATTGCCTCCAAACACATAGAAAGAAAAGTATGAAAAGGATAAGGTACAGCATGCTGTCAAGTTGCTACAAGATGTAAAGTTGCATGCATTTAGTGTGAGACTAATGCTACTGCAGTAAATGCACAGGTATGGTTCCATGCCTCTTCTACCTTATTGAATGTTTGGGCATTAACGTGACAATGCAATGATTATTAAGGACAAGGAAGGCAAGGAGTACTCTAGAAACTCAAGAGAGTGCATGGCATGCTCCGGATCCACGACGTTTCACCCAAAGTATTTCACTCACCGCAGAAATACCCACTTCTATTTAATCCACCAATTTTAGACCCACTTCCTTTAATCCAAAAATAGGAGACCCTACTACCGTTTGGCCCACCTTTGTACTCCAAAATCCCCGCAGGAAGTCCGGCAACTACATTAACTGTACCTTCAGCAACGAAGGATGATATGATTCAGCTGTTGAAGACGATTAAAACACGTCCACTCAAAGCCCTATTCTCCACCGCACACTCGTGTACATTTCGTCAGAATGTCAGCAACCTGTCTCAAATCCTGATCACAATTCACGCACCTCTGAAAGCTGATAACTTATTCTGACACATTTGATCTCAGGCTATCAATATCGGAAAAAAGTTTTCAAAATCTCAGCTTTTAGAGGTTTGCGAATTTTGATCAGAATTTTAGACATGTTTCTGACATTCTGACAAAATTTACACAAATGAAGAGGACTGTTCCTCCTTTACTGTCCGGACCACATCTGCCGTCTGTACCTTTTACAGTTCCAGTTCAGCCGTGGATCTTTCACACATCGAAAAACCTTTGTTCCAACAGTGGGGAAAGTGGAAGTACAGCACTGTGATTCAAAATGTGTTGTACACCTCAAAATAACCATGGTGTATCCGTTACCCCTATGATAACTGCGTTGTACATCTCAAATTACTGTCGTTAATTCTGACCCCTTTGAAAAGTGTATTTTACACCGCAGAAAACTGCAGTATGGGGGTCCCGACCCCTACAAAATGTGTGTCAAGTAACCTCACCGCACTTTATCTGCGGTGAACCTAACACAGATAGTGTCACCAAAATGGCAAAATTCGTCAAATCTACTTTGAATACAACGCAAAAATGTGAGGCCAAATCTGCACCACGGCTGCAGATGCGTTACTTTTGAGACACCACAGATTGAGCTTCACCTCAGATAAATGGGTTAAAAGTACCTCATTTTCAATATCAGTGGAGGGTAGGTTCTTGTGTTCATGCCCCTCAGAAGGAAACCGTGATAATGAAAATGAAGTTTACCTGAATTTTACATTCGTAAAGGAGCAAACTTTCATAGGAAATCATCGCGTTAGTGTACATTCGTCACTGGACGGGACTATCCGAAGAGAATTAACGCTGAAATGTTGCAAGAAGGCTTGAATCGCCCTGTAGAGTTTTAGAACTTTCTCCGCTCGCCAAATACCTTATCTGACCTCCGATTTCTTGATTGCAAATCCAATGGGTGTTTTCGAGGAAAGAAAACCCACTTTCACATAGGTGTTTGCACTGATATTGAAAATGAGGTACTTTTAACCCATTTATCTGAGGTGAAGCTCAATCTGTGGTGTCTCAAAAGTAACGCATCTGCAGCCGTGGTGCAGATTTGGCCTCACATTTTTGCGTTGTATTCAAAGTAGATTTGACGAATTTTGCCATTTTGGTGACACTATCTGTGTTAGGTCCACCGCAGATAAAGTGCGGTGAGGTTACTTGACACACATTTTGTAGGGGTCGGGACCCCCCAAACTGCAGTTTTCTGCGGTGTACAATACACTTTTCAAAGGGGTCAGAATTAACGACAGTAATTTGAGATGTACAACGCAGTTATCATAGGGGTAACGGATACACCATGGTTATTTTGAGGTGTACAACACATTTTGAATCACAGTGTGCCCACACCATTTTCGACTTATAGGGGTTTGTTACACACTGCCCCTGTTACACACTGCCCCACTCTCCCTTACGGCAAAATACCCAAATCCATGTTTTTACTCCAAAAATGAACGTAAACTTCGGTACAGTACAGTCAAACAAAGTAATTTAGGGGCGTGTCTGGGTGGCAATGGACTACCTTTTAGGTGCCTTAAGACGCCCTAAAATACACTCCCGATAAAAATTAGCGGAGCACTTTTTGTCCCTGCGATATTTTCTAAGTCTTTTCAGCTAGGAAGCTGAAATTTGGTACACGCGTGCCCCCATTACTCTTCTTGAGGCCTGCGAAGCGCGCGGGCCGTGCGCCCACCCTTACGGACGGCACCCACCCCTAAGTGCGCAAGGGTGTAAAAAACGATGAAAACGCGGCGTTAAAACCACTTCAAATTTTTCGGAAAGTCAAAATTTTTGGTGGACCGACTCAAATGAGTCTCCCCTTTGTAACGGTGCAAGCGGAATTCAATTTGGACCAACCCACCCCCTCCTGCAGCCACCCCCACCCCTTCGAGGGGGTGGATTTTGAACACATCCGAATTTTGCGCCAAATGGCTTGGGGGCGTCCCCCGTACCAGGCAAACATGTTTTTTCGCGGTTCCGACCACCCCCGGCGGAACCACCCCCCGCTGAACCCCACCCCCTTTCGAACGACGGCTGACCGGGGCCCTTCGGTTTGTGAAAAGTGCGAAAAAACTTTAGAGGGCATTCCTCCAGTGTCCAAGAAGACGCCTCAACCGAGAAATCGAACACCGGACCATTGCAACCCCTGCGGTAAGGGTGTTCACCCCCCAGCGCCCCTGCACGCCCCTGGAGGGGTTGGAAGCCCTCCGATGAGTGGTCTGGGTGAAAAAGACACGGCGAAAACGATCCTGAAGTTTTCAAGATGATCCAACAAACCGTTTGCCTTCCAGGGCGAAAAAAGCGCCATTCCCAGTGAAACCACCCCCTGACTTCCGCCCCTTCCAGCGACTTACTGAGTTAGGGTAGCAGCCCCTACCAACGTCGCCTCGCTCGGCCCAGGCATCATTCCGAAGGCCAGCAAGTTTCAGACCGATGCAACAACGAACGCGACCGTGGGATTAGCGACGCAATGAAGGCCCTGCACTCGGGCGGCGCGCGGCGCGGCCAGTTTAGTGGCACCTTGCGCCCGTGATGTAGGCAGGCCATCGGGCTTCCGGATCGCTCCGCTGCCTACACCACCGGCGCAAGGTGCCACTAAACTGGCCGCGCTGCGCCCCGCCCGAGTGCAGGGCCTTCATTGCGTCGCTCCCACGGTCGCGTTCGTTGTCGCATCGGTCTGAAACTTGCTGGCCTTCGGAATGATGCCTAGGCCGAGCGAGGCGACGTTGTTAGTGGCTGCTACCCTAACTCAGTAAGTCGCTGGAAGGGGCGGAAGTCAGGGGGTGGTTTCACTGGGAATGGCGCTTTTTTCGCCCTGGAAGGCAAACGGTTTGTTGGATCATCTTGAAAACTTCAGGATCGTTTTCGCCGTGTCTTTTTCACCCAGACCACTCATCGGAGGGCTTCCAACCCCTCCAGGGGCGTGCAGGGGCGCTGGGGGGTGAACACCCTTACCGCAGGGGTTGCAATGGTCCGGCGTTCGATTTCTCGGTTGAGGCGTCTTCTTGGACACTGGAGGAATGCCCTCTAAAGTTTTTTCGCATTTTTCACAAACCGAAGGGCCCCGGTCAGCCGTCGTTCGAAAGGGGGTGGGGTTCAGCGGGGGGTGGTTCCGCCGGGGGTGGTCGGAACCGCGAAAAAACATGTTTGCCTGGTACGGGGGACGCCCCCAAGCCATTTGGCGCAAAATTCGGATGTGTTCAAAATCCACCCCCTCGAAGGGGTGGGGGCGGCTGCAGGAGGGGGTGGGTTGGTCCAAATTGAATTCCGCTTGCACCGTTACAAAGGGGAGACTCATTTGAGTCGGTCCACCAAAAATTTTGACTTTCCGAAAAATTTGAAGTGGTTTTAACGCCGCGTTTTCATCGTTTTTTACACCCTTGCGCACTAAGGGGTGGGTGCCGTCCGTAAGGGTGGGCGCACGGCCCGCGCGCTTCGCAGGCCTCAAGAAGAGTAATGGTACAATTTCCACGCAGCGTGAAGATAAACCACAAATTTCTTATTCCCACGCTGGTTGGAAAAAAGTGTTTCCAGCGAGGACCCCTCCCCGCCAGGTCGGCGTGGTGGGTGGGTGGGTGTTACCGCACCTACATGCCAAGTTTTTGTCCCCGGTTCGAATCCCGGCAAGTGCGGCGTGAACATAATGTTTTTTTTTTTTAAATAGGCACGCCGCGTGAGAATAATGAATTCACTAATTATAATCACGACATGTGTCCTTCTTATGTACACGCCTGAAAGACCTCACCCGTCGTCATGAATTCTTTTAGCAAAGTTGGTCATTTTGGTTCATTGAAACAAAAGATCAAAAACACGAAGAATATGTGAAATTTCACTATGAATGTTTTGGAAGAATGGAGCACATTTTAATCCAAAAGCCATCGTTTTTCTGACAGTGGGTGGCCGTTTTGTTGCCTCTCCTGGACCCCTTCTTTCAGCAGCTGCAGCCACGACACGGACACAAAGGCAAATGCATATGCCCTCCCCCTGTTTTTTTGAATAGAAGGGCGGGCCAAAAAGTGTTACCAAACTTCGCTACGCTTCGAGTAGGGCAGTAGGATGTTTCTGAATACGGGTTTTGTTCAGTTTTGTGGTGACGAGTCGGCCCTCTCCCGCCCCTCGGAAAAAGTTTCATTAAGTTATTTTCCCACAAGGGCTACATTTATTGAAAAAATAAAGATTGGGGTATAATCGTTGGACTTTAAGGCCAGGCTCAGGTGAAATTTCTAAATCCTAGAGTTTTCACTCCCTACCCTTGAAATTCATGTGATGTTTTAAGGTAAATATAAGAAGGTTCCATGCCAATATTCAAATCAATTCGTCCACTCAATTTTGAGCGGTAGCTCCAGTGCAGGTCTGTCGTTAAAATTCTCCATGCGCATTAGTTTTGCAGAAAAATTTCCAATCTTGGCCTCGATGTGTTCTATTAGGTTCAATAAACATGAATTACATGCCAGATTTTTTTTTAAATTCAGGATTCTGTGAGTTGGCGTAAAGTTGCACTTTTGAATTTCTAGTTTTTTCGTAACTTTGAAGGCCTTCAAATTAGATGAGAAGGCAATATTTAAAAAAGTGGCATGTGATCCATGTTCCCGAGTGTATTCTAAAAGATTTGAGCCAAAGTTCACACAGCTAACTAAAAAACTAATGCGCAAGGAGATTTTTGAAATAATAAAAAGAGTGTTCCGAGAAAACAAGCGTTAAAGTTCATGTAATAAATATGCATAGAATTGGCACAAATATCAGGCTGCCGCCACACAGTTGGTAGTTCTGGAGCATCTTAGGGGACGCCTCCCATTGGCTGAGAGCTAAGAAGCGCGAAATTCAAACCGCGCAGGCAAGCGGAGCCAATATTTCGGAATTTTTAACAAATCTTTTAAAGAGGGCTAATTTTAACGACTTTAGAGCTTCGCGCGAGAGGCCGAATACATGGAAATTTGTGCTCTAGGGGTCAAAATTCAAATTGCTCGTGATAAAGGAAGGTCCAAAGTACATTTTTCCAGTGAAAACTCATTTTCGAAATTTTCATCAATTTTGGCCATTTTTTCACCTAAGCCTGGCCTTAAACTGTGTCTTAGCATTCCGGGATTTTCAAAATAGGTTCGTATTACAGGCAGGTCGGCTGAAATGTGTACCAGTGCGTCCCGGTCGCGTCGTCTGCTGGTCCCGACCGGGCCGCGACCGGGCCGTGGTGAGCCGCTCGAGACATGGCCCCAGCCTCACCTAGCGAGTTTCCACCCGCTGCTCTGGTGCCCATCCTGGCCGCCTAGAAGGCTTCACGCCCGCGCCAGTGTTATTTCTTTCTTATAAACCAAAGAAGCCGTGAAACATTCTGACACCATCCAAAAACGCAATGCAGAGGAAAAGCTTCCGCCAAGCAAGCATCTCCGTGCCTCTTTGAGACTTGGCACGCCACAAAGCCCCTGGAAGGTAGGCCTGCCCGTTAAACCGCGCTGTACTACGTGGCTCTCACTGCCTAACTGGCAGGCGCTCCATCATGATAGAAATTACCCGGGTTTTCGTTCGGCATTTCCCGGCGAACGACATAGCACCACTTGGGGGAAAAGAAGAAAAAAGGGGTAATCAAGGGTTCACGAAACTTGCTCGTTCTCCCAAACTTAAAATATTTCTTAGTGTGGTTGAGCTTTTCTTTTCTGTCACAGATATAGGAAAAATATGGAATTTTTTGAGAAATTTTAAAGTAGGTGTTTTTGAGGTGTCACACTTTAAAAATTATGCATACACTTTTAGAAGTTTCAAAAATGTTTTTCGACGAACAACAAAAAAAAATTATCTCATATTGTATTTTGTTGTCTTTCCAACGGTTGTCTCAGAACTGACATACGACCAACGGTAACCGAGATAATCGCTACCTCAAGACGACGCCGTCCCATGTGAAGTATTTCCAATTCCATCTGCTATTTCCTGAAAACACAAAACGTGTTTGTCATAGATATACTAAGAATTTGTCTCCATGTTACATCAGTACATTTTTACCGGTGCTTCATGAGGTTCAACAGAACCTATTAACGCACACATGTCTTGTTCTAGTAGAGACTGGGTGCTACGAAGGAATATCCACCGTAAAATGTCCGGTCGTAGATGGTCCGAGGTTTTTTCGTCATCCGTGGTAAGGTCCCCTGATAAATGTTCCTTAATTGGTTGTCCGCTTAAATAAATGGCACACTTAATAGGGCACTGTTGCGATGGCCAACAATGCAGGGGACGCGTCCAAGATACACCCACCCACCCACGCGCCTGTTGGCCCCACTCCTCACTCCACCGCGAGCCAAAGAGGGCGATGCAGCTAATAGACTCGAACAAGGGGAAGAAGCTCCTTTTCTTCCGGGGCTTCCAATACTCCCAACACTCACGGAAGGGAGAGAAGCAGTACTGGCGTTGCGTGGAGCGCAAGGTGTGCAACGCGCGCTGCCACACGAACGCCGACCTCACCAACCTACGGATTCTGAAGGACGGCACCGAGGCGCACATCAACCACGAGGCCGACCACCGGGCCATCGAGGCCAGGAAGGTGATGCGGGGAGTGAAGCGAGCCGCCGAGGAGCACCCCAACGACCCGCCGCAGCGAGTACGTTCACTACATCTGAACGCCGATAAACTCTAGGTAGTTGGTCTAGACTAAGACGCATCATCACCAGCTGCTCCGCACTGCCGTGGCGGCCGTCACGGACCCTGAGGTGCGCGCCCGGCTCCCGGAGCGGAATACCATGCGCCGCGTGATAAACCTCCACCAGAACCGGGGCCGGCCGAGGAACCCGCGGGAGCTCCAGGACATCGTCTTGGAGGCCCCGTACACCACCACCCGGAGGGAGACGCGCCTCCTCCTCTTCGACTCAGGTTAGAAACGACGAGCGAAAAGCGGCAGGGGAGGGGACATTGCATGGGCATACGGCACCCGTGCGTGTATGCTCAGGCGTCGATGACCCGGACCGCGGCATCGTGCTGTGTTCGGAGAGAAGCCTGCGCGTCCTCACCTGGTCGGAGACGATCTACGCCGACGGGACGTTCAAGACGGTCCCCAACCAGTTCGGGCAGCTGTACACCATCCACGGCGTGGTGAAGGACGTGGCAGGCCGCTCCTATGTCTTCCCACTTGTCTTCTCGCTGTGTGTTCGAAAGGACATGCAGACGTATCGCAACATCTGGGACGCCGTCAAGCAGGAGGCAGAGTGGCTCAACCTGAGATTCAAAGCCCGTCTGTTTATGACGGACTTTGAGATCGCCGCCATGAACATGCAGCAGGCTATTTTTCCCGGGGTGGAGCACAAGGGGTGCCTGTTCCACTTCAATCAAGCTCTCTGGCGGCATGCAGTGGACAGCGGCCTTAAGGTACTGTACCACAACGCGGAGAACGAGGACCACACAGTGCGCAGGGACGTGCAGCGCCTCATGGCGCTCCCCTTCGTCCCCATCCCGGACCTGGAGGAGACCTTCGACGTCGTGGTGGACCAGATGGACGACTGGGTCCTGCCGCTGGCCACAACCATGGAGAGCACCTACCTCCGGGGTGCCAGCCTGCGCCGTCGCCGTGCCGTGCCTCCCCGCTTCCCTCCTGCCCTTTGGAACGTCCACCAGCAGGCAGTGGACGACACGGCCAGAACCAACAATGTCGTGGAGGGGTGGCATTCCAAGTTCCAGAAGTTCCTCGTCGTTCACCACGCCAACGTCTGGAAGTTCCTGGACGAGGTGATCGACGAGGAGCATGACTTTCACCTAGAGATAGGAAAATTATGCTATCAGAAACGCCCAATTATGCCCTAAATTCCTAGCCAATTATGCTCTATTTATGCGGTCAAAATGGTTCAATTATGCGCCTGTTATGCTTTGTTTTGGGCCAAATTATGCGTTTTTATGCTTTTTTTGTCAAAAAATTGGGCAAATTGCAAATAAAAAGGTTAAAAGTTGTTTTAACAATTCTCAAAAAAATATTTTGGTTGTATTTTCACCTAACACACGTCATACGCCCACAACCACAACAAACGCCTGGCTCAACGCCCCACGCCTCCTTTCCTCCCGAAGTAGTCCCGCGTAGCATTCCGACGCGGCGCTTACCGCGGAGTCGCACCAAATTCAAAACCAAGTCTCTTTCAGTGATTTTCATACCAAAACAACAACATTTAAAGAGGGTGTACGCCCGCTGTGACTGAAATTTGGCTCAATTATGCCCTGATTATGCGTTTTAGGCATTATGCTGCGTTTTTCGTAAATTATGCTTTATTATGCTTTGTATTTTCGGAATGGGGAGAGTAAGGGGTTACCAAAAATGTTGTTCCCGTTTCTGTAACATCCTTTTTAGGAAATTATGCTATTATGCGAAAGCATAATCTTCCTATCTCTACTTTCACCAGCTCCTCGCGCAAATCCGGGCGGGCCACATCAACGTGAAGCAGCCCACAAACAAGAAGTATGAGATGTGCCAGCGGCGGCTGCACAACCTGGCCAGCAGCTACTAGGACTACAAGGAGAGGAATGAGGTCATGCTGTACTTAGAGGCAGTTGCCTACAATATTAAAATCCATGATTAAATCTAGAATTCAAATATGACTTGGACTTGGACAATAAAGAATAAATTGGCCCAAATTTCATTTGCCACTTTAGCACATTGGCCCTCATTGACTAGGGGGCTAAATAGGTATGGGGACGATATTACGGTGGACATTTTTCTGGTGGAGACCAAAACAGATCCAATCTTTTCGAGATACAGTGATTTTTGTATTTTACACTTTTTACCTAAATGCAGTGTATGCGTGAAAACTTCGACTGGCAAGCCAAACCTGTTCACAAACGGTGCATAAGGTATTTTTTTTCGATTTGGACATGTTTTGAGCATGCTGTGTCAAATTTTCAATCACTTGCGGCAAAAAGTATGGTAAATAGGGGCTCAAAACTAAAAAATTGTAACTCTTAGGGGTAATTTCGGGCACTGAAATGGCATGCAAGGGCAAGCAGGGTTGTTCTGAACACTTTAAATTTCGCAGGGCTGGAGTGGTGTAAGCTTCTTCCAGCTCTTCAGAGCTCTTCTGAAAGATGGAGATAATCCATTAACACAGATAATACTCAACTGCCGCAGTGGAACTTTGACTATTATAAAAATGGGCCAAGGCTACATCTGTACTTCTTATGTGTTGTAAGTACATATCCTATCTTAGTGTCAATTATTGGTTCGTGACTAAAATTTTATCATGTTTACCGGGACTTTGACTTTATGAACGGCCGCATGGCTTGCCAGGTTGCTACGGAACGCAGAGTTTTCCAGGAAGCCACTGTATCTTCCCAATTGTGCATAAGACTTGCCCCCCGTGTACGTCAAATTCAAGAGGAAGATCCACGACTCATCTTCGCGTGATGTAGTGTGGCTCCATTACCATTATCAAAAACAAAAAAGGATAAAGGTTCAAGGTTAGACGTTCAACAAGAAGCGTCCTTAATAGCTCCACCCCACTCTCCCAAACATCAAACTATTTGTTCCAATCATGACTTCAAATTATGTATAAATTACCACCCCTACCATCCCTCCACATCTACATCCTTAAGAATTTCACATTTTATCACATAAGCTCAAAAGAAAGAGACAATTATTGATTTTGAGACCAAAATCAGAACGACAAGACGCTTTTTCCTGGGGTGCCCGAAATTACCCCAAAACACGGGGTAATTTCGGGCACTGCTTTGGGCCCTCCACTGTAAAAACGGTGTGGCGTGAATATCTGGAATTGGCGTCAAATTGAAGCTAAAGGTGGGTAGATGAAAAATTTTAACCCTCAGGTCCATGGCAACACCACGACCTTCACAATTTTACAAATACCTCTCAAAAGTGCCCGAAATTACCCCGTTTCACGGTACTCTTGTCATTTGTGACTCGTGGATCAAAACTGCCACAAACAATTCTACAGGTGAGACCGGGTATGCTCCTCCTGACATGAGAGGCAAGCACACTAATAATAGGCCTCACAGAGTACCAAATCCAGTGAAGGACAATGTACGAAGGCATATTAATTTAATTCCCCGGATAGAGTCACACTATACCAGAGAGAGAACCAAACGAGAGTACATTGAAGATGGGTTAAGTGTAGAAGAACTATACCGAAGGTACCTTATGTGGACCAAGGAAGAAAATTTAACACCTGCTTCAGAAAGCATGTACAGAAAAATATTCATTGAGGAATTTAATATTGGTACATTCAAGCCCAAAAGTGACCAATGTCTTCTCTGTGCTAAGTGGAAACGTTCCACCACGCAAGAGAAAGCCAAAATTGCACATCAATTTGCAGTACACACTCAAAACAGGAATGTCAGCAGAAGTTAAAAAAAGGCTGACAGGTTGAAGGCACAGAGCAGATGTGACCCAAAATATTGCTGCAGTAGTTTTGACCTTCAGAAAATTTTGATGTGCCCTAGGTCTGACATTTCAGCCTTCTTCTATTTCAGTACACTTTCCATATACAATTTTACCATTTTTGATATGGGTCCCAAACTTGGTGCACGTTTCGTATGGAATGAGACTGAAGCCAAAAAAAGCTCCGCAGAAGTAGCCAGTTGTGTCTACTACTTCATTGAAGATAGGAAGAAAAAGGGTTTTGAAGAATTTGATTTCTACTCTGATAACCCGACATCTCAGAATAAAAACCAATTTGTCTTCTCCATGTACCTTGACATCTCAGACATGAAATCTCAGAATAAAAACCAATTTGTCTTCTCCATGTTGCCTTGCGTAAAATTTGGAGTAAAAATACGTCACAGATATTTAGAGGTGGGTCACACCCAAATGGAAGTAGACTCCATGCATGCAACCATAGAAAAGGCTGTACACAAGAAGGAAATTTTTGACCAACAAGAATGGTGTGATTACATTCTGAATGACAAAAAGAATGGAAAATCAAGGAATGATTCTGTTGACAGATATGTCATCAACAAAGTTACTGCAGACACAGGTCCACAGGTACTTGATTTTAAATCTTTAGCTGAAGGCCTAAACTGGAAGGTTGACACTTCCAAAAGAAAGTTCATGATAACTCAGGTGAAGGAAATATCATTTGATCCACTGAAGCCAGATACTGTGCAATTTAAGTATGATTATGAAAGCGAACCAAGATTCTTAAATGTGAATCAGAAGAGGGGTAGGTCTGTAAATTTGAAAACCTACAATCCTCGCCATGCTTACACAAACCGTTTCCCTCTTTCTGAAAATAAAGTCGAAGCTTTAGAAGAGACAATGAATAATGGTGCTATTCCTCCCAAGTACCATGCTTTTTACAGAGACTTAATTGATATTGGAGTAGCTGACAATGTTGCTAGTTGTCCTGAGGGGTGTGAAGATTGTGATGGTGCTGAAATTGAATCTACAGAAGCAAACGAACCTGAAAATGGAACTGCTGAAGACTGATACCTTCTAATCATTATTTTTGGCCCGCCCTTCTATTCAAAAAATAGGGGGAGGGCATATGCATTTGCCTTTGTGTCTGTGTGTCGTTGTCGTCGTCTGTGTACAAGGAAGGAGTTGAGCTGGAGTGACCAGATTTGGAGGGTACTTCAGGAGGGCCGTCCGAACAAACAATCCGGTGGTGCAAATCCCGTCCGACCCGCGCAAGGCCTGCAGCAGCTGCATCATGGTTTGCATGGGCGGGAGGGGGATTTCCGCCATTATTGGTGCTAGCAGGGCACATAGGGGTATTTTTGGAATCAGGGCGACGAGACAAGATGAATGGACCTGGTCCCGACCCCATCGGCTGCTTTTACAAGTTGGCCAGATCAGGATCTTCAAAAAAGGGGGTCGACCGACTAAAAAAATTTATTGCAGATTTCGATTGGTCTCAGCAAGACCTTTTCAACGAGGGGTCGGAAAGGGGGTCCAGGAGCCCGACTTCGTCTATTAGTCACATCAGGATCTTGAAAAAAGGGGGTCGACCGACTGAAAATTTTTACTTAAGTTTTCGATAGGTCTTGGCAAGACCTCTTCAACGAGGGGTCGGAAGGGGGGTCCAGGAGCCCGCCTTCATGAGTTATGTGAAAAAGTGCGACGGGCTCGTTTTGCGCTCCTGCTGTGCCTCCATTGCAAGGAGTTGCAGTAGCATGGCAAATATGAGTATTTTCGGAATGAGGGCTAAGAGACAAATGAAATGGGCATATTCTAAGGACAGTTGGAGTAAAAAGTGTAAGGACTTTTGCATATTGTGAATAGAAGGGCGGGCCTAAGTCACGATGGTACATCGATAACTTTGCCTTACCCGCTCACGGGGTGTTTGATGAGAGCGGGCCGAAGGCCCGGGCCTTCGACTGGCCAAGTTGGGTCTGATGCGAGGGCCGAAGGCCCGAGGAAAGGCCGCCGGCAGGCCAAGCTGGGCCGGCCCCCTGTCGAACCGAGTTGCCGGCGCAGCGAAGCGGAGCTGGCAACTCGGTTCGACGGAAGGGCGGGCCCTAGCTTGTTAATTCTGTTGAGACTTTTCTAGTTGTTAGTTTTAATTACCTATGTAATTTGACCATCCGCAGTCTAGACTGACCTACTCTCATCATAATTGTTGCATGTTAAATGAGCCTGTCATTTTTAAATGAACCTGAAAATGGAACTGCTCAAGACTGATACATTCTAATCATTATTTTTAATCCTGATTAGACATTTCTAATCGTTAGTTTTAATTTTAATCGTTAGTTTTAGTTGACCCTCCGCTGTCTGGACTGACCTACTCTAATCATAATTTTTGCATGTTAAATGAGACTCTCATATTTAATATTTAACAATGTTGCTATCTAAAGTAATAGCTGAAATAAAACTTTATTTTCTTTGAATTTTTTTTACCTGTGACATTGTTTTATCGGTATGAATCTGTACCCCTAAAAGTTGTATATTCTTCAAACACTAAAAAGTGGCTGATTCAAAAACCAACACAGTTATAATTTATTTTATCTACAATGACTCTATGGACTACCTTCTTCGATAAGTTACAGGAATCAGCAAGCTTTACTTTCAAGCTTCGAGAAAATGGCAACACTATCATAATGCAAACAAGTGGCGCAACAGATGAGGTCTCGCACAGAATGGCGTGTACTGTTGGGCAATGACACCATGTTTATTACTAGGCAATAATAGGGTATTTCCGCGAATCTTGAAACGGAAGTAAGAAGAACACAAGTAAGTGCACAACTTCCGTCCCCTCGCCTGAGGAGAGGGTTGAAGGGGCAGCCATCTCTATCCCCTCCACGGGCGAGGGGACGGAAGTTGTGCACTTACTTGTGTTCTTCTTACTTCCGTTTCAAGATTCACGGAAATACCCTATACATAACTAGAACACATGCAAACACAATCTAGTTAGTTTAGATGGTAGCAACATACCAACAAACTTAGGTTTTTCGGATTGGAGTTGACAAGATGATTGATTGCTAGCAGAAAATTGTAGGAGGGTGTTTTTAATGACCCTGTTGAAAGACGAATGGTAATAGTTAGAAAATTCTGGATTTTGCCTACTGGTGCTGAGGGAAATGAAAAGAGCATGTTGCGAGGGGATTGTTTTAAGAGCATGCAAGTGAGGCATTTTTTTCTTTTCACTTTTCACATTTCACTTCTGAAAACAACATAGGAGTCACTGCTGCACCATGATACAACCCGCGAAACTTTGCAGACCCAAAAATGTGGCTGTTCAAGGAAAGACTATGTCCAGTCAACGTCCCGCCCGACACAGGATCACCAAATGTCCCATAATACCTTCTCCTCTTGGTTTTTGAGGTAGACTGTGTACACTCGAACAGCTTAAGTATGGAACCATCCAAAGACAGCCAAACTGACCCTCTAAAACCGATCCCTGATTTGTCTGAGCCATTCAAACTTTTAGTAGGGCTCCTTGAAAAATTCAGAACATTCAAACTGAGCTGTTGCTGGACGGCGTCCAGAAACTGAGCTGTTGTAAGACCGCCTTAAAAAACTGAGCTGTTGTCGGACCGCCTCCAAACAACTGAGCTGTTGTATGTTGGTCTGGTTTGACTGAGCTGTTCTTCCGAGGAGGTATCGGTTTTAGTGCAGCCATGTCGTCATTTATGTCAAAAACTTAATGAGGCCGTAGTTCAGAGCCTGGTGCAGATTTCAAAAAACTGAGTTGGGGTTTTTAAAAAGCACCACAAGGCAAACAATCGACCACTATGGCGATGGTGATGGCCTCCGACAACGTGTCGGCCCGAACCCTGTCGAGTTGGTATGGAATGACCCAATTTCTGGTCTGAGAGTAAAGCATTTGTATGGAATGAGACACTTGGGTACTTTCTAGGCGGCCAGGATGCGCACCAGAGCTTTGCACACTATCGTAATAGGAGTCAAAATGACCAGATTTTCAGATACGAATCGAATGAGACCCCCGCAAAGTCCTTCTGATGTCGTCTGGATGTCGCTTGTGGATGACTTTTAGTACTTCTTGGCGTGGAACATTCTGCAGGATGAAGTAGCGGGATTTCGACGTGGCACCATATCCAGATCGATAAGCGACCCCGAAAACATAAATTCGGACTATTATTTTGTTTTCATCGCAAAGTGCAAGGTAGGATGTTTTGTACCTTAACCTCCCCACCACATCCATGGGCGCCCCGAGGCCAAGGAGAGGGACAGAGCGCCGAGGGTACGGTCGCAATCATCAACCTGCAGCCAGTGCAGCGCGGCGCAGCGTTACGCTGTGCTTGCTGCCTGTCGACGTCACTCGCTGTGCATTTATGCGCGCTGAGGCCCCCTGCTCGGGTGAAGCCTTAACCAGCGCGGCAGATGCCCGGAGTGGCCGCTAGGTGCCGGGGTATGCTCGGGCTGTGCCCGATCCCTGCTCACCTCTGCTCAGAGTTGCCCCCAAAAATTTATCTGGGGGAGTGAACAATGGGAAGGTGAAGGAAGGAGCGTATGCGCGCCGCACAGTAGGCCAGAAGACCGGCGTAGGCGGCCAAAACTCTCGACGCGTTTTGAGCTCCTGAGCTGCTTAACAAAAGTCAAACCTAACATGTGAGCCCACCAATGGATTTCTCCTTCGGAGAGCAAGCCAATTGTTGGGGTCACAAGTTCGATTCGAGTCCAATTAGGAGCTCAAAACGCGTCAAGAGGCTTGGCCGCCTGCGTCGTCTTCTGACCTTCTGTAGCTGCAGCAACAGGGGTGTGGGGTGAAGAGGGGGGGAGGGGGGGACGATGGGACAGGGAAGAAAGGGAGGGGAGTGAAGGGCAAGAGAGGGTGGGGCAGGGCATTGCAAGGCGTCCCGGACGGCGCCAGCAGCGGCCGCCAATCCGACGTGCGTGTGTGGCGGGTTTGCCTACCCCCTGCGTCACAGGGGTACCAAGTGGCGCACAGTGGGCCAGACGACGGTGCTGGCGGCCAGAACTACACGCGTTTGGAGCTCCTTAGTCGCTTAGTGGGACTCGAATGGAACGTGTAATCCCCACAATTGGTTTGCTCTCCGAAGGAAGAATCTATTGGTGGGCTAGCATGTTACTCTGTCACCTCAACTGTAAACATTATAGGCAGTACTGCATACATGCTATGTATATTGAAAATACTGTACACATGTCATGTAGACAGTTAATACTACGTACATTCCCATGTATACAGCTAGATCTGCCTACAAACATATTTTTAGATGTTTACATCTCATGTATGCAGCATTAGCTGTAGAATTGGTATGTATGCAGTATTCTCTTTATGCATTGCATGTATGCAGTATTTACTGCATACAATGTATTCAGTTGAGCTGACAGAGTAGGTCCGAGTCTTCTTTAGCGACTCTGGAGCCAAACGCGTCGAGAGTATTGGCCAGCTGCGCCGGTCCTCTGGCCCACTGTGCGGCGCGCATACGCTCCTTTCTCTACCTTAATTTTGTTCACGCCCCAACCTTGAAAAATTCATGAAACCTAAACAAATGGCAATGTAGGAAGCGGATTGAAAAAAAGGACCCAAACCACTATTTTGGCTAAAATACCGAAAAAGCGACAACTTTGAAGTCCTATAGCTTCTAAACGGCTGCCCAGAAAAATCTAAGCGAAAGCTCATTTGACTTGTAGGGACCCATTCTACAAGAAGAAAACATAAGACAGGCAAAAAAGTCCCAAGGAAAAAAAAAGTTCAAAGACAATTGCCAATTTTATGGTTTTTTTTAGGCTGGTGACGCAGGTATTCGTCCCACGTCAATTCCGACGTCATTTTCTTGTTCCTTGGTCAATTTTCCGTGAGAGGTCCAAATGTTAGCCCCCCGAGGATGAAAGGTGTCAATGGACGGCAAAATATCCAAATCCATATTTTTACCCCTACAATGAAACTGAAGTTCGGTACAGCTCAGCCAAAACAATTTCAGGGCATATCTGGGTGGCAATGGACTACCTTTTAGGCGCATAAAGAGCCCCCAAAATATCAGGAGAATCGGAGGGGGTCATGGCGAGGTCTGCCTTTTCTTATTTGATATTGCTCCTACAAATGAAGTCCAGGCGCTTGGCATTGCATGACTTGAAATGCGAAGTTCACTTATATTCATGTATGCACATTGCACACTTGATTAATTAGCCGTAAAAGTTGCCCGAACCAGCCTTCTGGACTTGCCCGAAGTAGTGGCTATTCTGCGACGAGAGTCTCGCGTCTTGGATTCCCTAGCCTGCTGTAGCGCAGTGGTGTCATGCTGGACTCGAAACCGAAAAGCCTCGGTTCGATTCCGGCCCCAGGAGAAACAAGTGGAAAAGGGCCCCTAATTTCCCATGGGCGGGAATGAAAGAAATGAAAGTCATAAGATTGCTTGTTTATTCGGAACTAAAAGCAAACACAGCGTTCTGACCCGCTCTAACAGAATCCAAGAAGAATCTTTAGAGAAACAGACGTGGATTCGCTGTGCTGCCGGGGGACGTCCTTGGTCCAGAGGTGACACTTGGACGTCCAAGGTTTACAAGATGGTTGGGGTCCGCGGCCCGCAGCAGGGTGGCCCTCGCAGCACCTGCAGGCAGCACAAGGGGAGAGTCAGACACCGAACCTATTCAATACGTGCAACGCCTTCCATTACTCCTTCCGATTGAGACCAATTTTTTTTAAAGATTGCCTAATGGGTTAAAAGAACATTCTTAACTACCATGTCGCTAACAAAACAATTTACTGAAAAGAAAAACATATTTTAGATTTGTCACTTTTTGACTATAGTTTTTATTTTGTGTCCCAAATTATAATTTGGGAATTACTTAACTACGCCGAGGTTTTTGGTGCTAAGTGGTTGAAAAATGGCACTCGTATGTAAATTGACCGATTCAAAACATTTTATCTCACCGTTTTCCTGCTAGTAAGTTTGCAGATAAAATCTTTTTGCAGAAAACAGTCATAATGATTTTTCCCATGAAGACCTCCTTGCCGTTTTGACGGCCCTGGTTAACCAAGCAACTTGAGACGTTTGTAACGGGTTTCGCCCTCTACAGAATTAAGTGTACGTATCAACAATTCAAAAATTCTACCTGTGCAGCCCTTGCCTCACCTCTCCTACCCTGGCTTTACCTCTCGGCCGGGAAACATCAATGCTCTCAGGTGCTGATTCGTCATGGTTCGTCCCCATCGCGGTTCGTTTACGACGCACGTCCCATTCAGTGCAAAACATTAGATAAGCAAGTCGGTGTGCGGCCAGACCCGCACCCGCCGTGCCCTCAGCCTCACCGTGGTGGCGCTAGGCCGGGGCGGCGTCCAACACGTTGCCCGTGACGTCAAGCGCATCGTCCTTGACGTCCTCCGGGGTGGCGAAGGCGACGCTGGCCGAGCCGGGCCCGGCCGCGCGGTTGCACTGCACGGAGGCGGTGTAGGCCGTGCCGGGCCGCAGGCCGGACAGCGTGTGCTCGTACACGGCGCGCTCCTCGCGCACGTCCACGGTCACGGCCTCGGGGACCTCCACGCTGGCGGCCTCCTGGCTGCCGGCCTCCACCGCCACGTGGAAGAACAGCAGGTCGCCGCGCAGCAGCCGCGGCAGTCGCCAGCGCAGCAGCACAGAGCTGGGCGAGGCGGCCACCGCCTCCAGGCCCTCCACCGGGTCGGGGTCTGCGCACAACGCAGAAACACTAACTTACGAGGAACTGCTTCGTATCACCAAGCGAAACCATTTATAACACGAAGCATTTCTTCTGAATTGGAAGGAATTTGAATATGCCTTTACTTCCACTCCTGTAAATTTTGTCAAAATGTAAGGAACATTTCTGAAATCCTGATAAAAGTTTACGTACGTCTGAAAGTTCCTCAGAACTCAGTTCATTCATGTACGAAGAAGTTTTCAGAACCTCAGCGGTCAGAGGTGCTCGTGTTTTCATCACACTCTATATGTCTTATAATGAAATTTGACCTCTGTTATTCGTATGTTACAGTGAATTCGGAGCAAGCATAATACGAAGTTATATTTTTCCGTAATACGAATCTTTTTAGCTTTTTCATCGTTAGATACAAAGAGAAACCTTCGTAATACGAAGAAAACCCACCTTTGTATTATGCTTGCGCCATTTCCTTCGTATTATGGGAAATTTCTTCGTAAGACATTTAGAGTGCAGGATTTCAAACTTGATTCTGACATTCCGAAAAAAATTACACGAGTGTCATTCGTAGTTACTGAGCAGATATGTGAAGTGCAGTTCAATAATGAAGCAGAAGAAGGGTTAATTCAATTTAATCATTTGAAGGTCAAACCAAAAATTGTTTAAAAAAAACTTAAGAAGAGAGTGCTGTGTACATAATGTAAACAATGTATAAATGAAAGACACCCACAACCCGAGTTTGATTGGGCTCTGAACGGGTCTTCCACCAAGTGTTGTGTTCGTCCCGAGATAAGCCGAGACATTCCCCCTCGGCGGTGCCCTGGGCCGGCGGGCCGCGCACTCACCGCCACTCTGCAGGTCGACGGCGAGCTCAGCGCGGTCGCCGTGGCCGCCCCACTGGTTGGAGGCGCTGACGGCCAGGTGCAGGCGCCGGGCCCCGGCCCTGGGCACGCTGAGGCACTGCAGGCCGGGCCAGGCGGGGCAGGGGCTGCTGCCGGCGGCCAGCAAGGCCTGCTGCCGCCCGTCCACGAGCACGCTGTAGTTGGCCAGCACGCCGTTGGCGCTGGACGGCGCGGCCCAGCGCACGCGGACTGTGCGCCGGTCCCAGCGGAACACGGCCAGCTGCAGCGGGGCCGACGGTGCTGCGGGCAGGGCGAGCGGCCGGTCAGTGGCACGCCGGCAAGACAAACGCGGCAAAACCATTTCCTGTCCTAACGCCCTCACGAAGGACCGGAAACATGGCCTCAAGGGTTTAGGCACCGAAGGGCGTAAATTTGTAGTCTTTGTGTTGCGAGTGAACTTATGAGCACGCGCGGAGCATCTTGCTGTCCGCGCCGCAGACTTTCGCACCGCAAGCCGCGTTCAAGGGCGACCAGGCGATGCCGTCAGCGCAAAATGCCGATACGAAATCACGCCACTCTTTCAAGCCGACGGTGGCAGTGTTGCGTCATGTTTGTTGTTCTGCCGCGCGGCCCTGCACTGCATGCAGCGCTGCAGGAAGCACTGTACTGATACAGCCAGGCCGCAGCGAGGAGGAAAAGACGTAGGGGCTTATCGAGCTGTCGGACTCTCGACCTCGGGGCCCAACTAAATCTAGCGGCGAAATATCGTGCACTGAAACGTGTTCAGGAGAGAGTTACGCCAAAAGTCCACTGGACCAGAATTCACATCTTTTTTGACTCAAGGACTGAAAAGGGTTAAATTCTGCTCTGTCGATTGTGGCAGTGTGAAAGTGTTTTGACACATAAAGGGGATTCTTTTTCGCGATTCATCTCTGCAGAAAATGCCTACCTGAAGAGTTACCGTCAACAGTGGCCGATCTATTTGGGCTTAAGAAGAAAGACCTTAGCAACATATGTTTGACAAAAACTTTATTTTTGTGCATGAATGTTCCTTACCGTGAAACGGGGTAATTTCGGGCACTTTTGAGAGGTATTTTTAAAATTGTGAAGGTCGTGGTGTTGCCATGGACCTGAAGGTTAAAATTTATCATCTGCCCACCTTTAGCTTCAATTTGACGCCAATTCCAGATATTTACGCCTCACCGTTTTTACAGTGGAGGGCCCAAAGCAGTGCCCGAAATTACCCCGTGTTTTGGGGTAATTTCGGGCACCCCAGGAAAAAGCGACTTGTCGTTCTGATTTTGGTCTCAAAATCAATAATTGTCTCTTTCTTTTGAGCTTATGTGATAAAATTCTTAAGGTTGTAGATGTGGAGGGATGGTAGGGGTGGTCATTTTAAACATAATTTGAAGTCATGATTGGACCAAATAGTTTGATGTTTGGGAGAGTTGGGTGGAGCTATTAAGGACGCTTCTTGTTGAACGTCTAACCTTGAACCTTTATCCTTCTTTGTTTTTTGATAATGGTACAACTCGAGCCACACTATATCACGCGAAGATGAGTCGTCGATCTTCCTGTTGAATCTGACGTACATGGGAGGCAAGTCTTATGCACAATTGGGAAAATACAGTGGCTTCCTGGAAAACTCTGCGTTCCGTAGCAACCTGGCAAGCCATGCGGCCGTTCATAAAGTCAAAGTCCCGGTAAACATGATAAAATTTTAGTCACGAACCAATAATTGACACTAAGATAGGATGTTTACATACTACATATAAGAAGTACAGATGTAGCCTTGGCCCATTTTTATAATAGTCGAAGTTCCACAAAGCGATTGCTGCGGCAGTTGAGTATTATCAGTGTTAATGGATTATCTCCATCTTTCAGAAGAGCTCTGAAGAGCTGGAAGAAGCTTACACCACTCCAGCCCTGCGAAATTTAAAGTGTTCAGAACAACCCTGCTTGCCCTTGCATACCATTTCAGGGCCCGAAATTACCCATAAAAGTAACAATTTTTTAGTTTTGAGCCCCTATTTACCATACTTTTTGCCGCAAGTGATTGAAAATTTGACACAGCATGCTCAAAACATGTCCAAATCGAAAAAAAGATACCTTATGCACCGTTTGTGAACAGGTTTGGCTTGCCAGTCGAAGTTTTCACGCATACACTGAATTAAGGTAAAAAGTGTAAAATACGAAAATCACTGTATCTCGAAAAGATTGGATCTGTTTTGGTCTCCAGAGGAATGATCCGACGGTTTTAAGTGTGGCGAATGCGATGCGCGCAACGGGACAAGCCTCCGAGGTCGCCGCTAGACGGCAGCATCATCGCAATGCTTTCGGGCAGAGATGCCCGAAATTACCCCGGGTGCCCGAAATTACCCCGTTTCACGGTACCAATCGTTGTTCGGCGTCGAACGCAACTTTACGATATTTTTCGATCAGTTCGTTTCCAAACACCAAATGTTCGTTCCCGATCGAACTTATTATGAGTTCGGATCGTTCATGTTCGTTCGGATCCGAACATGTTCGCATATCTCTACACCGACGGATGTGCTTAAAAGTGCAGCATTTATGGGACAAGAAAAGTCCCATGATATTGCAGGGCCAAGGCGGCATTCCGACGGCGCCCCCGTGCACCCTCCCCTGGCTGCTGTGGTTGCGGTACGTACCGGTCTCGCAGGAGGGGCCGGCGAAGCCTGGCGGGCACTGGCACGCGCCGTCCCTGTAGTCGCCGCCGTTGCCGCAAGGCGGCGCTGCGGGCAGAGGGCGGTGAGTGGTGAGCAGAGGCCATGGGACTTAAGGATAGTGGTGGGCTGCTGCAGTGCGGGCCGCGGGGCTGCCTCTCACCTGTCTCAGGGGCCGGCGTCACGAGGGACAGTCCCCACCTCCCAGCTCGCAGATCTGCACAGTAAAATCACAGAGTGGTTTTAAGAGAGGCGGGCGAAAGCGTGGGCAGCACGTGGCATCGCGGCGGCCACGTACAAGCGGGACGAAGGACCGAAGTGAGGAACGGGAACGGCGAGGAACAACAAGTGTCATAGCTTCCAGGCCTTAGTACAAACAAATAATGTTTATCAGTTGGAAGTTTAACTAGAATACACACTTTCAATGTGTTCCTATTCTGCTATGTTACATTTTTGACTGACTTCTTTGACTCCTTGTTAAAGTGTCCCGAATTTCCCCGTCCCATAGGAATCGCACTGCCGTGACGATCAGCGCGAGAAAGCAGTGCAGGCACTCACCAGTGAACTGCACGGGCATGTCGTTGCCCCAGAGCCACGGCCTGACCCTGAGCGTGGCGTAGTCCGCCTCCACGGGCACCTCCACCACGTCATCCGGCCGGCCCTGCCGCCACACGGCGAGCTGGCCGGGCCGGTGCCGCACCTCCAGCACCACCTCGCCGGGGGGGAAGAATTTGATGCCTCCAGTGTGGTCCTGCACAGAGAGCACGCGGTGAGACGCCTTGGCAGTGGGCCGGCCCGCCCGGGGACACTCACCTTGACGGTGATGCAGCCACTGCCCCTGCCGAGGCGGTTGCAGCCCGTGTATGTCAAGTATCTCAGCGTGCCGTCGTGCCCCTTGCCCCACAGCGACACCACGCTGCAGTGCTGGCCGCCGCACAGGTGCAGCTCGATGACGCCGTGTTCCTTCGCGTACTGCACGCGGGCCGTGACCGAGGCGTTGGCCGGCAGCGCCACCGTGGGGAGCGCTGCGGACAGAGGGCGGCACTGCGTCACTCGGCCTGCAGCGGACCGGCGCGGCGACGCGGCCTCCAGCACAACGAGGCTGGGCCGCTGGAAGCTGCGGAGGCGCGGCGACGTCAGACTGGGGCCAGAGTGCCAGCCGTTCTATTTAAATACTGGCACCTTGAACAAACACAGTGCCTTACGGCCTACATTATTTGGATTTTCGTGTGAATCCAGGGAACTGACAGGCGTTCAATGGACTCCGGTCGTAGCCTCGTGAATCTCCCTATCAGCGCGGACCTGGCCTTCTGCTTCCGAGCGTTAGCAGCGTGCCCACGTGTTGAGGCTGGGCAGGGTTTGCCGCCGTGGCGCACTCACCGTCGCAGCCTTCCTCGTCGGAGCCGTCGCCGCAGTCACTGACACCGTCGCACCGGTGAACTGCCCAAAAACACCCGCTGCCTGGAACTGCCTTGCACTGGAACTGCCCCGACCCGCACTGGCCGGCCGCTGCGGACAGAGAGGCCGTGAGACGGGGCGCTGCGGACACGTTCAGGCCCTCCTGGCGGTGGGAGTCTCTCTGCAGGACGCAGTGAGACTGGTGGGCGCAGACTGCCATCACTCTGGAAGTCTGACAAGGACATGTTCCAAGACAGAAGAGCCCATGAGGCATTTTTTTAAGAAGTCCGGTCCAGGTACACGATTGGCGGCGATTTCGCCTATTTTGTCGTCAAAGGTACATTTCATAGGTCTGAAAAACGCCCTAAACTTTTATGTCCGAAAAATGAACAGTTCGGGAGATATGCGAGCGGGTACACACACTGGAAAGCGCCTGCGATCGCAGGGTAGGCAAGCCCGCCGAGCGTCGCTGTGCGCCTGGTGGGCTACCTTGTCGGGCGCTCGCTCCGGCAAGCTCGGCAAGCAGCGTGCGGGCCAAGCGAGGCCCTGCTCCCAGCGCCGCCCACGAGGACCGGCTCACAGTGGGGCAGACGACCGGCACAGGCGGCCAAAACTCCAGACGCGTTTTGAGCACCAGCCAGAGTCGCTTTATGGGACTCGAACCGAACATGTGGCCCCATCAATGCATTGCTCTCTGAACGAGAAATCCATTAGTGGGGTCACACGGTCGGTTCCAGTCTTGTTTAGCGAGGCTCGAGCCACCCGCAAACCTCAGAAATTTTCAAACTCAATAGTGGATCACTTACAAGCACAAAAGGCACCAACTCATCGCGCAAACCGCGTCTCCCTGGGACGTACTGTTTGGTCACGAGGGGGTAGGGACATCGAATTGTAACATTACTGTAGAATGACCTAAGTGCAGTCTTTCTGAAGCTTATAAAGAAATGCGTGTCAAGAAGAAAATTATGTGGAAAAAAAGTAGTGGTACTAATTTTACAGAATCGATAAATTGATAAAACTACTAAGATATTTAAAGTTTTCAAAAGAAAGTGCTTCTTTTGTCTCATTGATCGCGCCACATGATCAAAACTGAACACAAACAAACCCTGTAGCATGCAACAGGCACGTATCGACCGGGGGCAAGTTCGCAAGTTGTGTCATCCTACCTAGCGAATCCTCTCACTCCAGCCTCCCCCCCCCCCCCCTTCTATCCTCTACCTCTTCCCTCCTCCTACTTGGGCCGCAAAGTGGGCTAGAAGACCGGCATCATCATCTGCAGCGCTTTCAGGTCTCCAAAGACCCTTAGCGTTCGAGTAAGCAACTACAACAAACATGGGACTCAGACTGCAAACCTCAAACGCGGGCTGGGTCTTGATTGCGGCAGTCACCCTCTACTGGGTGGGTACGGGCAGCCTCCACGGAGTGCGAATACGCCGTGGGGGTACACACATCCCAAGAAAGAGGTTGAAGGGAGTGAGGTCTTTTCCTTTGGACCCTTCAGTAGCTGGAGGCAGGTGATGATGCGTTGCAGTGTAGCTCGCCGCGTGGTGTCGCCTGGGTCCTCTCCAGGGTTGTTAAAGTTAATGAAAAAATTAACGCGATAACGATTACGTTAATCCGGGCAACGTTAACGTTATCACGTTAACGTTAATCACTTTTTAAAAATGTAACGCGATAACGTTAATTAACGGCATTAACGCCGTTAACGTTAATCATTTTTTTCTGGTCAGCTACGTTTGAAGGAGCATTTACTTGAATTATACACGACAAGAAGACCTTAAAGGAACTTAGTGCAATAAATTTTTATTGCACATAGTTCAGATAAATAAAAACGGAACACACAACACATTCTAAGCACTCCGCTCGAAATTCTCTATTTCAACTGCCTCTGGTCAGACGGAGACGCGTGTCAATTCAGCGAGGAAAATGCACACGATCAGAGTGCATCGATTAACGTTAACGCCGTTAATGCGTTAATGGACTTCATTAACGTTATCGCGTTAACGTTAATACCAATCAGAAAATGTAACGCGTTAACGTTGAGAAAACGTTATCGTTAACATTAACGCCGTTAATCCGTTGATTAACTTTAACAACCCTGGTCCTCTCGTTGACGCTCCGCACGCCGCGCCGCTGCACGCCGCTCGTCATGGGGCCGGCTGATGAAGCCGTTGAAGCGTCGGTTGAAGCGCCGTCGTTCGAGCCGTTGAAGCGTCGCCGTTGAAGCGCCGTCGTTCGAGCCGTTGAAGCGTCGCGGTTGAAGCGCCGTCGTTCGAGCCGTTGAAGCGTCGCCGTTGAAGCGCCGTCGTTCGAGCCGTTGAAGCGTCGCCGTTGAAGCGCCGTCGTTCGAGCCGTTGAAGCGTCGCCGTTGAATCCGTTGAGGCGTCGCGATAGCAGCGTCACCGCTGAAGCGTCGCCAGTGTCCACGCGTCGCTGCTGGAAGAAGCATCCCACGCGCGATCCCGCCTCATGCAGAATGTGGTCCAGTAAATGCGTAAGGGAGGGTGGGGCTATTCCGGACGCTTTTTTTGTTTTCGCTCTGTAACCTTGTACATGCTACTTGGGTCTAATGTTTTTACATGAGCGTGAAGTATGAACCTTCCCTTTCAAAATAATATACATGAAAGCTAAATCAAAGAAACGTTTAATGAGGCATAGGGGCGTAACTGTAGCCCTGCATGTAATTACCCCAGGGTCGGGGTAATGCCGGACGACCTACAGGGCAATTCCGGACAACCTAAAAATTCGACACCGCTCGACTTAAGTATCATCTGTTTGTGTGAGAGGCATGCTTATGGAACGCATACAAGGAGATTTGCTGGAAACTACACTGTTAGTTTGTTACTCACAGCTATTGTATAAGAAAGTCTTTCTATTAATGGACATTTGCCAGAACATTACTTGAAAATCTTAAGTTGGTCAAGCCAGGGGGTGGAAACGACCAAGAGAGCGCGTGAAGCTATGCTCCCCGCTTCTGCAGAGGTTAAGGGAAACTTCGAGATTATGAAAACACGGCCATTGTTTGACACACGCTTTACACAGATGGAAAGAGGATGAAATTTAGAGTGCATTAGACTGATTAGCCTTCCCGAAACCTCCCAATTTAACTTCAACTACAGAGGATATGTAGACACATTGACGGCGTCACCGGGGTTTTCAGCGGTTTTCAGGCTTTTTTGTAGTTTTCGGCATTTTTACATACATTTATTGTGGGTAAAATTCAGTGTTTCAAGAAGGCTAATAAGCCTAATGCACCCCAAATTTCATGCTCTTTCGATCTGTGCAAAGCATGTTTCAAACAACGGCCTAGTTTTCATGATCTCGAAGTTCTCCTGAACCCCTTTGCTGAAGCGGGGAGCATGGTTTCACCCGCTCCCTGGGTTGTTTCCGCCCCCTGGTCAAGCGAACGGCTATTACTTTTGGATTAGAAATCAGCCTGCACTCCGCTGGAACCTGCAGGATGCGTCGCGTTTGCCCTAGCTGCCGCCTGGACCGAAGCTCGAGCCACCAAGCCATCCGAGCGGAGCCGCCCCGGCGGCGGCCAGCCGAGCCAGGTAGAGCGAGCCGAGCCGGGGCTTTCGGAAAATCACCGCTCGCCGGCCGAATCTACCTGCGCGGGGCGAGGGGAGAGGAGGGGGCGCTTAATCCCTCGGCCACTCGGGATCAGGGTTGCCAGAAGTGGCGACTTGTCGCCATTTTGGCGACTTAAAGAGGTCTTGGCGACGTATTTGGCGACTTGAGATTGATGGCGACTTGGTTGGCGACTTGAATACCTTGTTAGCGATTTTTTGGCGACTTGTCAGTTTAGGCGAGAAAATGTCGCTTTTTGAACGATTTCACGGTTGGTTCGCGCTCCTGAGTGGGCACTCGACGCGGGAAATTCCTAAATCTAGCCAGCACAGCTGCTGTTGGCCGCGGTGAGGCGGAAAAATCCTGGGACGGGTTGTTGCCCCCCCCCCCCCCTCCACACCGGAGGCGAGGAAAAACCCTTTTGACAGGCCGAGTCCTGGTTGGCGACTTGAGTGGCGATACGACTGCTCCGGTGGTGATTTTTGGCGACTTGAGCGCGCCCTAGTGGCGACTTGGCGTACTCGGGACCTGGCAACCCTGCTCGGGATTTCTGGACACTTTGCGTCAGTTAAAGCGTGTCTCGTCTCCAGAGCATGCACGTCGCATCCGAATACAAGTCCGCGTCGCGCGCGGTCGCGCATCATCTCTTTTGTTTCGCTGCACCGCGAGGCGCTCAGCACAGTGTGGATGTTTAGCCTTCGCCTCTCCGTGCCCCAAAATTTGTTCCGAATGCAGCCACCACTCTGAAGTATATCAGGCTGCATCTGAAATGCCCGGCAAGCAGACTGCGAAACTGGCGTACTGGCGCACTGTCCTCTGTGCTGATTTTGCGATTTCAAAACGGAAGGGACGGGCGATGAGCGAGTGGGTGGCGTCTTAAAAATTTGCCATCCCTCTTTCATCCTTGTTCCCAAAGTAAAATCATCGTGTCGAAAGAGTTTCTATAAAGTGCTCAACTGCTCAGCTGCGTTCTCATGTTAATTGCAGCCTCTCCTGGAGCCTTGCATTCGAGCACTAGGCACGTTTTGGGAACCTCACGCGGCTTCGGTAAAGTTGCGCTAGTAGGTGTGCTACACTCAACAAGAACTGAATTGCAATTGCTTATTCTTGTGCATGCATTCTTTGCTTCTGAGATATTGCACCAAGTGCTGACAGTTAGGACATGAACGCGGCTTAAAATGCAAGCACACAAAGCGAAAAACTCAGACTGCCAAGTGGTCGAAAAATTCAGACTGCCGAGTTGTCAAAAATTCAGACCACCTGCTTGCCATAAAATTCAGACTATATTTTAGTCTGAACATTCAGATGACAAGGAGTCGAAAAATTTGGAATGTGCGGAGGTCTGAAAATTCAGACCACGAGGTTTCAAAATTGACCTCATCCTAAAAAGTCTAAAAATTTCGACTTTTTCTTAACAGTGCAAGAAAACAACACTTATTGTCCGGATATACCCCGAATGTAGTAAAAGCCTTCGAAGCCTGGTAAGAAAACGGCGAGACATGCGACCACTCTCGAATCACCAAAGTAAAGTCGAAGGACCATATAATATGATAAAATTTTAGGGTAAGGTTACCAAACATGGATCACTTTTTAGAAATCCTCCGTATTTCAACTCAACAGAGCGGTGATCTAAATTTTTTTCGATACACTTCGAGATACTCACAAGGACAACCTTTTCTCAAGAATTGAACACTTGAGAACAAATACTTTGAAATTTAGACGGATTTGAAATTTCACTGATTTTAATGATCCATGTTTGGGTCTGACCCAAACATGGATCACCCCCCCTCGCGTTTTGCCAGGGACCGCCCGATAACTTCCGGTCACCTGAATTGTAAAAGGGTACTGTCTGAAGCTGCCACAAAAAAATTTTGAGACATTTTTGATGAAAAGATTCTTCACAATAAGGCATAGAACTTTGACTCCTAACCTAACCTGAAACCAGGCCGTTTTCGGACCCGTTTTGAGAGACACTTTTTCATTTAATTATTGTGAGGGTTACGGTAAGCTTGATCAGCTCTCCCGCACGTGATTCTAGCACTCAAACGTGCTGACTACTTGGAAAAATTTTCAAAAACAAAATTGGTCACTTGGTTTGGCGGTACGGGCTCGCTAACAAAAATGATCCATGATTGGTACCCTGATCCATGTTCGGCACTTTACCCTAGTCATGGGACTGTCATTGACGCCAAGGTACGATATGTACGTGGAAATACGAAGTAGAGATATAGCTTTTGCCCTTTTTTGGTGAAACTCAAACTTCGCGAAGCGACCGCAGCCAAGTGGTTTGACCTTGCACCTTGGCGGTTTGCGATTCTTATTTTGAACGGATTATCTTTATCTGTTAGAAGGGCTTCTGAGCTACCTTCACTGTAACCCTGTAAAACTCAAAGTGTCCGGCATTACCCCGTGTCCGGAATAGCCCCACCCTCCCTTAGGGCCGACCGCGGGGAAGCAACACAGCATGCTCCGAGCAGCGTGCGTTGCTGGAGGGCAGGGCCGGTCGCCGACCGACGTGGCAGGGAAGAACAGCGGGACAGGGGGCGCCCTGCTCGGCCCCGCACACAGTGGGCAACGGTGGCACGCCGCACTCTCAGGATCCTACTGAGCTTTTTCTTCGTAATACAAACAAAAAGCTTAATATTATAGCAGCACAGCAAAGGAAGTAACCTATTGTGAAGGATTCGCAGTAACTTATGACAAACTTCTTCTCCGAACAATTTCAATTGGATTACATTTGTGTTGTAAAGTACTGAGAATCAGCTTAGTATTATAACAACACCAAGGCATTTCTCAGTAGGAAATTGGGAGTGCGTTGAGCTCGCATCCAGCGCAAACCTGTAAGAGACAAGCACACTAAATTGCTATGTAGTTTTTTGTGCATAGCTTTGAACGAAATTGAGCATACGTTTGGAAATGCACGAATTCGTGCGTAGCTAAGCATAAAAATGTGCGTTGTTATGCAGCATCACGTGCGTTGTTGCGCACAAATCTGTGCATTCCACGCGTATGCTCAATATCGTGCAAAGCTATGCACGAAAAAACTACATAGTAATTTAGTGTGAGCGCTGGAACGAGATGCAGCGGCCGCGGATAGAGGTGCCGGGCGCGGGACGGGCAGGTGCTGCCTGGGCATCAACTCCTGCAGGGCGAGACGCCGCGCGCCGACCCGAACAGCAACGACCAGGACGGAAGAGGCTTCCGCGCAGGCGGCAACACTCTTGCCTCATAAAGAGCTCGAACTTCGCTAAACAGGACCCTAACCGAACGTGTGACCCCACTAATGGATTCCTCGTCCGGAGAGCAATGCATTGATGGGGCCACATGTTCGGTTCGAGTCCCATTAAGCGACTCTGGCTGGAGCTCAAAACGCGTCTGGAGTTTTGGCCGCCTGTGCCGGTCGTCTGCCCCACTGTAAGCCGGTCCTTGCACACTAAATTACTATGTAGTTTTTTCGTGCATAGCTTTGCACGATATTGAGCATACGCGTGGAATGCACAGATTTGTGCGCAACAACGCACGTGGTGCTGCATAACATTGCACATTTTCATGCTTAGCTACGCACAAATTCGTGCATTTCCAAACGTATGCTCAATTTCGTTCAAAGCTATGCACAAAAAACTACATAGCAATTTAGTGTGTGTGGGCGGCGCTGGGAGCAGGGCCTCGCTTGGCCCGCACGCTGCTTGCCGAGCTTGCCGGAGCGAGCGCCCGACAAGGTAGCCCACCAGGCGCACAGCGACGCGCGGCGGGTTAGCCTACCCTGCGATCGCAGGCGCTTTCCAGTGTGTGTACCCGCTCCGCGGCCTTTCCAGGGGCTCAATCACGTGGCCTGCTTCTTTAGCGGTAGCAGTGCGAGTGCATCGTCTCTCACTGGGGCAGTGCCGCACTCAAAGAAGGGGGACGTTTAGGGTGACTTTTTGAGAAAAATCGTCATTTTCGCCTTTTGGGGTCGTTTGTCGGAACCTGCGTCATACTCGAACTTTTTTTTGGTGAAATATGTTAGATGAGTCCTTCATACACGCATAATATTGGTCGGATAGATCAAAATCGATGTCGAACACAGAAACCCCAAAACTTTCATAAAACGCCTCAAAAGAGCGAAAACAACCACAAATTTTTTTCGTCCCTCGGGTCGAAAAACGGTGGCCAGATTCGTGTTCCCTAGCCGATTTCACGTAAGAAACTACATTTTCAGCCAAGTCGAGCCGATAGCGGCCGAAAAAAAAAATTATTTCAATTTTAGCAAGAAAGTCCAAAAAGTTGTCAGATAAATCGAACATTGGCCATATCTCCCGAACTCCTCATTTTTCGGACATAAAATTTTAGGGCGTTTTTCAGACCCATGAAATGCACCTTTGACGAGAAAATGGGCGAAATCGCCGCCGGACGTGTACCTGGACCGGACTTCTTAAATAAATGCCTCCATAGAAGTTTCACGCACACCCAAATGACCAGGTACAGATTCACCCAAATTTTGTTCCAGGGTCGACCAATCGTTCAGGAAAACGCTCATAAATTTCTTGATCGAACGGTTCAGCCAGGGTTTTTTTTATACCTTGAAACACTAACACAACAAACCAAATCGTCTTGTAATTACACTCCGTGTGGTTGCGTGTGGTTGTGTGTCCTTCACCAAGTATGCATTCCTTCAAATTAAGTGTGGTTTCAGCAAACAGGTTTAGATGGCAGGCGCGGATTAAAGGGGGGGGGGCAATGCCCCCCCCTTTTTTGGGTACAAGATGGCCGCCCACAAGGAAAGCAGCATACAATCCTTTGCCTCTGTAAGAGGGCAAAATCGCTTCATGACCCCTGCTCACTGCGAGAAAAAACTACAGCAAGTCCTGTTAATTTTCTCACAGCCTCTCTCCGTACCCAAAACAACGGAGATCTCCGTCTGTTAAATGACGGAGAGCCTCCGTTGTTTTTTTCATGGAGATCTCCGTCTTATTAGAAACGGAGATCCTCCGTTGTTTTTTTGTCCATCTCTCCGTTGTCCAGTGGCCAATACCACACCGGGACGGTATCGTCTGCTTGAGGACCCCAATGACGTCGACGGGCACCTTATACAGGGTCCCCGATGACGAAGTTCGCATCCTAGACCTAGGTTCCGACCATTCGTTGAAAAGGTCTCATCAAGATCTACTCGAATCAGGAATTTAAAAAAAATTCTTGGTCAACCCCCTTTTTTTAAGATCCTGTTGCAGAAACTGGATCTTGAGAAATGGGGGTTGACCAAGAAATTCTTTTTATTCCTGATTCGAGCAGATCTTGATGAGACCTTTTCAACGAATGGTCGGAACCTAGGTCTAGGATGCGAACATCGTCATCGGAGACCTAAGGTAGACGATACCGTCCCGATGTGGCATTGGCCCCTCGGACAACGGAGAGCTGAACAAAAAAACAACGGAGGATGTCCGTTTCTAATAAGACGGGGATCTCCGTGCAAAAATCAACGGAGGCTCTCCGTTATTTAAAAGACGGAGATCTCCGTTGTCTTGGGTACGGAGAGAGGCTGTGAAAAAATTAACAGGACTTTCCGTAGTTTTTTCTCGCAGTGCTCCCTTAAAAAACATCATGGATCCGCGCCAGTTAAATGGCATGGTTTCTGCAAAGTTCCACTAGGTTCCACTTGGTAGTTTCCAATCTGGTTGCTTGACGGTAAACTCCACACGTTCCCAGCCACTTTCACTTTCAACACAATGTCGGCACAACAAGCGGCCAGGCGGTGAGTCTGCAGGACGGCATACCCTGCGAGAAGGCGGCGGCCGCGAGGACGAGCAGGACGAGCAGGACGAGGGACTTGGCGGCCATCCTCTGGGCAGGCGGTAGCACCACTGCCGGTGCTGCTCCACTGGCTGGCCGCGTGCGCCGCGGACGCTGCGATAAGGGGGTCAAGGCGACGGCGGCGCGGCCACGAAGAACAACAACAGGAAGGGGGCAAAGTGCGCGCTGCGAGGAGGAAAAGAAGCAAGTGCACTCACAAAGTTTGAAATGAAATCAATCATTCTTCTTGCCACCCTCAAGCAGACTGCACCAAACCACTGACCTGGAGAGAATATTCCTGACTGACGGGGTAAGAGGGGAGGAGGTTGAAACGCGTAATCATTTTCACTTCCATTTTCCGTATTTTACTGTGTAGGCACTCCAGAGCTATTTCAATCATTCTTAATTGTTATAAAACTATCTCAGAACGCATTTAGTGACCATTCTGCTCTGTAATTTGTTTTATTTGCGAAACTGCTGTACCGTATTTAAGACTCGGCCGACTCGGCCGCGGGAATGAAAAATTGGTACAGCGGTGCACTGTTACGAACCAAACAACGCTAATAACCCGCTTCAATAAGATGTCATGAATATTTCCAAAGATGCAAATTGTTAAAATAAGATAAACTCCCCCTGTGGGAGCTTTAAGAGGTGTTCGGTGCAAAATTTGGTTAGGTGTTGGTTGGTGTTGTAGTTGGTGAGAAACGTGAGTGAGTACATACAGAGGGACAGGGAGACAGACAGACACACGACGAGTCACTTTTTGGTGCGCCTAAACACAGCAAGGGCCCGCAATCGCTCGCCAAATAAAAAAAGAACTATCCTGCGACAAACTCAAACGGCCACTTTGAGCCTAGAAAAAAAAAAAGAGAGAAAAAAACCCGAGACAAACTCATAAGGCTACTTCGTGCCTCAAAAAAAGAAAAACTGAACAAAATTTACGATTAACCTATGCAAGATAATACAAAATGATTTCCTTACTTCTAAATTTTTTCCAAAGTGAGGATAAAAATTATGAAAATTATCACTGACATAAGAGCTTTATACCTCAACAGCAACCAGGGAGATAACCATTGTAATCTGCTTCCATTTACGTACCTTGAATGCAATTGTTTTCTAATCAACCTTAAAACCCTTTACGTCACGACGTTGTTCACGTACAACGTTGGACAAAATGACTTGCTGGGCATTATTTACTACACTAGGACATTTTTCAAGATGCATGCGCGCGCAATCCCTGTGCCGCGGTCAGTACTGCCAACTGACTCAATGAAATACACTTCTCTCTCACACGCCTGCACTACGTAAGTTTTCCTACTGTGTACGTCTGGAAAGTGGCTGAAACATCGAAATAGTCTTGACTTTTCGTTATGGAAGGTCGATCGGATAAATTTAGGTACACATTTCTCAAATGGCATGCCTGGTGCGGACACGAGGACCAGCTTTCGGCGATTGTTGTATAGAAACAACGTCATGACGTCTGGGTCATTGTTTTCGCCCGAAATTTCAGACTCGCTATTTTCCCGCGCTGAGTGTTCCTTTCTGCGTGCTGGGTGAGTTATTTGCCTCGGCAATGGTTTTCGTCGTGAATTTTGAAAAAAAAAAACTGTTTCCAATCTATTATTTTTCATACAGAGTTGTCGCCCTTCGCACTGGTGGTACATCTAACCGGCGAAATCTAGCGAAATCCTGTTGACTTGTAAGTAGTTTAGCATCAACATTGGCCTTGTTCAGGCATTTCAATGTTTTGAGAGTGTTGAAAACAGGGCGTCGTGTTCTAAATAGTGCTAAATTCTGTGTTAGTGGCCCAGTATTGGCCTAAAGGCTTCGTTGTTTGGATACAACTTGGTGACGGCCGGGTCAAGTGAATCGAACTAGTGACGGTCGCATCCCAGATTACTTCTCAGTTTGTTAGTTTTCGTTTCTTTAATGTTGTGCCATTATATGCTGCCTGAAATATTAGTTCAACGCTTGAGCATTCTGACTGAAGTGTTATCTTGAATGTTGTACTGGTACAACATTACAGAATAAGTCTCAGGTTGAGGGTGGGATGAGATTTAAGGTTATGTTTAGGTGCTTTATAAACATGAGACTGCGTATTCGCACTATGTTTTGTCACTGGTCTCTCTTTGCAAGAAATAGTCTAATATTGTTACTTTGTGTTCTCCAGGTCCAGTGGTGATGTTGGTTCCCTATCGCAATGTTGAACGTAAAGAGAAACTCCAAGATGTTCCAGGCGCTTGGGCTGGACCCGCCCACTGGTGAGTCTCAAGAAGTTAACGTGTGGGATTAATACCTGCATTTATTTTGTCTAATTGATTGTGGTTCATCATCAGTTCCGGACCAAGGCTGCAAACAACCTCAACATACTGTTTCTGAGAAACGAAGCCCTGTTCCCTGTTCAGCGTCATGCATTCATGGCAAAACTAAAAAATGTTCTCAAAGTGAGCCAAAGCTGCATTTGTCAGCCACTGAAGTGCTCTCAAGCAAAGCCAAAGTGTATGGTATGTTGAGAGGTGCTTACTCTTTATCTTATGGGATCGCTTTATTCATAGTTTGTTTAGTTGACATTGTTTATTTTGTTTTAATTAGCTCGCAACCTAGGCAGCAAACAGCCTCAACATGCTACTGTTTCTGATACACGAAGCCTTGTTCCCCGTTCAGAGGCTCGTATTGATGGTGAAACAAAACGGTCTTCTCAAAGTGAGCCAAAGCTGCAACTGCCACCCAGTGACATACTCTCAAGTGAGGATAAAGTAAATGGTACGTAGAGTGTGCACTAACTCTTAATCTTTTCAGATTGTTTCGTCCATAGTTTGTTTGGTTGATGTGTTTGCTTTATTTACAGCTTGGAGAGTCCGGTGTATGGCAAATAATCCTCCTTATTGCAGAAAACTGTTTGTAGACACCAACGAATGTGCTGTGAGTACTATTTTTCCTGTTCCTTTTTGTCATTCTCATTACATTTTCTATACCATATTTCATGAATGCAGAATGTCCCTATTCAAATAAGTGCTCCAGAGCCAAAGTTACCAGATAAGATAGCATCCAAAGAGAGTGCCCATCAAAAAAAGGTATTGCGTGTATGCAATTCATCAAATATTTTCATTTAATCTAAATTTGAATATTTTTTTGTAACATTGCCCTAATTCTTTTGTTTGTTTTGAATATTACTTTTTTCAGGTCGAATCCAACCTGAAAATTATCAGTACTGCCTCTGTTACTGCTCGTATTCTTAAAACGGTCAAAGAACATGACTCGGAAGATAAAGAGCCTTTGAAAGCAAGGGAAAATAAATCTGCGCACTCAACTGCTGTTCAGCAAAAAGTGATGGCTTGCTGCGGTTTTCTTTCTTGGCAATTCTTTGATCATCCTTTTGCTCATCATGACTTTTTTTTACTGCAGGAAAAAAACTGCACAAAGAAGAAAGGGATTGATAGATCCGATACCAGCATAAAATCTTCAGTAGATTCTACCAAAGCCAGTCAAGCTTCAGTGAAAGGCCTACCCAATAGTACAAAGGTATTTATTTTACACAGGCAGACAAAGTATTGTTTATTGAATGCTGTCTCTATTATTTTGAAAGTGCTTGGAACATCATTTCATTTTGTTTGTTGTTTTTTTAGGTCGGTTCTAATTTTAAAGCTACTGTCGCTGCTCGTATTCCTAAAACGGTTGTAGATTATGACTCGGAGGATGAAGAGCCTTTGAAAGCAAAGGGAAATAAATCTGCGCACTCAACTGCTGTTCAGCATAAAGTAAGTAATGCCTTGCTGCGGTTTTCTTTCTTGGTGATACTTTGGTCATCCTTATGCTCATCATGACTTTGTTTTTACTGCAGGAAAAAAACTGTGCAGAGAAGAAAGGGATTGATAGATGTGATACCATCATAAAATCTTCAGCAGATTCTACCAAAGCTAGTCAAGATTCAGTGAAAGTCCTACCCAATAGTACAAAGGTATTTATTTTACACAGGCAGACATAGTAATGTTTATTGAATGCTGTCTATTATTTTGAAAGTGCTAGGAACATCATTTCATTTTGTTTGTTGTTTGTTGTTTTTTTAGGTCGGTTCTAATTTTAAAGCTACTGTCGCTGCTCGTATTCCTAAAACGGTTGTAGAATATGACTCGGAGGATGAAGAGCCTTTGAAAGCAAAGGGAAATAAATCTGCGCACTCAACTGCTGTTCATCAGAAAGTACGTGATGCCTTGCTGCGGTTTTCCTTCCTGGTGATACTTTGGTCAATGGCCATCATGACTTTTTTCATCATGACTTTTTCTTTATTGCAGGAAAAAAACTGTGCAGAGGAGAAAGGGATTGATACATCTGATACCAGCATAAAACGATCAGTAGTTAGTGAAGCTTAAGTAAAAGACCAACCCAAAAGCACAAAGGTACTTATTCTACACAGGCAGCCAATGTGATGTTCATTGAATGCTGTCTATTATTTTGAAAGTGCTTGTTGCATCATTTCATTTTGTTTGTTATGGATTTTTCAGGTCAGTTCCACTTTTGTAGCTACTGTCCCTGCTCGTATTCCTAAAACGGTTGAAGAATATGACTCGGAGATTGAAGAGCCTTTGAAAGCAAAGGGAAATAAATCTGCGCACTCAACTGCTGTTCAGCAGAAAGTAAGTGATGCCTTGCTGCAGTTTTCTTTCCTGGTGATACTTTAGTCATTGTAATGGCCATCATGACGTTTTTGTTTGCTGCAGGAAAGTAACTACGCACAGAAGAAAGGGATTGATGGATCCGATTCCAGCATAAAATCTTCTGTAGATATTACCAAAGCTAGTCAAGCTTCAGTGAAAGACCTACCCAAAAGCACAAAGGTAATTTTTCTACACAGGCAAAGTAATTGGCATTGTATACTTTAATTATCTTGTGTGTTAATTTGTTTATTACATCATTTTACTTCCTTAGGTGAATGCTGAGGAAAAGCAAGGAACATCATTTCATTTTGTTTGTTGTTTGTTGTTTTTTTAGGTCGGTTCTAATTTTAAAGCTACTGTCGCTGCTCGTATTTCTAAAACGGTTGTAGAATATGACTCGGAGGATGAAGAGCCTTTGAAAGCAAAGGGAAATAAATCTGCGCACTCAACTGCTGTTCAGCAGAAAGTACGTGATGCCTTGCTGCGGTTTTCCTTCCTGGTGATACTTTGGTCAATGGCCATCATGACTTTTTTCATCATGACTTTTTGGCCCGCCCTTCTATTCAAAAAATAGGGGGAGGGCATATGCATTTGCCTTTGTGTCTGTGTGTCGTCGTCGTCGTCGTTGTTGTCGTCGTCTGTGTACAAGGAAGGAGTTGAGCTGGAGTGACCAGATTTGGAGGGTACTTCAGGAGGGCCGTCCGAACAAACAATCCGGTGGTGCAAATCCCGTCCGAGCCGCGCAAGGCCTGCAGCAGCTGCATCATGGTTTGCATGGGCGGGAGGGGGATTTCCGCCATTATTGGTGCTAGCAGGGCACATAGGGGTATTTTTGGAATCAGGGCGACGAGACAAGATGAATGGACCTGGTCCCGACCCCATCGGCCGCTTTTACAAGTTGGCCAGATCAGGATCTTCAAAAAAGGGGGTCGACCGACTAAAAAAATTTATTGCAGATTTCGATTGGTCTCAGCAAGACCTTTTCAACGAGGGGTCGGAAAGGGGGTCCAGGAGCCCGACTTCGTCTATTAGTCACATCAGGATCTTGAAAAAAGGGGGTCGACCGACTGAAAATTTTTACTTAAGTTTTCGATAGGTCTTGGCAAGACCTCTTCAACGAGGGGTCGGAAGGGGGGTCCAGGAGCCCGCCTTCATGAGTTATGTGAAAAAGTGCGACGGGCTCGTTTTGCGCTCCTGCTGTGCCTCCATTGCAAGGAGTTGCAGTAGCATGGCAAATATGAGTATTTTCGGAATGAGGGCTAAGAGACAAATGAAATGGGCATATTCTAAGGACAGTTGGAGTAAAAAGTGTAAGGACTTTTGCATATTGTGAATAGAAGGGCGGGCCTAAGTCACGATGGTACATCGATAACTTTGCCTTACCCGCTCACGGGGTGTTTGATGAGAGCGGGCCGAAGGCCCGGGCCTTCGACTGGGCAAGTTGGGTCTGATGCGAGGGCCGAAGGCCCGAGGAAAGGCCGCCGGCAGGCCAAGCTGGGCCGGCTCCCTGTCGAACCGAGTTGCCGGCGCAGCGAAGCGGAGCTGGCAACTCGGTTCGACGGAAGGGCGGGCCCTAGCTTGTTCTTTATTGCAGGAAAAAAAAACTGTGCAGAGGAGAAAGGGATTGATACATCTGATACCAGCATAAAACGATCAGTAGTTAGTGAAGCTAAAGTAAAAGACCAACCCAAAAGCACAAAGGTACTTATTCTACACAGGCAGCCAATGTGATGTTCATTGAATGCTGTCTATTATTTTGAAAGTGCTTGTTGCATCATTTCATTTTGTTTGTTATGGATTTTTCAGGTCAGTTCCACTTTTGTAGCTACTGTCCCTGCTCGTATTCCTAAAACGGTTGAAGAATATGACTCGGAGATTGAAGAGCCTTTGAAAGCAAAGGGAAATAAATCTGCGCACTCAACTGCTGTTCAGCAGAAAGTAAGTGATGCCTTGCTGCAGTTTTCTTTCCTGGTGATACTTTAGTCATTGTAATGGCCATCATGACGTTTTTGTTTGCTGCAGGAAAGTAACTACGCACAGAAGAAAGGGATTGATGGATCCGATTCCAGCATAAAATCTTCTGTAGATATTACCAAAGCTAGTCAAGCTTCAGTGAAAGACCTACCCAAAAGCACAAAGGTAATTTTTCTACACAGGCAAAGTAATTGGCATTGTATACTTTAATTATCTTGTGTGTTAATTTGTTTATTACATCATTTTACTTCCTTAGGTGAATGCTGAGGAAAAGCCTTCTCGTATTCCAAAAGTTCTGCCTTTCCGCAAGATGAAGAGCTCTGCAAACCCCACTCACTCTAGCCTCAAATCCCCTGGACGTTTATCCACATCCAGTCAAACCACTTTCAAGGACTCGTCAAACAGCAGAAAGGTATTAATTTTACTCAGGAAAAATTATTGTTTCTGTAGTTTTTATTTTGCATCAACTAGTTCTTTTTGTTTATAATTTTTCCTTTTTTTCAGGGGAATCCTCAGAAAGAGTCGTTTACTGCTGACACTGAAACGAAGAATGAAGACTCTTCTAGCAACTCCTCAGCTCCTACAAGGCGATCACTTTTCTCCACTTCTCCAGAACATAATGTGAGTGCCTATTGTTGTAAAGTTCTTTTCTAAACTGTACGTTTTTCACATTTTTTAAAACTTATTTCGGGGTATTTGCCTGTTGCAGGATAATGCATGCTGTGAAAGAGAAGTTCGTAAAAGCAGCAACCAAACTTTTTCTTTCAAACATCCTGTGGACTTGAAACCAAATCCTACGCGTAAACTGAGCGTTTTGAAGGTATCTAACGTACCTGCTACTACCAGTTGGCTTAAGCCCTCAGTGAGGAGGAAACCACAAAGCATAGCTCTTAACAGTAAGGTGAGTCGTCAGTTAGGATTTCTTTTTTACCTTTCTTACCATTTCTTTCCTGTATTAAGACATCTTCTAATCATCTTGTTCTTTCTCATGTGGTATTTTGTTGCAGGAAAATTCAAGGCCTCAAGACGAAGTGAGCTGTACCATGCAGAAACCCTTTTCAACTTCAACACCTACTGCCATTAAAAATATTTCAGCTCCTGCGTCAAAGGGCATGGTAATTATTCAGAAATCAATTTCTTTATTTTCTTGCGACGAATGGTTTGTATGACTTTATTTTTAAAATTTTGCTTCAGCTTAAAATATCAAGTCCAGCAGAAAGTGATCTCAAGAATAATAACTCTTCTTTGGAATTAAACATTTTGGATTTGTCAGATATTCCTGTCCCCTCTCCTACCAATAAAAGTCAGGTAATACACAAAGGTCGACCCACATTTTATTCTTTGATATTTTATTTTAATTTGAAAAAAAAAATAGTTTTAAAAGAATAGTTTGTTGTTTGTTTCTTTGTCACTTTGGCTCTAATTACTTCCCTCTACTTTTCAGGATGAATCTGCTTCTAGCGTGTCAAGCAGTTACCGGCTTCGTAAAAGAATTCAGCTTTCAGTTGTTCACCAACCAGACAATGAATCAAATGAATCGGATGTGGTCTCAATTTCATCTGGAAGTAACTTCAGTGATACAGAATGGCCAATTCGGCATTTGATGAGCAAAAATATTGAGGCTGTTACAGTGCCTGTTGAAGATAATCATGATGCTGAAGGTTCATGGTCTGATGAAGAAGATGTTATTCTGACGCTACCTAAAACTACCGAAGTGAAAAATTCAAAGAAACAGTCTAACAAAAATTCTAGGAAAAATTCTAAAAAAGATTTAAACAATGATTCAAACAAAGATTTAAACAAAGATTCAAACAACAATTCAAAGAAAAAATCAAAGACAAAATCAAATGAAGAAGCTCCTTCAACTGAAAGCCCATGGCATGATGAAGAGATAGAAGAAAAAGTGATTTTTCCAGTTACTATTTCTCCATTTGCTGAAACTTTATTGGAGCCAATTGACTACTTTCAGTATTTCTTTACTGATGATTTCTTGGAGCAGATAGTTGATTTCACTAACACTTACGCCACATGGAAATCTGGTGGAAAGAGAAACTTGAATTTATCCTTGTCGGAGCTGAAGACTTGCTTTGGTATCTGGATGTACATGGGTGTGAACCAACTCCCTGGTCTCCGTGATTATTGGGGTTCAGAAACAAGTGTACCTCAAGTTTCTCAACACATGACTTTTAACAGATTTCAAACCATTAGATCATCACTCCATTTGTATGACAAGACGCAAAAAAATCTGCTTGACCCTAATGATAGATATGCTAAGGTTCGCCTGCTACTTGACTTCATGAAGAAAAAATGCAACGATCTACATCAGGGTACTCACTTCTCCATTGATGAAGCAATGGTGCCGTACAAGGGCAAGTATGCTGGCACCCTCCGCCAATTCATCAAATCAAAGCCACACAAGTTTGGTATTAAAATTTTCCATCTTGCTGATTCGTCTGGATTAATCTACGATTTTATTCCTTATGCTGGGCAAAAAACATTCAAGGATATAATATTCTCAGAAGAGGAAAATGGTTTAGGTGTTGGTGCCAAGATAGTTATTAGCCTATCTAGAAGCATTAAAAACCCAGCCAACTGCGCTTTGTTCTTTGACAATTACTTCAGCAGTGTGAAACTTGTCAGACATTTAAAAGAAAATATGAACATATATGCTACGGGTACAGTTAAAAGTGACAGAATTGACCGCTGTCCGTTGAGCTCTGACAAAAACTTAAAGAAGAGTGGAAGAGGTTCATATGATTTCAAAAGTCATGATGGTGTTGGTGTAGTCAAGTGGCTTGATAGCAAAGTTGTTCACATGGTATCTAGTATTGCTGGTGTGGCGCCCCTAACTAAAGCGCACAGGTACGACAAACATGAAAAGAAGCATAGTGATGTAACCATGCCTCGTGTGATCCAGCTCTATAACCAAAAGATGGGTGGTGTGGACCTTAACGACATGCTTGTAGAGCTTCATCGCTCACCTACCAGGGGTAAGAGGTGGTACTTGTGCCTCATTGGTTATACGATGGATGTTGCCATTATCAATTCGTACCTACTGTACAGAAGACACTTCAAATCACTTGAGGGCCAAGAAAAAGATTCAGATGAAGAGGAGGTTGTATCAGAAGCCCAAAACTACACATGTTCTAAAACTTTCAGACTGTCTATTAGTAAGTGTCTGCGTGGTGCTGGAGCTATGAAGTTAGCCCCTGGATCAAAACAAAAGGCAGTCATCAAAACACCAAGAGGTTTTCGACCAGATGACACCATCAGATATGACAGAGTGGACCATTGGCCCACTTTCAAAAACACTCAGTCAAGATGCAAGTATTGTAAAAATGGTTATACAACTGTTTGCTGTGCTAAGTGCCAGGAATTAAGCTTGTGCTTTGTGCCCACCAGGCAGTGCTTCCTGAAGTTCCATCTTAAAGAAATGCAATAAGTAACATGTATAGTTTATGTATTGACTGATTAATATATGTTAATTATAAAATTTTATTTCATTATTATTTTTACAGTTTATGCAATGACTGATTAACATTTATTAATTATATAATTTTATTTCATTATTATTTGTACAGTTTATATATTGACTGATAGACTGATATTAATTATATAATCTTATTTAAGATTAGAATAAATAAAGAGTTCTGTTTCCTCATGTTTTATATTATAATTATTTTTATACCTGTTACTTTCTGTTGAAGAATTTGAATGTCTCAAAAGTCAGAAGCGCCGGTGGCGAAGCCGGGGACGCACAGTGGGCCAGACGATGGCACGGACGGCCAGACTCTAGACGCGTTTTGAGCTCCAGAGTCACTAAATGGGACTCGAACCGAAGGTGTCACCCCCCCCCCCCCCCCAACCACCACCAATGGATTCCTCGTTCGGAGAGCAATCCATTGGTGGAGTCACCCGCTCGGTTCGAGTCCCATTTAGCGACTCTCAATTCGCACGCGCCTCATGTCAGCCCTTTTCTCTGCGAAAGATCAAACTACATTCACGTGCCAGGTTGCGTATGTTATGGTACACACTTGCGTTTGCCGCCGTCTTCGGGCAGAGCAGGCACATTTCCGCCCTAGTCGCGGTGAGCGGCTGGGGCTCTTGCTCCTCTGCCGTCGACAAGGGAGCGGAGTGGCGACGCGCTCCGCGTGCTGTCGTTTCGAGTCTGCGGACAGCCGTATCGAGCGCCTCCGGGGTAGGCAGCCCCTTCAGCGCGCCCGTTGCACAGCGCTGCCTATTCTACAGTGCGCGGGCGCTACGCTCTGAGTTTCGGTCGGCGCTGCCACAAAGTGTGGCCTTAGCCTGGTGCAAAGATTTCCGAACGTCGCTTGAGCTTGGAATATTATGAGAAGCTTCAATCAATCAATTTGAAGAAAATTTCGATTTGTTGTTCATAGTCCAAAATTCCCCTATTCAACCTTCGAGAGTGCGAAAACTTGAGTTACAAGTCTAATCGACTATAAGTTACGCTGCTTTTTATTATTTTACTTTAACTTTCGTGTTTTTGAATTGAGAAGTGAAGTGTCTAGGGATTCCATAAATCGCATTATCATGAATAGTCAGAACGTCACGATGTTGTACCTATACAACATTTGCCATTTCGCGTCTTGAGGAAGACCACGAGTCTTGTAGAAAGATTTTTTTTAACGATAAAGAGATTTTAGACAATTGTGATCATGTTCCATAAAAGTATTGGCACCAGAACCTAAATAATTGTGGCTCCTAGTGATGAACTACCCTTTCGTCACGATGTTGTACCTATACAACATTTGCCATTTCGCGTCTTGAGGAAGACCACGAGTCTTGTAGAAAGATTTTTTTTAACGATAAAGAGATTTTAGACAATTGTGATCATGTTCCATAAAAGTATTGGCACCAGAACCTAAATAATTGTGGCTCCTAGTGATGAACTACCCTTTCGTCACGATGTTGTATTCAAACAACATTCACATTTTTTTGCCATGTAGAGTACAATTTTTGTCTTTTTTCGTCCTGTCTCCCAAAAATGTTCCATTCGTATGTTGCCATCGTATATCACGCCAAATTTTCGAAAAATATGTAGTCTGCAACAGTGCCTCTGGTGATGAGTGTAAAACTGCAGCTATTTCGGCCCAGTTTTGTCGTTTTTGAGCTATTGGCGTCATAAAATGGTCAGATGGATGGTTAATTTATGTGACAACGTTTCACAGACACTACGTCAAAACGTAACAGACGATATATAGTTTAATAAGTAAAGGTGTAAAAAGAGGAGCTCATAGACCCTGACGTCACGACGTTGTATGAAAACAACATACCGTAAATGGAGTCCAGAGAAGTATAAAACTTAAATATTGATGAAAATATTCTAAAAAGGCCCCAAATAGACGACCTTACCATAAAACACCCATTTTTTACAAAAAAAATTGTTCTGTGACGTAAAGGGTTAAACAAGGTAGGTGTACGCCAGACCGTGTCTTGTCGTAACAGGCTTCGCGATGCTGCGCCAGTAACGACATTCCACGCCTGGCTTGCGACGCTCCCTTTTTGCCTTCGGCAAGCTGTTTCACGGTTTGTTGAGGCAATAATGAGTGATAAAGGGTCAAAATAGACTATTTTAGAAAATTCGGGTCCCAATGCGGTTAAAACTTTGGTCGGGGGTCGAAATGGATTTCATTTCCGTCATCAGCACCTTTTAAAATATACGAATCGATGTAAAAATGTCTTAAAAATGTGAAGTCACTTAAAAGTTGCACTTTTTCTGCCGCTTTAATAGTGTTTTTTGTTGTTACGACTAAATGAATTGAGATAGGAAGCTGGATTTTTGCGTGTAGCGAGCTAAGGACAAACCTAGTAACCCTGCGAAATTTCAGTCAGATCGCCCGAGCCGTTTAGAAGGAGTAGTGCTGACACCCAGACAGACAAAACTTTCCAACCCCAGTGGAGTAACTGGCTTCCCTAATCGCTCAGCCAATTACAGTGTGGGTACAAATGTCCGATTCCGTCTTCGCAACATAACAGCTCATGGAATAAGCGGACACAGCCAAACTATGGCATGGCAAAAAGTCACGCGACACCAGGAAATTTTTTTTTTCTACGCAACGGACGAACTTTTTCTTTGCAATTCGATTAAAAAAAGTTCGCAAAGGAAGTTTGAAAGACAAAGCCAGTTAAAACTTCGTGCTCCGTCGTACTTTTCTTTGCAAGCTGTCAAGAGTGCAAAAAGTAGGCAGTCCCGTTACACATTACTGGCAGGTAGATCTCTCCCCATTCGGCCAACACACTAAATTGTTATGCACTTTTTTTAGTGCATTACGTTATGGATAATTAGGTTATGCATAAGTTATGAATTATTTTCTGCATAACTAATGCATAAATTATCTGTATGAACAAATTATGCGCAATTTTACGTATAATTGACAAATGCATGCTAAATAATGCATAAGATCAGTGTCAAAAACTGCTCAAAACTATGCAGTTTTATTTTTTTTGACCAATTGTGCATAGGTTATGTAAAATAACAGAGAGGGGTTTATAATGCACAAGCTAGTAGTGCATGAAAATGTACACAAAGTTTGCGATTGCTAGGCTCATGTCAAAAGAAGATTTCAGTCTCACTCATCGCTTTGCCGAGCACGCCTGCGATGAGGAGAGTAAGGCAAACCCGCCCGTGAGAAGTGTCAGAGGGTTTGCCTGCCTGCAGTACTCGCCGCGGCGACGGTTACGGTGGCAACACACTGCCTGAAAACACCTCAGTGCGAATCCCGTTAAAAAAAATATGTTGAAATGTGAAACAATTATAATAATAGATTTGCCTCGACGAGATGAACAAAAAATGTCAACATGTGTCATGGGTTTGGACTCGAAAAGAAAAAGTTTATGGGCGACAAAAGAGAGTGCAAAACCCCTCTTTTTAAACTTTTAACGCCCATACTCATTTTATTTTCCGTCTAAACCTACTTCTGGTCATTCCTCAAAGTCTGAGAATGAAAACCGAAGTTTCCTTGGATTTCTTTCGTTCATTATATTTTGAACTGGCGAGATTTGGGCAATACCGTTGTGTCGGCTGCTGCGGGGCATGCGGGGCGGGGCCCTTGAAGTCCGAGGGTCGAGATCGCGCCACCGTCGCTCCATGCACACTGCACACCACGAATGTGGGGAAGGGATGAATTTGAACCACTCTGGACCAGTGGGCTTTCTGCTAATTAAGGGCAGCAAAATCAAGAATTTTTCTGTGTAGAGCCGATAGTATTCACTCTCCGTATCTTTTTAGAATTTGAATTACGTATTAGCGAGTGCTACCAACATTCGCGACGTGTTCCGGCACATAGTCGTAAGGATTCATTTCGCTTCTGAGAATGTTTGACACAGATGCTTTCTCCTATTTTAAAATGACAAAAAATAAATGGCCTTGATAATTATTTTTTTTTAAATGCAGGTGTGCTCATGACTCCATATCAACATTTTGTGTTGGCTGCATCGTCAACTGGGAAACGGGAGACGCAGTGCCTTTTGGCGCTGACGACAGTGGCGGTCAGCTTCATGGAAAGTTGAACCCGCTCTGACTTTGGTGGAGGACACAAGATGGATTTTCAGATGCTGGGAGAAGCGCTGCGCCTGCGTGGCATGAGAGAGGACACTATTCAGAAATGTATCCGTGAGTAATTGCTAGTGATATTTGAAGGGCTTGTTGTCTTGCCATTCCTCGGCGACAACGCGAGGCTTGACCACAGCCCACTGGCCCACTGCCCCGGCCATGCACAGTGGGTCAGAAGACCGTTGAAGCGGCCAAAATCCTAGACGCGTTTTAAGCCCCAAAGTCGCTTGATGGGACTCGAATCGAACGTGTGACCCCACCAATGGATTGCCCGTTCGGAGAGCAATCCATTGGTGGGGTCACACGTTCGATTCGAGTCCCATCAAGCGACTCTCGAGCTCAAAACTTGTCCGGGATTTTGGCCGCTTCAACGGCCTTCTGACCCACTGTGCCATGGCCGCCATGCTGTGCTTGGTCCGACTTATAGCGTCATCAAACGTGATCCTTCCCTCGACACTGCGATCTCGACACTGTGATACGCAGAGCCAACTCTTCTATTTTGTTGTCACAATGTTTTTATTGTTTGTTTGTTTTTGCTATAAATCGCAGGTGAAGAGTTTGATGAGGAATCCTTCCTCATTCTTACGCCTGAGACCCTCAAACCTTTAGGATTTTCGGGGGGAGAGATTGTAAAAATAATGCAACTTATTTCTAAGAATCCCCAAGGATTTTCCCATGAGAAACTTACAGTATGTATTCCTCAAGCAATTTTTATATGCACTGTAAAATTTCATATGAAGTATTGCTGTCATTTATTCCTTGTGATTGTACACAGTTAAATCATGATGAAGCAAGTAGCGATCAAAGCCTGAATGATTCCGTTGACCTTGGTCCTATTGAGTTGGCCGCTCTAAGAAAATATTTGACAGATGATGACCTAGCGGAAAGGAGCTACTATGACAAAGGCATCATGTATCGGCAGCTTAAGGTCTGGGAGGATATGAAGAAAACACAGGATGGTAAATGAGCAAAAATTTATGATCAATCAAATACATAATTTCTTTCCATGTTCGGGTTTCTGGATAAGGATTTTTGTTCGCAGATGACCAGATAATTGCTGCCTTTAAACCAAAGTTTGTAACTGAGAGCGAGAAACAACAGAGTAAGTCTCAGAACCCACTAAAACGTAAAGCAACAACCGCTTTTGGAATGGTAAGCGTTTTGGTTCTGAAACTTTTTATTTTAATTTTATGTGTGGTAGTTTGATCATGCTTTCCGTCTAACCCTCATATTTGTTTACCATTTCATGTAGTTACAGTCATCTAGGTCACAAACCCATGATAAAACACCTCTAAGTGAACCTTCTACGCCAAGGGTGCTTCGCTGTTCTGATCCTTCCTCTCCCAAAGAGATTCGAGTTCTCAGAGTCAGAACTGGACAGACTTCAACCTCAGGGGATTGTGCTGGCTCTTCTGCGGGGCATACTTTGAAACCTGCCTCTCCTCTGCCTTCAACCTCAGCAGAACAACCTGGCCCTCCTCCGATTGAGCCTGACTCACCTCGAAGGGAAAATTTACAGGAGCGTAACTCCAACTCAGTTGTAAAACCTACAATTAACTGGAAAGATCGAGAACTTCCTGAGGTATTTGCTCCATTAAAAGTCATTTGAGATTATTAACTCACTTTTTGAAAAAGCCCTCATGATTTTATTTCCTCCTATTTTACAGTATGATGTGACTTCAGTTTTGACCCAAAGGCTTCCAAAAGAGAGCAGAGGATTAGCTGTTTTAGACAACCTTTCCAACAACAAGTGTCTTGAAAGAGCAGACAGAAAGCTAGTTGTACGAGTCTTAACCAAGTGGATGTACCACAACTTAGTGAGGTGATTCTTAACTAGAATATCTATGTATCTTTATGTCTGCCCAATGCATATAAATATTTATGTTGATGTAAGCATAATCACACTTTATAATATTTCATAATGTTTAGTGACCCTAAGCAAGTGACCACAGACATGAAGGATGGGCTAGCTAAGTCCATTTTCAGTACTTATCCTGAATCATTTTCCCTCTCTGACAGTACTGATGAAAACCTGCCTCCACACTGTTAAAAAAAAAGTCGAAATTTTCAGACTTTTTAGGATAAAGTCAATTTTGAAACCTCGTGGTCTGAATTTTCAGACCTCCGGACATTCCAAATTTTTCGACTCCTTGTCATCTAAATTTTCAGACTAAAATATAGTCCGAATTTAATGGCAAGCAGGTAGTCTGAATTTTTGACAACTCGGCAGTCTGAATTTTTCGACTGCTTAGCAGTCTGAATTTTTCGCTTTGTGTGCTTGCATTTTAAGCCGCGTTTATGTCTTAACTGTGAGACCACTTGATGCAATATCTCAGAAGCATAGAATGCATGTACAAGAATGAGCAATTGCAATTCAGTCCTTGTTGAGTGTAGCACACCTAAGTGCGCAACTTTACCAAAGCCGCGTGAGGTTCCCAAAACGTGCCTAGTACTCGATTGCAAGGCTCCAGGAGAGGCTGCAATGAACATGAGAACGCAGCAGGCATGTTGGACCCAGTTGAGCACTGTATAGAAACTCTTTCGACACGATGATTTTACTTTGGAAACAAGGATGAAAGAGGAATGGCAAATTTTTAAGACGCCACCCACTCGCTCATCGCCCGTCCCTTCCGTTTTGAGGACGCAAAATCAGCGCAGAGGACAGTGCTACGCCAGTTTCGCAGTCTGCTTGCCATCTGCTTGGCATTTCAGATACAGCCTGATATACTTTAGAGTGGTGGCTGCACCCGGAACGAATTTTGAGGCACGGAGAGGCGAAGGCAAAACATCCACACTGTGCTGAGCGCCTCGCAGTGCAGCGAAACAAAAGAGATGACGCGCGACCGCGCGCGACGCGGACTTGTATTCGGATGCGACGTGCACTGCTCTGGAGACACGCTCTAACTGACGCAAACGCAAAGTGTCCAGAAATCCCGAGTGGCCGAGGGATTAAGCGCCCCCTCCTCTCCCCTCGCCCCGCGCAGGTAGATTCGGCCGGCCAGCCGGCGAGCGGTGATTTTCCGAAAGCCCCGGCTCGGCTCGCTCTACCTGGCTCGGCTGGCCGCCGCCGGGGCGGCTCCGCTCGGATGGCTTGGTGGCTCGAGCTTCGGTCCAGGCGGCAGCCAGGGCAAACGTGACGCACCCTGCAGCTTCCAGCGGGGTGCAGGCTGATTTCTAATCCAAAAGTAATAGCCGTTCGCTTGACCAACTAAAGATTTTTTAATACTGTTCTGGCAAATGTCCATTGTACTCAAAAGGCAGTCTTATTGCGCCCAGTACCAGACTAAAAAGCGTTGATTCCAGCCTGAAAACTTAGATTTCGTACCACAAATGACCTTTTTCAGACACCAAAGCTGAAACTCTTTACCACGCCCTCCAAAAATTCAGACTCTCGAGTCCGAAAGCGAATTTTCAGACCACGAAACTAAAAATTCAGACCAACTGTCTGAAAATTCTGACTCAAGTCTGAATCCAGGATTCAGACTGCCTGGTCGAAATAATTTGGTCTGAATTTTCAGATTTTTTTTAACAGTGCATGGGTGTGTATAAATGTTCTGGCCTAAACTTAATTTAATGAAAGTAAAAAATAATAATAAATATGTCTTCCTTGTTAGGAGCCTCTGTTTAACCGATTTACAAACACTGGATGGATTGTGAATGCAGCCAGGCCAATTCAGGACAAGAATAGGCAACGCAAGTCAAAGAAAGAGCTGGCTGCTGACAATCTAACTAGATCCTCTTCAGAGCTCACAGAAGCACAGGTCAGTAGTTTCATTTCATTCACCATTTTATTTCCTACCCCCATTATTTTTCCAGTTTCCTCCCCTGCAATAAATTTTCTTTACTGTTAACTCAATACTCAATAACTCAACACTGTTTCTGATCTTTCAGATTGAGGCAATGGCGTTAATTGTACCAGTAGACAAGGCAACAGTCAAAGCAGAAGTTATGAAAGGAATGGCACGATCATTCAAACTGAGACAAGATGAAAGGGAGAAAGGTGAAAGTATTACCTTCTTTCTTCAGAAATACATTCATTTTTCCTCCTATGGTGGTGAAGTAGTAAGTTTTCTTTGTTTTTGTTTTTAAATTGTTAAATGTTTCTTGATTCTTTTAAACCTTAAGATTGGTTGTACTTAAGAGAAGCTACTCTGTATGCATCTACTGGTAATCCTTTTTTTTTTTTTTTTTTTCTGCAGATTTGTGAAGAGTTCTCGAGGATGCATCCTTCTTCCCAAGACATGATGGCAAATTTTCAGAAATTGCAGCCAAAGTTTCTTCGCCTTGTGCAAAAGCGCCCCATCGCATTGAAACATGATGTCTGTAAGTGAAACCTGAAGCAAAGATTAATTTGTGACTTTCCTAAATTTTCATCATTGCTAATCTATTATTATTTTGTTTTAGCTGTTATGAAATGTCTCATGCTAATAGCCCAACAACTACCACATGACATTCCTATGAAGAAGGACAAGAACAAATCGTGAAGAAGAAGATCTGGTAGTAATTCTGAAGGTAAGTTCATTTGAGGTAATCCTTGAACAATTTTTTGTGGTGCTGATGGGTGTAATTCTTTATTTCTGCTCTTTCAGGCTAAGGACGATGTAGAAGGCTTTGCCGTTGACAGAGTTAGTAACTCGAATTCAGCAGTTCAACCGTACCTAGTACTTATTCAAAGTGATATTCTAGACAATAGAATTCTAAAGTACTTTCTTGTACTTGATGGGAGGCCCATAGAGTTGAGTTTTTTAAACCCATCCAGCCCTCACGCCTTTCTGCAGGCATTTGATGTATTAATGAAGACTTATGTAGTATTCAATGTCCAGTACCCTATTGGGTGGAAAAATACGTTACACTTTACTCAGCATTTCCTCTGTGGGGTAAAGGAGATGTGGACATCCAGGGGCAGGAGATCCCTTGCGAGCCCATCTCAAATAGAGTTGTGGAACAAGCTTAACAAAGCTTGACCGTTTTCCACTTTGTTGTCTTTATTATAAACAAGTTGAAAGTAATAACTTTTGTTCAATCTAAACTACATTACTCGCTATAGTTTCATAAATTATTTATTTTTGTAGTCACAGTTCTTTTTATTTTTTGTTAAAGATGTAAAAGAGTATATCTCTAGAAATAAAACACATTTGAGCTTTAGTTTGTTGTTTTCTTTTGCATAACCCACTGTTGTATGATTTCTCTAATCTTTCTGAAACATTGAAAAAAGAGGTAAGCCTCTTCAGAAACGACTAACAGGGAAAAAAGTGATTAATGCTGCATTCAATAAAGTTGGAATATGGAGAAACTTAAGGTTTTTGTAAGGCATTTAGTTCTAGGACAGCTGGAGCTGGATCAGCTGAGCTGCTGTGCTTGTGCTGTCTGCTAGACTATTCACAGTCTCCCCGTGCAGGAAAACCTCTACACTGTCGCAGCTCACCGGAAAGAATATAACTTTTAAAAAGCGACAAAAACTTTGAGATTAAGCCTGATACGCAGTTTAATTCTGCTTCCTTGTTTTTACTCACACAAAGCTATCAATGTTTGATCCCGAAGGTATGTGTTCTCGTGTGAGAGGAGCTGGAGAGTGTACATAGACGGACACCGGTGTGGCGAGATCGTTGAATCTTAAAAAATGACGGGAGAGTCTCTATTCCATCTCCGGGGCCATTTGTTCTGATTGTGGTATGTTTAGAAATCAATAATACACCATGGCGTAGGGGAATATCGAGCAATAATCCCAATTCTGTTTTTATTTGCCGGGTACGTTGCGTGAGGTTATGAGCGTGCTGCATCGTCTTTAGTAATTTAAGATAATTGGTTGTTTGATCGGATGCTATCTAATGCGACATCAGAGAATTAACGAATTCTTAATATAGAGTTGTTGATAGTGCAAACGGCCTAAAAACTGTTGCATATCCTCAACCTCTTCATGCTCAACAGGTGCTTCCATTATCAGCCTTTGTTTCATTTTTGTACTTTAAAATTAATCATTACAAGTAAAAGTAATCACGCAGCTTGTTCTGTTTTTGCCAATTCTTAATATGAATCTGTTGTTTGTAGGTTAATCCACTCAAAGAAGTATGTTCCTACATGAGCTCGTCTTTGAATCGAAACCCATCTCATCGGAAAGTAAGGTAAGGTCAGCCTACACACAGTAAAACTTTAATTAGATTTGCTACATTCTTAATTAGCTTGTGTCTTGGGCTCAGGTTTATCAAGGAGCTGTCCACTTGTGGGATATCCACCTGCAGAAGTCTTCCTTCAAATGTAGGCCTAGCCATTGTTTTTGACATGGAACCATTATTGACGAGAATTTTCTTAAATGTCATGTGTGTCCTATGATACATAACCTGTCAACTCAAAGGTAAGGTCACCAATTATCACTCTGTCAGCTAAACTGTATACATTGTATGCAGTAAATGCTGCATACATGCCATGTATGCAGCAAATACTGCATACATGCCATGTATACAGCTAATGCTGCGTACATGCCCATGTATGCAGTAAATGCTGCGTACATGGGATGTATACATCCAAAAAATGCATAGGGTTTATAGACAGATCCAGCTGTATACATGAGCATGTACGCAGCATTTACTGCATACATGGGCATGTACGCAGCATTAGCTGTATACATGGCATGTATACAGTATTTGCTGTATACATAGCATGTATGCAGTATTTACTGCATACAATGTATACAGTTCAGCTGACAGAGCAGGTGGAACATTATTTAGATTCGCTACTATTTTAAGTATCTTGTATCTGGGTTTCAGGTTATCATGGTGCTGTTTTGTGGTGATTGTGGTCAGGAGTGTCAAAACCTTAATGAATTGTCAAAGCATTACTCAGAGATCCATTCTGATTTAACCTCATTTAAATGTGGATTTTGCCCGAAGCGTTTTCTGCACAAAAACTCTATGATAAGACACTGGTCTTCTTATCACACCAGTTCCAATGACGGAGCTGGTCCAAATGGTGGAGAGGGATCATTTGATGTGCCTCTTGGAGAGGTTCCTTTGCGTTCACCATCACCACTACCACAAGAATTTGAACCTGGATCTCCTGCCGCTGAACCTCCTGTCGCTGACCCTCCACCTCCCCCAGTTACTCTACAAGAAACTGTAGATGACGCTGCTGTCACTATACTTGTTGATTTGAGGTCCACGGCAAGTTTGACTGGCAAGGCCATCGAACGATTTCAACATGGATGCAATGAAATGTTGCAAGATTACAGCTCGTCTTTAAAGGCCAAAATACAGCAACGCTTGCTGGATACAGGTTTGGGTCAAGAAGCCGTTGACAATTTATTAATTGATGTAAATGTTCTAAATCCATTTAGAAGCTTGAAAACAATTGATGACCAGCTTGAGTGTTTCAAGGAAAAGTTTGGTCTTCCTGTGCCTGAGTCAAAGTTCTTAGATTTTCGTGTAGACAAAAGACTTGACCCCCAAACTAATGCCTATGTTCCAAAACAAGTAAATGAAACTTTTCAATCTGTCAATATTACAGACACTCTGAAATCCATTCTCTCCAATGATAAGATGAGAGAAAAAGTATTTCAAGACTTGTCTAGTCGTGATGGCAAGTTAAGGTCGCATGCAGATGGCTACCGTTACAAAAATCTTCAGTTTTTGCAGAGGCACCAAAAGGTATTCTGCATTCTCTTGTACTATGATGAATTAGAGATCACCAATTCGCTTGGTTCTAAAACAATCATTCATCAGCTTGGAGCCTTTTTCTTCCAAATTATGAATCTGGAAGCTGCTAAGTCATCTGAGTTATCATCCATTTTCTTGCTGGCCCTGGTCCATGCAGATGACATGAAGAAAAAAGGTGCTTTCAAGAAAGTTTTGACACCTTTTATCCAGGAAATGAAGAAGCTTGGCTCTGAAGAGGGTGTAACTGTTGTTATCAACAATGAAGAGCATGTAATTAGAGCTGTGCTTACTGCTTTTACTGCAGACACTAAAGCTGCTCATGAGGTGTTGGGGTTTCTGGGACCAGGAGCCAGACATTTTTGTCGTAAGTGCATGGTAAGTCGCAATGAGGTTCGGGCTGATGCAAATGCCATGGGTGCTCCCAGAACGAAAGAATTACATCAGGCTCATCTTGCGCAAGTTGCTCGAAGAAAGAAGTTTTCGACGGAATGTGGTGTCAAGCAGTCCAGCCCACTTGATGAGATCCCATTCTTCAGTTGTGTTGAGAATGTTGTCTTTGACGCATTCCATGATATTTTGGAGGGAATTGGGCCTCTGGTTCTCAAATTAGTTTTACGCGAGTACATTGTAGTTAGACAGCTTTTCACAGTCAAAGATTTGAATGGAGCTATTGCTTCATTTTCTTATGGGCTACCAGACAGCAAAAATAAGCCTTCCCCAAACTTCACTGATGATATGTTCACCAAAAGGTACACTAATCTCAAGCAGACGGGCTCTCAAATGTGGTGTCTCATCCGAAGCCTTCCGTTTCTCATCAATGACTTTTTGGAAGAAGGCGAAGAAGTTGATCCTCACATGCAACTTTTATTTCTTTTGCAAAATTTGATGCAAATAATATTTGCTTTTGAGATTGCACCTGAAGACAATGACCATCTGGACCATCTAATCACTGAGCATAATGCATTATTTATGGATTTATTTATCAGACCACTGCCACAGGATGAAGAAGATGATGCAGAAGAGGATGAAGAAGATGATGCAGAAGAAGATGAAGGTGTAGAAGAAGAAGTTAATGATGACAATCCACAAGAAACAGTAAGTGGTGAAGATGAACCAGAAGATGAGGAAGAGAAAGAAGGAGGAGGTGGAGAATTTATATTTGCTTCACAAAGAGATTTCATTGTGTATGTTATCAACAAGCTGCACCACCTGAAGCATTATTGTGATATGATAAATCAATATGCCAGTCCAGTGCGTGTGTGGTGTGCCAAATTTGAAGGCAGGTTGAAGATTTTCCGCCAACACTCAGCCGTTTGCTGTAATTTCAAAAATCCTCCTCTGACAATGGCAAAGATGTTCCAGTTAAGTAATCTGAAGTCCTTCCAATGCGATTTGGAAGATCAAATTGAGCATCAGACAGGAACATCCATGAGGGTATCAGACTCGCCTCATGCAGATCTGTTAAGACAAGTAAATCAGTCGGATGAAGAAATCATTACTTGTGTCTCAAGCATCACTGTGAATGGAGAGGAGTACCGAACAGGGCTTTTTGTTTGTCTGCCTGGCAGCACTCCAAGGCAACCAATTTTTGGCAGAATTCAACAAGCTATTGTAACACATGACCAGTCTGTCTATTTCATCGTGGCCCCCTGGAAAACTTTAGAGCTGAGTCCTCGTTACAATACCTATATTGTGTGTGTGGAGTCTGACGCAGAGGTAAAGTCAGGATTGAAGGACTTTGATTTGTTATTCTGTCTTCATTGTCTTTATTATCTTTATTTTTTTCAGAGAGGGAAGCTTGTTGCAGTTGAAGTCAGTGTTAGAAGTTAGACTGATTCAACTATAGTTCCACCGCCTCCCAGAACACGAGTTTATGTTATGCTGTTATGAGAAACCCACTATAGAGAAATAAATCAATCATTCTACGGTGAACCAGTGTCAAGTAAACATCTCTTTTCTTCCTCATCCGTGACATCAGAACACGTGGGAATTAACAGGTTATGGGCCCAGCTGGCCGAATCCGAGCGTGAAGGAAGAAAAGTGAATCCATCATGGACTCCAAAGAAAACTATGGCAACCTGCCTAAACTCAAAGACAGCAGCAATTATCCCCTGTGGAATTTGGAAATCACCACAGCATTCGAGGCCAAGTCACTGATGGAATATGTGGATGGGAGTACTGCTCAAGGAGGGACAGATGAAGAAATCAAGGAATGGAAGATCTATGATGCAATGGCGAGAAAAATGATACTGGACAGCATCGACATATCAGTAAAACAACACATCCTAACTCTGAAGACTTCTAAGGCCATGTACGACAAGCTGAGAGGCCTTTACTCAGAAAACAACGATCAGACCAAGCATCGTCTCATGAAGGAATTCTTCGACCTCAAATATGATAAGTCCAAAACCATGATGGAGAACGTAAGTGCAGTGAAAAACATCTCCCACAGATTGATTGCCTTGAAACTTCAAATGGATGATATGATGGTGATTTCAAAAATTATGGGAATTCTGCCCCATACCTACAAGCACTTCATAAGTGCATGGGACTCTGAATCAAACAAGTCTTTGGATCAACTGTGTATACGCCTCCAAATGGAAGAAAACAATTGGAAGGGTGAAAGAGAAGGAAAATCAACAGTGGCCTTCAACTCACAATCAAAGCACTACAGCAACAGGCATGACAAAAAATGCTTCAAGTGTGGACGAAATGGACATGTTGCACAAAACTGCATTGCCTGTTCTGTATGCCTGAGAACAAACCATCGTACTGATCAGCATATCTACAAAAAAGGAAAACCCCAAGAAGGTCAGAGTAAATCTAATTATACTTGTACCATTTGCAAGATGTACAATCACTCAACAAACGAATGTGGCTTTAAAAAGAATTTCTACAAACAAAACTCCTACAATGGAGAAAATAAAAGAAAGAACTTCAACGACAACTCTGAGGATAAGAAAAACTACAATCACAAATATAAAAGACCAAGGAGTAAAAGCCCGCCCAAAAAGGCTGTGTTATTGGCGTCAACTATAGTGAAAGGAGGAGTAAGTACTCACAATTTAAATAAATCAACTAACCTTGCAGCAAAACTGTCAACTAAAACTGATGACAAAGATTACACTTTTACTGTTGACAGTGGGGCCAATGCTCATATGTCAGACAGTAAAGAAATAATGAACAGCTTAATCGAAATCAACGAAACCATTAAAACTGCAAAAAAGAAATTCACCATGAGCTCAACTGCTTATGGATCTGTGGAAGGGAAAAGTTGTCAACTTGAAAATGTTCTGTTTGTTCCAGAATTGGAGAAGAAACTGATCTCAGTAAGCGAAGTAACAAACCACAGTTGAGCAGTATTATTTGACAACAATGGAGTTACAATACTCAAAGGAACCCTGATGATACCTCAAGAACTTATACTGCTGAAAGGACCAAAAACTCCAAACGGGTTGTTTGAAGTCAATCTCAAACAAAGCCTCCCAGAAGCCAACTTCACTGAAAAAGAAGACGCAGCAACCACATGGCACAGGAAAATGGGTCATCTGGGACTGCCCAATCTAGTCAAGTTGAAGAGCATGTGCAAAGGAATAACATTCGCACTCAACAACAGACTAGAGTTTGAGTGCACCGTATGCTCTGAAGCCAAACTGTGCAAGAAACCGCATAATACCACAAGAAAAAAGGCAACAAAAGTTCTAGAACTCTTGCATTCAGATGTGTGCGGACCCATAGACCCTGAAACCTATAATCATTGTAGATATTTCGTCACGTTCATAGACGACTTCTCTCATTTCACTCAGATATATCTGATGCAGCATAAAAGTGAAGTGTTTGAATATCTGAAGAAATTTGTACAGGAAGCAGAAACTCAACATCAAACAAAACTGAAGAAAATAAGATGCGACAACGGAGGAGAGTATGGGTCCAACGAACTCATAGAATGGGCTGAAGAGAAAGGTGTGATTCTGGATTACACTGTGCCTGGATGCCCAGAACTCAATGGAACATCAGAAAGAATGAACAGGAACATACTTACTCACGCAAGAGCTATGATCTACGATTCTGAGTTAACCAAACCCATGTGGGGAGAAGCTGTGCAGACAGCTGTGTATATGATAAACCGGAGCCCCACAACAGCAACAGACAAGCTGCCAGCAGAAATATGGTTCTCCGAGAAACAAGACCTGTCAAACATCCAAATCTTTGGAAACAAAGTAAGCACTAAGATCACAACCTACCTCAAGAAACTCGACTTAAGAGCGAGACATGGTTACTTTGTGGGATATGGATTAAATAGTTATCGAATTTGGGATCCCATCAAAAGAGAAGTATTTATGGCAAGAGATGTACAATTTCATCCAAACCCCAAGAAAACCACCATCAGCTTTGAGAACCAGCATTTCCAATTAATGTCAGAAGATGTAAATCAGCAAGAGAACTGGGACCAAATCACCAAGCCGTCAAAAAGTGAGGAAGAAGCATCACAGAGAAAACCACCGAGGACAAACAAGCCGAATGACACCAAACACCAGTATAGTTTAAGGGAAGAAAGAGCTAGAAGAGCACCCAAGAAATTCAAGGATTTTGAGCTGTACCTGTGCAATGGTGAAAATCTCACACTAAACTTTGACGAGTGCATGAAGAGTGGGAAGTGGCGGGACGCCATAGAAGACGAAAAGGAAGCACTGAAGAAAAATCATACCTGGTCACTGGTGGATAAAGAAGAAGCACAAGGTCACAATATCATTGACAGTAAATGGGTTCTCAAATATAAAGAAGATGGAAGACCCAAGGCCAGACTCGTGGCAAAAGGATACCAACAGGACATCAACTGCAAGGAAGGCAAAAACATATTTAGCCCAGTAGTCGACACCTCCAACCTGCGAGTGCTATTCGCACTAGCAGCCCGCAACAATTCCATCCTCAACACCTTCCACGTGAAGACAGCGTTCCTTAATGGGACACTCAGGGAAAAAGTCTTTATGTGGATCCCGCAAGGGTTCACCCAGCATAAAAACAAAGTCTGCCTCCTTCGCAAAGCTCTCTACGGACTAAACCAAGCTCCTCAGAGATGGTTCAAACGCCTATCAGACTTCTTGAAACATCTTGGACTCATCCAGCTTCGATCTGATAGATGTGTCTTCAAAAACAAGAGCAACACACTCTTCCTAGCAATCCACGTCGATGACGGAATCATCATCGCTCAAGATCGTCACATCTCTAACCAAATTCTTAGTCAACTGGAGAAAGAGTTCCAAATTGTAATCAACCTGAATCCACGAACATACCTGGGTTTTCAACTGGAGTTCCAAAACGGAATCACAATCACTCAATCCAACTACGCCATTCATGTCCTACGCAAATATGGAATGGATGAATGCTGTTCAGTGTTAACTCCAATAGACGCCAACCAAACAAGACCTGAAGTTGAACCAGAGGAAGAAATAGAGGCATTTCCCTATCGAGAAGCTGTTGGGAGCCTTCAACACCTGTCATGCAAAACTCGTCCCGACATTACCTTTGCTGTCAACTACACAAGCAGATTCCAAGACAAACCCATCAACTTTGACATCAGGAACGTCAAAAGAATCATGAGATACATCAGAGGGACTACTCATCATGGAATACACTTCAGCTCCACTGGATCTACCGAACTGCAATGCTACAGTGACTCCGACTATGGTGGATCAGGCCCTGCGGGGAAAATGAAGAGCACTTCAGGAAACATCATTTTCCTGTCAGGAGGACCCATCATGTGGGGATCCAACAGACAGGAAGTAGTAGCAAGCTCAACATCCCTTACGAAACCGAAGAGTTCCGAAAGTCGACTAGGACACTACCAGATTCTGCCTTTTGCCTCGGACAGTTCCATTTCACCACCGTACGAGTCCGTAAAGAGTCCGAGTCCGAACCGGACAGTTCCAGCCTTGGCCGTAAGCCTTCTATGCGTCTCGGACTGTCCCCCCCAAGTGTCGGACCGACCCCGAGGGTGGCGGACTGTCCGAGCAAAGTCCACCACACGGCTGAGCACCGCAGCACTGGCAGACCAAGACCTTGGCCCCGAGTCAATATCAGGATTTTTTTGATTTGTTTAAAAAAGTATCCTAAATTATTTTTTCTGATGAGGGCTTTAGCGAACCACCAAAATAGCGCCCGCGATGTAGGCAACCCACCCAACAGCCGCTCCGAGCGGGGAGGAGTGCCTGGGAGATATGCCGTCCCGCCACGCAGCCCGCCCGGCTGGCCTGCCTGCCTTCCACGGCGCTACCTGTGGGTGGATTCCGAGCTTTGCTTTTGTCTGTCCCTCTCGCACCGCTCTTCGAGTGCGAGAGAGATAGAGCGACGAGAGCAGTGCTCGAAATCAGTCTGCCTGGGCCAGCCGTCTGATTCCGAAGGCCGAAAGACCTTTTCGTTTCGTCGCTGTTTCTCTCGCACTCACGGGGCGCTCCCATGAGTGCGAGAGAAACAGGGTGACGAAGCGATTCTTCGGAATCAGACGGCAGATGTCGTAAGGATTCGTTAGTGCGAGGGCAACAGCGACAACTCCACTGTAAGATAAGTCTGCCATTCCCACATTCCTGGGAGCCGATGTGGGCGTGGGTCTCAATTTGATATCCTTTTTAGAGTAACCATGAGGAAAGAGAGGATTGTCTTAATTTAATAAAGGTTCACTTTTTGAAGTTCTACTTATGTTTATTTCTGTACAAAATCAAGAGGAGGCAGGAGTAGGAAACCCTTTACTGTCATTAAAAATTATTTACTCTACTTCCAAAGAGTTAACAGGAGTGCACATGTACTCATTTCCATCAAAGTTTAAGTACAGACAGACACTTTTCAGACAATCAACTGACAAAGCAATAGAATTAACAGTGGGTGAAACTTTGTTCAGGTAGGGTACAAGAAGACCCAAGTCATGTAGTTGCCATGGAACTCTCTCATATAAAGACAATACAACTAAAAACATTTTTGGACAGTCAGCACACAATTTGGGACAGTCAATGTGACAAGATGACCATCGCACAAAAGACTTGATTTTCCCTAAGTACGGAGTACCATTTGTAAAGACCTCAACAAAACAAGATTGCTTCTTAACAGATCGAACATATGTTTCTGAGCTATAGATAATTCCCTTTTTCTTCATTCTTGAGAAAAATTTTACTCGACCACCAACAGGAAGATCAAAAGTGTCTCGTAATAAATTTCTTACAAACTGCGGTACCCTCTCATCTTTGTACAATCCAAGGACACATGATTCTTCATCAATAATTTCTGCAACTTTAAGTCTTTTGTCTGAAGTACCGTGAAACGGGGTAATTTCGGGCACCCGGGGTAATTTCGGGCATCTCTGCCCGAAAGCATTGCGATGATGCTGCCGTCTAGCGGCGACCTCGGAGGCTTGTCCCGTTGCGCGCATCGCATTCGCCACACTTAAAACCGTCGGATCATTCCTCTGGAGACCAAAACAGATCCAATCTTTTCGAGATACAGTGATTTTCGTATTTTACACTTTTTACCTTAATTCAGTGTATGCGTGAAAACTTCGACTGGCAAGCCAAACCTGTTCACAAACGGTGCATAAGGTATCTTTTTTTCGATTTGGACATGTTTTGAGCATGCTGTGTCAAATTTTCAATCACTTGCGGCAAAAAGTATGGTAAATAGGGGCTCAAAACTAAAAAATTGTTACTTTTATGGGTAATTTCGGGCCCTGAAATGGTATGCAAGGGCAAGCAGGGTTGTTCTGAACACTTTAAATTTCGCAGGGCTGGAGTGGTGTAAGCTTCTTCCAGCTCTTCAGAGCTCTTCTGAAAGATGGAGATAATCCATTAACACTGATAATACTCAACTGCCGCAGCAATCGCTTTGTGGAACTTCGACTATTATAAAAATGGGCCAAGGCTACATCTGTACTTCTTATATGTAGTATGTAAACATCCTATCTTAGTGTCAATTATTGGTTCGTGACTAAAATTTTATCATGTTTACCGGGACTTTGACTTTATGAACGGCCGCATGGCTTGCCAGGTTGCTACGGAACGCAGAGTTTTCCAGGAAGCCACTGTATTTTCCCAATTGTGCATAAGACTTGCCTCCCATGTACGTCAGATTCAACAGGAAGATCGACGACTCATCTTCGCGTGATATAGTGTGGCTCGAGTTGTACCATTATCAAAAAACAAAGAAGGATAAAGGTTCAAGGTTAGACGTTCAACAAGAAGCGTCCTTAATAGCTCCACCCAACTCTCCCAAACATCAAACTATTTGGTCCAATCATGACTTCAAATTATGTTTAAAATGACCACCCCTACCATCCCTCCACATCTACAACCTTAAGAATTTCACATTTTATCACATAAGCTCAAAAGAAAGAGACAATTATTGATTTTGAGACCAAAATCAGAACGACAAGTCGCTTTTTCCTGGGGTGCCCGAAATTACCCCAAAACACGGGGTAATTTCGGGCACTGCTTTGGGCCCTCCACTGTAAAAACGGTGAGGCGTAAATATCTGGAATTGGCGTCAAATTGAAGCTAAAGGTGGGCAGATGATAAATTTTAACCTTCAGGTCCATGGCAACACCACGACCTTCACAATTTTAAAAATACCTCTCAAAAGTGCCCGAAATTACCCCGTTTCACGGTACTCAAAAGTTTCATACAGAATTGTTTTGCAGCACCATCATTCATAGTATCAATGCACACACTTAAATTTACACAAGCAGAAGCAGCAGCACTTATCTGTAAAGCTGCATGACGTGTACCATGAATCAGTTTCAATAGTTGACCATTCAGGCTTTCATAGAAAAAACAGGAATAGACCCAAGTTGGTCCTAGATTTCTTACAACTGAACACAGATGTAGAAGTTGGTGCAGATTTAGTCCTAAGTACCTTATTCCATACAACTGTTGAAACTGAGCTACATAGGAGTGAATTAACTCATCAGCACGATCCATATCTTCATCGGAAACACTATCCTGAGAGAGCAATGCAACAGCAGACACAATTAGACAATGATGCTCCCAATACTGAGTAGGTAAGATACCAAGTAGGAGCGGAATAGAAAAAAAGAAGAAAAACAGTTTTAAGTCGGATGCTTTCATCAAGGCCATTTCAGTTTTCAGACTGCGAGGCAAACGTTGAAATGAGAAGGGAGGCTTTATTTTCTTAAGCCGTGAATCAACAATGTCAACACAATTTGCAATAGAAAATGGCTGGCCAGCATTGTCTTTATGAAACCAAAGATCCAGTAATGTACTCATAAGGCCAAGAAACACTCCATGCATGACGTCTATGCCTAAGCAATTAACAAGGTCAGGAAGACAGACAGACAGCTGAGACGGGCCTTTTACACCATAGACTGTGGCCTTCTGATCAATTTCCCGAGCAGCAACAGCCTGCTGCGCAAACTCAATCATATCAGCAGATTTACGAGGTTCAAAGTTTCTCTCATATGGAAAGACTTGAATTGTATTGTTCATAGTGGCGTTTTGTCCATAACGAGCTCCACTGGACATACAATTGAAACAAGAATAGCCACCATTGTACTGAGTAAGTCTTACAAATTGAGCCTTGGCAGGTAAATCAGCAACAGCAGCAAGAGCCCTGCATTTTACATTTATCACTTGGTCAGGACGGGTAACATTAAGGCCTTCACTTTCTAACAATCTCAATGCTTCACATATAGGGTTAAGGAACAAAGATGAGTTAGGTTTAGATTTCCCGAACCACAAGCCAGCTATAACTATATTTTCCTTCTTGATTCGCTCTTTATACTTCAACTCATTTATGGATAAATAAACCGGCCACAATTGAAACTTTGAATTTTTGTAAACAGCAATACCATCAAAGAACATTGTGAAACTAATATTGTTGCCATTTAACAAGAAACGACATTCTTTGTAAACCTTTCCATCAAACATATCTTCAATATTGTTTGCAAATTTCTTTACACGATTGGTTTTAAATCTCAGAGCCTCATAAAATCCACGCCTCTTGAACATGCCCTGCAGCTGATTAGCAATATTAAATTCAAGAAAATAAGACACTTCATGTCTTCCCCCACATCAGGGGGTGGCAACGACCTAGGGAGTGCGTGAAGCCATGCTCGAGCGAGGTGCATGGGTTACGGCCTTTTCTTCGATTGTAAAATCTAGGCTGTTGTTTGCAAAACGCTTTGCACAGATCAAAAGAGCATAAAATTTAGGGTGCATTAGATCTAGTGGCCTGTCCGACACTTCCAATTCAACCTAAAACAAGGGCGAGAACCTTTACATCAACATGGCGCAAACGCGGTTTTTCGTACATTTTTTGATTTCATGTGTTTTTCGGTGTTTTCTCTTCAATTTTATTTAGGTAAGGTGGGAGTTTCGAGAAAGGCAATAGGCCTAATGCACCCTAAATTTCATGATCTTTTGATCTGTGAAAAGCGTTTTGCAAACAACGGCCCACATCTTACAATCGAAGGAAAGGCCGTAACCTCTGCACTGATGGCGCGAGCATCGCTTCACGCTCTCCCTAGGCTGTTGCCACCCCCTGCCCACATTGAGCACACACACAATCTTTGTTCTCTAAGGCCACCTGACAATTGGAACAATAATAGTGACGCTTTGAATCCTTATGACCCTTCATATCAAAATAAGCCTTAAAGAGATGCAATGATTTCAAGCATCGGTTGTTATCACCACAGTGCAAAGCAATTAGAGCGAGTAAGTCATTGGCACAAACACCCGACAAACTGTACGCTAACACAAAGGCTAACACTGCTATTGCACTTTCTCGACGTGTTATTGGTGCACCATTGTAGAGTGGCTCATTGTCATCTTGTAAATCCTCTTCATCTGAAGGAACAGCATCTTCTTCTGACCCACTGAGCTCAGTCTCAGCATCACTGTCATTATCACTGTCAGACTCACTGCTTCCAGTGACATCTCCGTCATGTTCGCCTTGTCCATTGTGCAGGCTCGCAATATCTCCCTCATCATCCTCCTCACTAGCCTCACTAGCCTCACTACCGTTTCCTGAAAGTAAATTAAGAAACTTCAACAAAGCAGTCAAACATTAAATAGCAAGGGAGACTGCCACAAAAAAAGACTATACCTTGAACGTTCCCCTGTGATGAATGTTCAGAACCTGCGTTGGAATCAGAGCTGCTGCTGCTGCTGGTAGATGTGTCATGATAAGGTATCCTTGGAGGAGGTTCACACTCAACACCTGGACAGTAACGACAGCCAGGATTAGCATTAGCTGAGAGCAGCAAAGTAAAAGAGCGCTAACCAATATGGACAAGGTAAATTAAGAAAATAAAACAAAGCAGTCAAAAATTAAATAACAAGTAAAACGGACACAAAAGAGACTGTACCTTGAACGTTCCCCTGTGATGAATGTTCAGAATCTGCGTTAGAATCAGAGCTGCTGCTGCTAGATGTGTCATGATTAGGTTTCTTTGGAGGAGGTTCACACTCAACACCTGGACAGTAACGACAGCCTGGATTAGCATTAGCTGAGAGCAGCAAAGTAATAGAGCACTAACCAATATGCACAAGGTGAGATTTATGAGTCATTCGGACCACAAGCAACCTTACCAGTTTCTGAATCCGATGAGGATTCGCCAGAATCGCGCTGTTGGAAAGTTCGGTCCCTGTTTTTCCTCTTATAATATCTTCGTTGACGTGCATTCTGCTGATTACCATCCATAGAGCAGTAAAAGACCAAAGTTTTAGATTTCTAGCAGAACGTAAAACAAACCAATTTAAGTTCTTGGAGTTAAGAGATAAAAGTACGGTTAAAATTCTTGGTCTTGTGGATGGACATTAAAATTGGGCTCGATTTGGCCCTTGCTTATTTATCTGTATAACTTTGCCATGTGGTGACACAGGGATTCCTAACCTGCCTCAACAGGTCGGGAAGGGGAAAGGGGGGAGGGGGGAGGGGGGCATGGGAAGGCGGGTTTCTTCTTTTTCGTGGCCTTGGGAAAGCGTGTATTGGCCACGGGAGAGGGAGTTGGAATCTAATTTATTGTCCCCATAAAGTTTTGTAGGTTGCAAAAACTTAAAAAAATTGTGAGAAATTCCGATGCTTTCATTTCCTATCACATACAGACGTTTAAGGAAATGTTTTCTTTCCTATGATAATTTGACTTTTTAAACATTAGCCTCTTTGGTGACTCAAGTAGTTGGCCGCCATCTTGTTGCGCAGTTTCCATAAGTAGCCGGGATCAGCTGTTTTCTGTCAAGTCGGTGTCCAGATGAGCTGTTCGTTGTGTTCGTGACTTTGAACGTTTCGTTCTGTGGAAGTGTTTTTGACGTGTCACCGCTGTTCGTCGTTGCTATCACCAACATGGGGAAAGGTTCACTCAAAGCCTTGGTGATGTGGACTCGCGAGTCCAAGTTTACCATCGAGCCTATAGCCAATGTACCGCGCTCCTCGAGATTTGAGGGCGCAGTCACTCCTGTGCGATTCAGCGGAGACAAGAAGTTTTATCCGGCTCGTGTGATCATGTTAAGTGGTGAGTGAAGTGAAATGCTGTGCCTGTGGTCAGTGTGTAACCGCCCGTTCCTTTTCGTCCAGTAACGTTCTTGCATTTGCTCGTGCGCCAAACGAAACTCTTCTCGTTTTCTATTACTGCACCTAACCTAACTTTCTAAGAAAGCGTGGTCAGCCTTGCGCTTTTATGCTGAACTGTGTGTCACTCGGTGTATCAGTTAGGTTATGTTCATTCTCTTGTTTGCTTGTGTGTGAGCCGAGTTTCTCTTTCCATAAATTAACCTAATTTTTAAAGACATCATGGTTAGCTTGCGCAGCGTGTTTGTTATGATGGATACGTTTTCGCGTCGTTTAGTGTGGGACACTGAAGGGGCCACGCTTTTATCATTTCTTCTAACCTCACTCTTGTATGTTTCAGACGATGAGGCTGCGTTGGATCGGAGGGCCGATGAGTGTGCTGCTGAACTAGTGGACAAAGAGAATCAGCCACAGAGCAACAGCAAACCCCGCTCTCGGAAGTCCAAGGGGAAGGGTCGGCCAACTAGTGGCCAAGCATCAGAGAGGGATCTTGCTCAGGCACTGGGAGAGAGGATGCCTGTTCCACCCATACTTGCATCTGCCAAGAAATCTACACTTTGCCTAAACCAAGAGGCAGCTAGAAATCGTGCCCAAGGCCAGAAGTCTCTTGATGAAAACATTCTTAGTAATGTTAATCGTTCTTTGTTCTGGGCACCTTCAAATTGTGAACAAGATGGTAAGTTTTACTGTTTTATTGAAATAAAGTTATTCTGCCCTTGTCACATCCGTAACTTTTTTCGTTAATTTCTATTTCAGTTTCTGAATCTGATAGCAGCGGCTCTGATTGTGATCCGGATTTGGGCGATGATCAAGCTGATGACCCTTGTGATGATACTGAGTCTGGCTCCAGCAGCGCTTGCTGTTCATGTTCCGTGTGTGCCACCTTAAACAACTTTTGTAAGATATTGAATTGAACACTGAAAATCTATCAGCGTCTCTAGTCTGTTTGTGTATCTAAACATTAATTTTAACATGCTTGTTACAGGTGATCCTAAGTGTGTGTCGTTTCTTGAAGAATTATTGAATCTCATGCAGTCAAGAGGGCATGCCACCGAAAGGAAAGTGTTACCCCTTCTTCCAATTGATGGCCACATTAAAAAGGTAATATAGCTGACTCTCTTACTCTCTTAATGTTATGCTATAGTTCAACTCTCACCTTGTTTTTCTTTCTGTTTTCTAAAGGTCCTATTGAGTTCTTCCTCTCAAAGCGACGTGTTTATTTCATCAACGGACAAAGATATTTTTAAAACTTGACTACAAGAACAAACCATTTGTTCTCATCCGAGAAACACTTTTCACACTGTATGGGAAAGATGCCTTCCGTACCTTCCAAATTACTGGGCGAGGAACCAGGCCGGGGACTTATGGATTGGAGGATCGGGTATTGAGCAGAGCGTCCATTTGGGTAACGATAATATACCCGCACGCCAGGCTCAGGCCAGTGGTGGGGGAGTGCGAAAACGTGCGAACGACACAGACTGCGATCCGAACGCCGCTCAAGCGCTGCGCCTACGAAGCCGATTATTGTAATGACCCAATTTCTCATACATTCATATTCATATGACTATTCAACTTCTCATATCTCTACGAACTATTTTGTATGCGCGGAGGTCTACGGTGTCTGTGTGATACGAGTGCGCGGAGTGAGATGAGTCTGTCTGTCTAGTTGAGTTCTACTTTAATGTGTTAAAACCTCAGAGAATAAATCGGTTGATTATTTCTGCTTAAATATACATTTGGTCATTTTTGATTTACCACCCAGAACCTAATTACAATAGGTTATGGGCCCAGGTAACTCTGACATTGGAGGTGTGTGTTAGAAGTAAGTATTGTCTTTAAAAACATGAAATGCAAAATGAGCTGGTGCAGCTTGTGCATTTTGGGTCTTCCCTCCCATCCTTTGTTTCATATGACAGAACAAAGGAAATCCTGATATAAAAGTATTTCTTATAATTTATGGAGTGTGTACTGAATGAAAAAAAATTTAAGAATAAATAAGAATATTAATAAGTATGTGAGTAAAGTATGGTGGGCATAATTCATTATAATACCAGTCTCTGGTGGATGTGGCTCGTAATTCCATAAAGAGTATAAAGGATGATTTTGGTGAGCGTAATACATTGTAATACTAGAAATATCTAGTGGATGTGGCTGTAATACCAAAGATTGTCCCAGTTTGTTGATCTGGTGGGCGTAATTCACTATAACACCAGATTGCTTTGTCTGGTGGGTGTGGCCATAATTCCAGAGGTTATAGGGGTGGACATAATTCGCTGTAATACCAGTTTAACTGGTGAGTGTGGTCATAATTCCTTGGATAAGAATTATAAGAAATACTTGTTTAAATATGCTATGCACTTAGTTTTTCGTTTTTGATAACAGTACATATTCAAATTTTAATATAACTGTTTTTTTTTTAATCTTGGTTTAGATTGATTAAAAATGTCTGATGAAAAGACAAAGATTTCACTGTTTGATGGAAGAAATTTCAATGATTGGAAGTTTCGAATGGAAATCTATTTGGATAAGGAAGACTTGCTGGAATTGGTGGAGAAGGATTTTAAAGAATTATCAAGGCAGTTTGACATTTTACCTACAGATGGTGGGAATGCTCGAAAGAGAAAAGAAGAGCTGTTGGTTGAACTGATTAAAAAGGATAAAAAGTGCAAAAATAATATTATTGAAAGATTGGGAGATGAAGTGCTGGAAGTTGTGAAAGAAAAGAAATCAGCATTTGAAGTGTGGCAGGTGATAAATGACAGGTTTTCTAAAACGCAAGTCAGTTCAAGAATTGTTAAGTCTAAACAGTTCCATCAATTGAAGTATAAGCCAAAAGAAGAAACACTTGTGGAATATTCTGTCAGATTTGACAAGTTGGTCAGGGAGTTGAAGTTATGTGGAAATAACATGGATGAAATTGGAATTGTTTTGCAATTTTTGTGGTCACTTCCAGCAGAGTTTGAACCTGTGGTGAACTCCTTGCAAGCATTGGATCACAGTCAATTGAAATTGGACATGGTGAGATTGAGAGTGGAAGAATTTGATTTAATTCGTACAGATGGAGGGAAGAAAGCATCTGGAAATGTATCTGGAAATTCAAACAAATTGCCAGGTGTTGCATTTACTGCAAGAGGGACAAAACAAGCTCCCTATTTTCCTAATAATTGTAATAACTGTGGCAAGAGGGGTCACAAAAAGACTGACTGTTATTTAGAAGGAGGGGGTGCCTTTAACCCCAGAGGACGTTTTAGAGGTCGTGGTGGACGAGCTCGAGGAAATTGGAACAATATGGGCCGTGGACAAAGTCATTGGCGAGGAACGCAGAACCAAAATCAAGATGGTGGCTACTCCAGAATGCCTAATCAAAATCAGAATCAAGATAGCCGTGGTCGGGGCCAGTGGGCTCGAGGAGGCCGTGGCCGTGGAAATCAAGGTTATCGTGGTGGTGGTGGTGGCAACACCGGCAACCAAAACAACAGTGACCGAGGTTATGGTCATGCAAACTTGGCCACAGAATCTCCTGCGAAGAAACAGAAATTTGAAACTGCAAATTTCACAGAAGCTGGTGAAGATGATTTTGACGAGTCAGCTGTAGTCTACAGTCTTGTAACTGAGGTAACTGAAACTATTACTGTTGAAAGTCCGATTTGTGAGAAAAATGTATTGTTTGGACAGGTTCAGGAGGGGTCTGCTGTAATGTTTATTATGGATTCTGGAGCATCAAAACATCTGGTTAAAACCGATGTACCCGTACTGAACAAGAAAAGGTTGCTTAAACCAGTTCACATTCAAGTAGCTAAGAGTGACACTAAATTGCAGGCATGTTTTAAAGGAAGTATTGAATGCCAGTCAGAAGTCAATGGTGAAGTCAGAAATTTGAAAATAGAAGTATTGATAGTAGAAAATTTATCTCACAACTTAATTTCAATTTCTTCTCTTGAGAAACAAGGTTATCGAATAACTTTTTGGGAAGGGAAAGGTTATGTACAATATGGTCAAGTTATAGTTGCACTTGGTCAACGAGAATATAATTTGTATATCTTGTGGTTAAATATTAAATATTCAGATGTTTCAATGTTGACAGGTGATTCTGAAAAATTAAATATCTGGCACAAAAGACTAGGACATATTGGTAATCAGAGATTGTTACAACTGAGCAGTATGGTTGAAGGAATTGGAAAATTGGAGTGTGAAAAGAGTAGTGTTTGTGATGTATGTGTGCAAGGGAAACAAGCAAAACGTCCATTTGGTGGAAGTAGGGTTAAAGCTACAAGACCTCTTGAAAGAGTACATACTGATCTGTGTGGTCCAATATCACCTACTGGCATGAGAGGAGTAAAATATATTTTAACATTCATAGATGACTACACTCATTTTGCTGTCGTTTATGGTTTAGTTAGAAAAGCTCAAGTGATTAAATATTTCAGAGAATATGAGGCTAGAGTTACTAATCGGTTTCCACGTAAGATATGCAATCTGAGATGTGATAATGGGACAGAATTTGTTTCTAATGCTATGAAAGAACTGTGTGTTGAAAAAGGAATAGAGTTTGAACTTACTATTCCAGGAACGCCAGAAAATAATGGAGTAGCAGAAAGATATAATAGAAGTCTTTTGGAAAAGGCTCGTTGTTTGTTATTGGGTAGTAGTCTGAGCAAAAGGTTTTGGATCGAAGCTACATTGACTGCTGTTTATTTGTTGAACAGGTGTCCAACTCGAGCGATTGATGTGAATAAGGTGCCAGCGGAACTGTGGTTCAACAGCAAGCAAGATCTTTCTAAATTGAGAATATTTGGGTGTATTGTGTTTGTTAAAAAACCAAAAGAACAGTTGAAAGGGAAATTTGATTCAAGAAGTAAGAAGTGTATTCTGTTAGGATATTGTGACAACGGATATCGTGTATGGTCTATTGAAGAACAGAAAATAATTGTAGCAAGAGATGTTGTATTTGATGAAACAAGAACAAAATTCAGTCCAACAGATGTGTATGATCCAATAGTATTTGAAGATGATGAGGAGAAACTTGAACCAATTGCAGTGGATTTCAATGACAAAGTTTATGTCCAGGAGAAAAATATGTGTGAAAGTTCTGAAAATCTGAATGTTGATGTTCCACAAATTGAAGAATTTGATGAAGATGAGAGTGGTTGTAAACTTAGGAGGAGCACTAGAATTAGAATAAAACCTGCATATTTACAAGATTATGCTACACTTGTTACTGTTGCTAACTATGTTAATGGTGTTTCAATTAAGTCTGGTACTAATGAATTAGATTATAGGGAGTTGTTGAAGACAGAAGTTTCAGTAAGTGCAATGGACCACTGTAATGATGTTCCTTTGTGTTTTGAAGATGTGATGCATAGACCTGATAAAGACATGTGGTTGGCAGCAATCAAAGAAGAATTGCAAGCGTTGGGAGAAAATGAAACATGGGATTTAGTTTCAATGCCTGATCATAAATCTCCAATTAAATGTAAGTGGGTGTTTGCCTTAAAGTACAATGGTGAAGGAAGAGTTGACAGGTACAAGGCAAGACTAGTAGTAAAAGGGTGTTCTCAAAAACAAGGAGTGGATTATAGTGAGACTTATGCACCTGTAGCAAAGCTTGTAACATTGAGGGCATTCTTATGTTTGGTAAACAAAGAGAATTTATTTGTCAATCAATTGGATGTTAAAAATGCATTCTTGAATGGTGACCTAAAGGAGGAAATATTTATGTATCCACCTGAAGGTCTTCAAGTTCCTATAAATACAGTATGTAAACTCAAAAAGTCCTTGTATGGTCTTAAGCAAGCTCCATTAGAATGGAACAGAAAGTTTGATGATACAGTAAAATCCATGGGTTTTTCTCAGTGCTTGGCAGATAAATGCTTGTACATAAAGAAAGAAAAGGATGGAGTAGTTTATTTGCTACTATATGTTGATGACATTCTTATTGCCAGTAATTTGATTGAACTATTAATGAAATTTCAAACAGAATTGATGAATAAATTTAAGATGAGGAATCTAGGAGAGGCATCATATTTTCTTGGAGTGAAAATAACAAGGAATGAGCATGGATTGTATTTGAGTCAAGAAGCTTACCTGCAAAAAGTATTGGAAAAATTTAAAATGGATTCTAGTGCAGCAGTAAAGACTCCTTTGGAGATAAAGCCAAGTTATGATGTGACTAGTACTCCTAAAATTATTGGAGAAAAGCCATATAGGGAATTGATTGGTAGCCTGATGTATGGATGTATGGCAACAAGACCAGATATTTGTATGTCGGTAAACTTCTTTAGTCAATTTCAGGAAAATGCTACACAAACTCAATGGAAAGGTCTGAAGCGAGTGTTGAGATATATTCAAGGTACTAAATCTTGGGGATTGTGGTTTAAAGCAAATTCTGATGTACCTCTAAGTTTATATGTAGATGCAGACTTCGCTAATGATCCAGGAAGGAAGTCAGTTTCAGGTTTTGTCATAGAAATGTTTGGGGATCCTGTATTATGGGGGACCAGGAAACAAACATGTGTTGCACTCTCTTCAACAGAAGCAGAATTTGTTGCACTTGCAACTGCTACATCTGAACTTTTGTGGTTAAGACAATTGTTAAATGAATTAGGTGTACAAGTGGACAAAAGTATGCCTGTCTTTGAAGACAATCAGTCATGCATTCATGCACTGAATAACTGGAATGTGAAGAGACTGAAACATATAGATATTAAATATAATTTCATTAAGGATTTATATCATAAGGATGTGATCTCTGTTCAATATGTTCCTACTGGAGAACAAAAGGCTGATGTGTTTACCAAAGGGTTGGCTTATGATGTATTTAAATATCATAGACAAACTTTGGGAATGTGTGACCTGAAAAGAGATGACTGAACTAAATAATATGTTCCTACTAAAGTGTTCCTATTCTATAATAACTATTTGTTTTTCAGCTTAATTAGACTTACTCTGTATTAGTTTGTCATAAGCAATTTATCCTATGTCATTTTACTTATTTTACTATGCTGATTCATTAATCATGTTTCCATCATTATTATTATTTTACATGAGATATATATTCTTGCATTTCATGTTACTTCGTTTTTGTTGTTTATGTGTGTGTTTTTTAAATTTTTTTTTTTGTTTATGTATTGCGAAATTGAGGAGGGGTATTGTAATGACCCAATTTCTCATACATTCATATTCATATGACTATTCAACTTCTCATATCTCTACGAACTATTTTGTATGCGCGGAGGTCTACGGTGTCTGTGTGATACGAGTGCGCGGAGTGAGATGAGTCTGTCTGTCTAGTTGAGTTCTACTTTAATGTGTTAAAACCTCAGAGAATAAATCGGTTGATTATTTCTGCTTAAATATACATTTGGTCATTTTTGATTTACCACCCAGAACCTAATTACAATACCGATCAAGTGGCTCTTGCGGGTAAAGAGAACCCGCAAACCCACGCTCGGCCAAGCCGGGGCACCCCGTTGCGGGTGGCCAAAGACTTGCGGGTTTCTCCTACCCGCGCTAGATTCGCAAGTCCGCAGACGTTCGGCGCGGGTCGGGTTCGGGTAGGGTAAACGCCTTGCGGGTCGGGTAAAGTCCGGGTATTGTGGCGCGCGGCCGGAAAGGCGTGCGGGTATTGTATCGTTACCCAAATGGATGCTCTGGTATTGAGAGCAGTGTACTGTAAGTCAAAGTTTTACTAAGCCAACATTTAAAATTTTTCTTTTTGTGCTGTTTTGCGATTACTGATGCTTTTGCCTCCAGGTTTTGTAAATCACAATGTTGATGCTGCAAAGCGTATTACCATGCCACAACTAGTGCAGAATATCAACAAGAGAGCGCGTGAGTGGCGCCAAGGATTGTCTGCAACTCCCACACCACACAAGAAAAAGAAGTTAGTGCAGGTAGCGTACTTTGATCCTATTTTTATAATTCTGTTTTCTTTCTTAATCTCAAATTTGAAAAAAAAAAATTGTTTCTCTTGTTCTTCTAGGTTGAATCATCATCATCTTCATCAAAGATGAGTTTCGATTCTGAGGCAGCCTTCATGTGTGCGACTCCTCCTCCTACTCCCCGTCAAAGTCTTCACCCTGCTTTTGCTGCGACTTCCACCACTGCGGCTCCTGCGCCCCCTACGACCACGGCTCCTCCGGCCCCTACCACTGAGGCCCCTCCGGCCCCTACCACTGAGGCCCCTCCGGCCCCTACCACTGAGGCCCCTCCGGCCCCTACCACAGCTGCTCCTGCGACTCCTGCAGCCACTGCCGTGGCACCTGCTGGGGCATTTGCTACTAACTCAAACCTTAGTCATTATCATGGCCCAGGTCCTTCATCATATTGGCGAGACCAGTGGTCGTACCAGTATCCTAACAATGGCTACTCTGGTGGTCTAGAGGGGTACAATTGGAATCCATAATCTGTATTGTCATTCTATTTTTTTTTCCCATTTAGTTCCTATGTAATGCTCTACTCCTAAATGCACTCTCTCTGAATAAATAATTGAACTAATACTCTAGTCCAGTAATTTTAAATTACCTCATGGTGAAAAGGAGCTCATGCAACAAGCAATAGGAAGGGGGTGAAATGTAGGAAGGGAGAAGGGGTGGGGGCGGGGGGATGACGACATGACGACACCCGTCCCCACCCCCACCCCCACATTTTAGGGGGGGGGGGGGGATATGTCCGGACTGTCCGAAAAGTGGCTTGGAAGTCTGTACGGGAGGCTACTTTCGGACTGTCCGTTCCGATCGGACTGTCCGAAATCTTGCTGATTTTCAATATCTAGGCCCAGTTCTGGAGCTGTCCGAGGCAGCTTTCCGGACTGCCCGCCATCACACGTTACGGACTGTCCGCTCCGGCCGGTTTTCGGACTCAATCTTTTTTACAAGGGATGTGAGGCTGAATACGTGTCTGCAGCAGAATGCTACAAGAGCATGGCATATTTCCGAACCATGATTCAAGAACTCACCCAAGAACAAATGCCCGCCCATCTGTACGTCGACAACCAAAGCTCCATAAAATTAATCCAAAATGGCCAATTGCAGTCCAAGAGCAAGCACATAAATATCCGATACTTCCTCATCAGTGAAGCCTTTGAAGAAGAACAGTTTAAATTGTACTATGTACAATCAGGTGATCAGATATTTTCACTAAACCATTGTTACCCCAACCTTTCATAAAATTTAGAGATATGATCTGTAAACCTTCTGCGTAGAAATGTCCTTTCAGGATTTATCAATGTTACTTTGTGTGAAAGTTTATTTATGTTAGTAATTGTCTATTGACTAAGAAAGTCAAATGTGTTAAGTTAATATTTTTCATTTTGTATCAAAACTGCTCAACTATGTGATATAGTGTGGATACACACAAATATGTGTAAGTTTATTTTTATAATTTCCAGTTGTACCTTAAGGAGGGGAGTGTTAGAAGTTAGACTGATTCAACTATAGTTCCACCGCCTCCCAGAACACGAGTTTATGTTATGCTGTTATGAGAAACCCACTATAGAGAAATAAATCAATCATTCTACGGTGAACCAGTGTCAAGTAAACATCTCTTTTCTTCCTCATCCGTGACATCAGAACACGTGGGAATTAACAGTCAGATCCCTAGCACACTTCCGGTGCATTGCTGCTTGGCCTACAAAGGCAAATGAAGTCCATTTGTCTATGCGCACAGTTTTGGTTTGATAAGAACTGCTTGGTTTTTAAGTTGAGGTAAGGTGATAATTTGTGATGATAGTATTCCATTGCCTCATTTATTATTATCATAGATTTATATTCTAAACACTTTTTTAAATTGCAGATTTTAAATTTTAGGTATATTGTTCCTTTTTATGGCAAATTAAATGTTCCCTCAATTGCCAGAAGTCTAGAGCAATTAAAGTTCAACACTATAAACATGTTTATTGAGGTTCCCTAGTGAGAGCAGAGCCCTCATGCTGCACACCAAATAACTGGCTGATTTAGAGGTAAGGTAGAGATAATAATAACAATAAGTTATGTATAATATTGTCTTCTTTGTGCTAATGTCTTTATTTTGTTACAGAGAGAAGCCAGTTGAAACCAGATCGTTGGCACATTTTTTAAACACAGCTCAAGAGCAACAAAATTTTTTTTGTCTTTGCTCATAATTTTGATGATTAAAAACTTTCAGGTATGTTCCACTAAGATGTCAATTAGGGGGCGCTGCGACAGACATACTTTTTGACACACATAACCGGATTCAGTCATAGACTGCGACAGAAATAAACTTTTTATTTTATTTTTTATTTTTGCTGAGCCAACCATAAATTTGAACTTTGATAATTTTTTTTAACCTCACTTAAACTGCGAAGCCCTTGGGGATCGGACCTTGAGACATGGACTCTGCAATTTTTACTCAAATCTCATCCAATGCTGCCAACATTGCCTTGCTTCCATTCGAGTTGTTTTGTCTTTCTTTTTCCCGCACAAAAATGTCATCTTCTTAATATTATTTATTTTTTTTGCATTGGAGTTTATTTTTTATTTTTCTATTAGTATATTATAGTGTAATATTATAATTTTTTTATTTTTTAAAAATAGTCGGTAATTGGGGCTGTGTTGGTGGCACTGTCAATTTCGTTATCTTAAACTTCCGCACCGAACGTGTATCTGAATGTGAAATTGTCATCGGCGGACGTTCGTTGTTGGCCGGCCGCGGGCGGACCGGTTGCAAACTCTTTTTTTCATTACAAGAAGATAAGAGAAAATATGTTATTATCATTACAAGAAGATAAGAGAAAATATGTTATTATTACAAGATGTTGAATTAAACAAGTATGGTTGCGCGGAAGTGTAGCTTAAGATGTTGTGGATCCGTCGGTTTGAGATGTTACAGGTTAGTAAATGTTTACGTGCCATACTTTTTCATCAACCTTAGGTTAGGTTATATGTCAAGCAATAAGCAATGAATGTTTTAATTGTTTTAATTAAATGTCTTCATCAAAATGTTTTTATTAAAATTTTTAATTACAGTTTACCTTCAGACCAAGGTGTAAGAAACAAGTGGTTAGAGTGGATGTTAAAAGTTGATGGGGAGGTACCAAAGAAAAAACATGTATTACTTTGTGAAAGGCATTTTCGTAATGAAGTCAAAGGCTTGAGAAAGCTTCTTAAAGGATCTGTTCCATCAATTGTAGCTTCCAATAACAACAATAACGACCAGTGAGTATGAATATGATTATTATGGTTAGGTTAGGTTTATGTTTTTTTTAAGTTTGTTATTACAACTTACATTTTAATTTTTTGTATGTTTTTATAGTGACTGTAGCTTCGTTATATCATCTAACATCATTGGTTATGGTTTGTTCCAGTCAGTATGTTTTCTGTTTTGTGTATTTTGCAGACAATGTGGGATCGGTCATGATAGTATTGTTGTCATTTTGAGAACTTTAAATTGTCATTGAAATTTGGTGATGAATAATTATGTTCTGTTTTGGGTGAATGCCTGAAGCAACTGGTGTCTGTCCCTTGATTTTTTTTTTTTTAATGTTTTTGTGGCATGTGATCTCGTTTCTTTGGCCAAGGTTTGCTGTAGCTTTGATTATTGAATTCATTCAACACCATTTTCCTAACAAGTGTTACTGTTGCTAAAGCTATAAATTGGAGCTTGTTTTATAGTGATTAGCGGATTGCTGTTATGTCTCAGATCATTCACTACCTTTCCCAATAAACTAACCAATTCCTTATGTGTTATCATTTGGTGTAGCACTGCCAAACACTGCAGATGTGTTGATCATAGAGAAAGACAGTTTGTTGAAAACAAGTCTTTAAGGCACAGAATATGATCTGTAAGGACGCTAACCATCTACAGGTGAACAGTGTAATAATAAGTTAAAATGGTTAGGAGATTGTTTTAATAATTTATGAACTGGCTGAACATACTATATTCATTTATTGTCATTTTTGTTTGTTGTTTTGTATAGGTGTGATGTTGTTGAGACGCAAGTATTTAAACAAAACGATAGTCATGAATTAGAGGTTGGAGTCCCCTTGCACAAGTGTGATAACGCATCATCTACTTCAAGTTGTATCGAGTATGTTGACGTTGGCATAATGTGTTAAATAACATAAACTCTGTATAATTGTTTCCTTTTTTTAATTTTTTTTTTTTTCAGACATTTTGAAAATGATTGTGAGGTGCAGGACCAAGTTTCTTCAATTGTGGATATTGAAGTATTTAATGATTTTGCATCAGAACCGAACATCAATAGGTTTTGTAGTACTGATGCAACTGCTGTTAGTATTTTCATTGTAAACAATTTAGTTAATTATGAAAATTGAGGTGTGTTAAAGTTTCTAAATTATTTGTTTGTTTGTTTGATTCTAGGGAAAATTTTCTTGTGTTCTGACTATTGATGGTTTAGGTAACCTTACACAAAATGATGATGTTTCTGGGTTCTTGTTTTCTGAAAAGGAAGGTGGTACTGATGTGGACAACATTGTGAGTTTTTCATGTGAACAATCTATTTATATGATTTTGATAATTGAGATTGGTATTGGTATGTGAACTATTTGTTCTGGTTAATTTTAGGGGAAATTCTCTTCTGTTGTGACTATTAATTATAAGACAAAGTGGTTACAAAATGATGTTTGTGACTTAATGGTTTGTGAGGAAGAAGGATTTAGTCATCTTGACAACAATGTGAGTATGTAATGTTAATTTAGCTAATTGAAATAAATTGAGATATGTATTTTATTTGTAAACTATGTGTTTTGGATAATTCTAGGGAAAGTTTTCCACTTTTGATGATTCGACAAACTGGTTGCAAAATAATGATTGTGAGTTGACAGTATGTGAACATGAAGATAATATTGACCATTTTGATAAGATTGCTCAAAATGATAAGCATGATGTAAAATCGTTAGATATTGAAGTTGTGAAATGTTCTGATTCAATTGGAAAAACTGAATCTGTAAATACTCGAAATCAAAGGGTACAGCGAAAATGTATTGTCAAGGGTTGTACCAACAATAATACCAATTGTCGGTTGTTTAGTTTTCCAAAGGTGGCAAAAATTATTGATGGTAAACTTATTTTTGATGAAGTTTGGTTGGAAAGGTAATTATATTGAAAGTTTTTATTATTTTGTTTGTTGGATGTGGTTTGTGTTTGATTATGATTATTTTTGCAGATGTGAGAAGTGGATACAGTTTTGTGGAGATTGGACAATATTTTCTAAAGAAGTCACACATTTACATAAATACTTTTATATGTGTTCTGCTCATTTTGATGTTGGTGAATTCACCAGTTTGGAAAAAAAACAGCTTTTAAAAACTGCTTTGCCATCTTTAATGGGTCCTGAACCTTTGTATGCAAGACTAATTCATTCTGTTCGAAATCATAATATTAATATTGTTGCTGACAATGTTGTTGACAATGATGTCATCTTAGGTATAATAATTGAAATTGTTTTTATAATTTTGATATTTTTGTTTGTTTTTATCATTTTATGTTGTAACATCTGTTTATACAATTGCAGATACAACTGATGTGAATGATGGAGAATGTATTGTGAGAGACAACCAAACTCCTGAACTAAGATATTATGATAAATTGAATGATCTACGTTCTGCAAGAAGCAGAAAATTTGCGGAGAAGTTTGAAGATTGTGTACGATCATTTAGTATGAAAACATGCTCTGTTTGCAATGAGAAGTATATGTTTTACCCTGGGATGAAAAGGGCGCACAGGGGTAAACATTTATGTTGGAAGTTTTCTGAAAGGAATAATATGCACCCTGGTCATGTGCCTGATGTTTTAAAAGAATTATCATACATTGAAGAACAATTAATTGCCAAAGTTCATCCTGTGTTAACAGTTCAAAAGTTAAAAGGATGCCAGTATGGATATAAGGGCAATGTAATTAACTTTTTACAAGATGTTTCACAGTTTGCTAAGAAGTTGCCTCATAGAATTGAAGATTTAACCTCTATTGTAACAGTCAGGTTTAATAATAATCATGGTAAAACAACTGATTTTCGAGTCAGGGCACATAAAATTCGTAATGCTTTAATATGGCTAAAAGAAAATAATAAGTTTTATTCCAATATTGAAATTTCAGAGGAAAATTTAGAAGTTTTGCCTGAAGATGGTAATGTTTTTGAAATGATATCATCTATTTCTTTGACTGAAGAAGATGAAACTGATGGTGAGATTTCTGATGAAGATTGTGAAACTGGTGATAACATAACTGAAACTGGTGTACCATGTACCAATTTTGTCAGTCAAAATGATCAAATATCAGCTGTTCTGGATTGGCCTACTATGAATGTGGATCCTCTTAGTGAGTGTACGCCTGGTTTGATTATGTGTGCATTTCCATCATTGTTTCCAAACGGTGACTGTGATTTGCGAGAAGATAGACCCAAGGAAGTCAAAATGCATGAATATTTTAAGCATTTCTTATGCTATCAAGATGACCGATTTGCTAAGCATCGTACATTTAGATTTTTTGCTTTCAATTTATGGATGCGTCACACTGCTTTAACAGATGGCAATGTATTTGTTAATAAAGACCATGAACTATCAAAAATGAATGTTGGGCAATTGAAAGAACATATCAAAGAAAATCCTAATGTAATGAAAAAATTAATGTTTATGGGTTCTAACTTGCGTGGGTCTAAAGCATATTGGAAATCAAGATGTGGAGAACTGAAAGATATGGTAGAACAGCTAGGTTTACCAACAGTGTTTTTAACCATGAGTGCTGCTGATATGTATTGGCCTGACCTGTTTAGATTGTTGTCAGGCAAAGATGTAACTGACATAAGCATGTTTCAAAGAAGGAAATTGATTCAAGAAAACCCTTTGATTGTAGACATGTTTTTTGAACATCGTCTTCAGTGTTTTATTGATCAGGTGAGTGAAAATTGTTTTAGTTCTGATAATTGGTTGAGCTCTTGTTAAAAAAAGTTACATGTTATAATTTTTTTTCCAGGTTTTGGTGCCAAAGTATGAAGTTGTTGATCACTGGTATCGCATAGAGTACCAGCACAGGTAAAGTTTGATAATGAAGCTTTGTTATATGCATCCATAAAATTTTTATTCTAATTTTTGTTTTGTTTTGTGATTTAATTTGTTTTCTTTTTTATTAGGGGTTCTCCACATGTACATGGTCTGTTTTGGTTTAAAGGAGCTCCTGATGTATCCAATTACCTAAATGGGAATGATGACGAAAAAAGGAAGATAAACAAATACTTTGATGAATTAGTTACTGCAGTGAATCCATGTCCAGAGTCCTCAGTACCTGAGAAAGATGCTTGTGAAATATTTTTTCGTGATGTTGTTAATGTGGATGTTGACTTGAGTCAACTTCTTAAAAAGGTCCAAAAGCATAAGCATGGTTCTTATTGTGAAAGAATTGATTCTAAAACAAAGAAGAAGTACTGCCGTTTTAAATTTCCATTTAATGTTGAACCTGAGTGTCGAATGGAAGTAAATAGTGAAACATCTGAGCTTGAATTCTTTCCTGAGAGAAATGACATGTTTTTGAACAAATTCAATCCATTTATCATTAGTTCATGGAGAGCAAATATTGACATTGCACCGGTGGTCTCAAAAAGAGCTCTTATTGAATATTTAGTGAAATATGTTTCTAAAAGTGAAGTCAGTTCAACCACTTTCAAAGAGATTTGTGAAAATGTTTGTGGTTCTGTAAATAGCACTGATAAAGCTAAAAGAGCTATTCATAAGATCCTTATGAAGAGTTGTGTTGCTAGAGATATCTCAGCGCAGGAAGTATGTCACATATTAATGGGCTCCAAGTTGTTCTCTGCAGGTGGTAGAGAATTTGTTGTTGTTTATACTAACTCTAATGATTGGGTTCCATTGTGTTTTAATAGTAGTGGTAATTTTGATTCAAGTGAACAGGCTAAGTCTTCAAGTAAGAGTTTCATGCTAAAATATGCCACAAGGCCTCAATCATTGCATTCATTATGCTTATGGGATGTTGCAAAACTATACAATGTTACTAGGTGGAGGAAAGTTAAAAAACCAAATATTGTACGTGTTTTCCCTAGATTGAAACTTCATAATGAGCCTGAAAAGGATGAGGATTATTATAGGCAAAAAGTTTTGCTGTTTGTTCCTTGGAATACAGAAACAGAGTGTTTATTGAAACAAGATGGTGAGACATGGAAAGATGCATTCAATCGACTTGATGTGACAAGGCTAGAAGGGTCTAAATTAGACTTAAACTTGGCATTTAATATTCAGAATGACGACATGTCTGAAGAAGAAGATGAAGATAATGAACTTGGAAATATTACAAATGAAGACTGGATGATTGCTGCTAGATTATCTCGTCAACGTAAAGAAGCAACTCAAGTTGAGTTAGGCTTAAGAGAACATGATGTGAATCATGACTGGACTCAATATGTACAAAAGTATGAAACTTTTGGAGATTTAAATTTTTTCCAGAACTTTATTGAAAATGAGAAGAAAAAAGCCAGCAGTAGTAATATTCGGATGTGTGAAATGCCTGATGTGATATTTTCTGAGGAACAAAGTGCTGTGAAAAGTTTGATGGAAAGACAAATTGCAGTTCTGCGTGGTCTTGATAGTAATTGTCTTCCAAAATCAGCTTTAGTGCAAGGAAAAGCTGGTATGTATGTTATTTTATTTTGTGACTTTCATTTAATTTTTTATCTTGAATCAAATATTTGGTTTGCATGTGTTTATTTTAGTAATATAATAGTTTGTTTCTCTGACTTAAATTTTTTACAGGAACTGGGAAGAGTTTATTAATCAGATATCTTGTTGAGAAACTCCATAATGATTTTGGACCTGATTCCTATCTTCTTCTTGGACCAACTGGTGTATCTGCTGTAAATATTGGTGGTTCCACTATACACTCAGTTCTGAAAATCCCCTGTAAGGGTGACTTTAATCCTTTAAAAGGCGAAAACAGTCGAAAATTTTGTGACAAGTTTGAAAAGGTCAAATTTGTCATAGTTGATGAATATTCAATGATTGGTTGTTCTATGCTATCAAAAATTGACCGGAGATTAAGGGAGGGTACTGGTGTAAATGCACCCTATGGTGGTTTGAATATTTATTTTTTTGGTGATTACAAACAGTTGCCTCCAGTAAAAGATTGTGCTGTATATGATATGCCAGATTATGAAGACAGCCAACATGGTAAAAATGTTTTTGATTCTATTGAAGCTCGTTTTGTTTTAAATAAGGGACATAGACAAAATGACCCTGTCTTTGAAGAATTATTAGATCGCTTGAGTGTTGGTGATGTAAATATGAATGACTATAATATTTTGAAGGAAAGATTTGACATTAACCTTGGTTCTGAAGTCCACAGTGAGTTTGAAGATGCAATTCGATTATTTTCAACCAAAGAAAATGTTGCCAATTACAACAAATGTAAACTGCATCGTTTAAAGGATGAGAAAGGTAATCTTGTACCTATTGCCAGGGTTCGTGGCTTACACCATGGAAGAGGTGCTTCTAATTGTCCATCTGATGCGGCTGGTGGATTGGAAAGTACGCTGTACTTAGCCCGTGGTGCACGTATTATGTTACGTTCCAATCTTTGGGTGGAACAAGGTTTGGTAAATGGAGCAATGGGTACTGTTTGTGACTTATTATATTATAACGGTGAACCGCCCAATGCAGCACCTTCTATTTTGATGTGCAAGTTTGATAACTATCATGGACCTGGTATCGGTCCTGAAAATTTGGTTCCTATTGTCCCAATGTTGAAGTCTTGGATATATTATGGGACCAATTGCTCTCGACAACAGTTTCCCATTGTTGTTTGTTATGCATGTTCTATACACAAAAGCCAAGGTCTTACTCTTGACAAGGTATATTAACTAGAAATAAAAAAACTTGGTCTGTATTTTTTGTCTTTGTAGTTATGTAATTGGTTTTTTCTATTTGTTGCAGGCTGTGATTGATATCGGAGATAGAGAATTTTCTTTAGGTTTAACATATGTTGCCTTATCTAGAGTTAAAAAACTGAATGGGATCTTACTTAAATCTTTTAATTACAAACGCTTAAAAGTGATTAATGATAGTAATGAAATGAATTTAAGGAAGAGGTTTGCTGCCAGTTGTTTTGCATGACATCTTCAAGTAATTATAAAAAAACTTGAGGCATTGTTGTTTAGGTATAGCCAGTTTTCTTTAATCAGTATGTTTGACATAATTAGCAAAGGTCATTTATGTGTAATTGTGAATTGTTGTCAGTTTAAAATTGAAGGTCTGTAAAATAAATGAAAATTCAAATTTAATAAATTCTGTGTTTTGTTTGTTGAATCGGTTACCTTGGTTATCTATTTAAATATTTGATCAATCCAATATAAAAACGTTGATTTGTAAGCGATCAGATATTTGCTTGCTGATAAATATCAATGTCAAAAATTTACTAATTGTCGGCTTGGAGTTAAGGCAGTAACTGCATTGTGTGTACAATTGTCATAAGGGTAAATAAATATTTATTTCTTTAAAGAATGCTTATTATTGTCATTAAGGATTCCTAAACAAATAATACTCCAACACTTTATATTACTCCAACACTTTATATAGAAACATTCACAAAACAATATTGGATAATGGCAATGATCAATTCAGTTTAAAACCAAACTAACTAGGGATGAGCGAGGTGACAATATCGAAAAGGGAGTTCAATTTATAGTTGATTAGGATAAACGAATTGATACAAAGGCATTGAGATCAAATAAAAACTAATATTAAAGATTCCTTAACCAATAACTGTAATATAAGAGCACATTCAAAAATGAACATCTGAGTTTTACTTAATTATTTAGTAATATCAAAATAATAACAAACAAATACAATGCCCCAGCCAAAGAGATCTAACCAAAAACAGTGATAGATTTGAAGTCAATTGCAACCCAACTTAACAAAGCCCTTAATAATAATAAAAAAAAGTAATCAAGTCCAAAACCAAACCAACTAGAGATGAGCCAGGGGACAATAGCGAAAAGAGAGTTCAATTTAAAGTTGATTTGGACAAACCAATTGATACAAAGGCATTGAGATCAAAGAAAAGCAATAATATTGAAGCCTTAAGCAAAGAGATCTAAACAAAAACATTGAAGTCAATTGCGACCCAACTTAACAAAGCCCTTGGCTTTAAAACTTAAAAAAAACAAAACAGTAATTCAGTCCAAAACCAAAGAAAGCCTGTCCATGTACTAGGTAAATTGTACATGAAAAAAAAAAACCAAAAAAAACTATTCTTGAGAAGAAAAACTGCTGGAGGCTTCCAGACTACTCCTTGGTTTTTTTCGCTGAGGACTTGATGCATTTTCTTGATCTAAATAGCTCTGAAGCTTTGCTGAATCAATACCTGCAAACAGAAATCAAAAGTTAGGAAAAGTATACCAGGAAATCTATTAATATGATCATAAAATCAATCCAAAATACACTTACTTTCATGATATTCATGTAGTATACAATCATTTCTGTTTTTGTCCTTTCCATAAAACACAATAAAAGGAACTTTCTCTTGCGCAATGGCATCATTCAATTCCTTTACATGTTCTTCACTTATGTCATTGTACAGAGTCGGCATGGTCACGTAGTATTTGTTTGAAGAAGTCGGATCTCTGACGTAAGCAATAAGGTTCATCGGGAACACACCCGATTTTGGTCTATCTTCATAATCAGATTTTCTTTGAGCAAATTTATACGCTTTGTATGCTACGCCTTGAATGAGTTCATCTGGTTTACGTTTCCCCACATGGGCATCCAACTTGGTTTTCAGTAGAGCAAAGACAGACATCTGTAACAAAATATTATATGGTTTTAGAACAAGCAGGAACTTCAGATTACAAATCTAGTCTAAGTTTAAGAACTTCCGTTTGAGTGCAGTTTCGTGCTTTGAAACTGACTACTTCTTCTAAGCCACGGCAATTTTTTCGTGTGTATCATTTTATTGTCCTTACTTTGTTCGCGTGCTTTCTCGATCACTGCATCAACCTAACCCTGCGTTCACGTGGCCATGTGACATGAAACTCCATCTAAGCATATTCACTTTTAGTACTATCGCGTTCAATCCTGTTTGCTCATGAACCGTACGTGAAGACCAAGGAATTGAAAATATTCGCCGGTTCTTGAGCAAACAGGATTGAACGCGATAGTACTAGAAGTGAATATGCTTAGATGGAGTTTCATGTCACATGGCCACGTGAACGCAAGGTTAGGTTGATGCAGTGATCGAGAAAGCACGCGAACAAAGTAAGGACAATAAAATGATGCACACTCAAATGACAAAAACCTACCTTTTCGTTTGACACGAGCCGACACTGGATAACGACACTGGATAACTCCTTGCGTCCAACGCACGATGGTTCCAACGCGTCGTCCAACTTCCAACTACTCTATGGTTCCACAGTTCGGTCCAGGTGAGGTCCAGGGCGGGCGCAGCCTTTGGCTGTTGTGCAAATATGCACTTGGCCAAGGTTCTGACCATGCACTGACCGCAGAACATAATACCAAAAAAGAAAAAAATAACTAACTGCAGGCCACGGTAAAATAATTAATTAAGCTTTATTAATCATTAATCTCTTAATTCATGATTTTTATTTAAATTTTGGTTTTTTTTGCGAGTTTGTTGGGTTGTTGGGTTTGTTTCGTCAGAGATAAATGCTTACAGGTAGTATTTATCTCTGGTTTCGTTTACGCCGTGGATTTATGCACATAAAACCCAAGTTCAATCGAAAAAACATGAAGTTTTAAGGACATTGCCCGAAAGGGCCTTGCTCAGCCACAAGTCTTCGACTTTCACTAGTTCTAAATTAAAATTAAAACAAAATTAATTTTGCGACACACATACTATTTATTCAGAATAAAAGTGCTGTTAACACACATAAAATTCTTCACGCATACCTTCATTACACATACAAGTCGTCATACATATATAATGCGTCAGACATACCCCGAGTTCGCGCGCGGAGTATCGCTATCGCCCCTCCCCTCTCCGCCTGCTCTGCCGGCCGGCTCCTTCGCTGCGCATCCCCACCACTGCCCACTACTCGCCGCCGCCGGCACCTGCCTGCCTGCCTGCTTGCCGAGCCGCAGTCGTGTTGAGTGTGTGTGTCCGGCAGTGATGGAGTGCCGTCTTGTTCCGGGTCGGAAGGGGCGGGGTTTTGTTTACACAACCGGAGATGGTTTTTTTTATGCGAAGAATGGGAAGTACACCGAGAGCCGCAAGTACGTGAAGTGCACTGAGTGTTCCGTGAGAGGTGTAGTTGAAGGCATCGAGGCTCTGACCTTGAAGCTCAGCAACCCGGAACACCACCACTCACACTCTCCGGACTTGGACTCGGCAAGGCTGACCGAGCTCAAAGAACGGTTGAAGACCAGGGCAAAGGAAACCGTATGCCCTTTGAAGGAAGTCTTCCGTGAGGTCTGCAATGAGTGAGTACTAAAATCAACATGTCCTTGTTGTTACGCTAGTTCCGGTGGTGCATCCGTACGTTGCGGAAGTAGAGTAATTTGTTGTTGATACGCTAGTTCCGAGTTACGGTACGCTTGTTTACCCTTGCTTTTATTTGTGTGACAGGTTTGATGAATCTGTAACATGTCTTCTCAGTTTCACAGAAGTCGAATCTTCCATGTACAACGCTCGTCGGAGCAGCCATCCAGATGTGCCTCACTGCGTGCAGAGCTTGTATGATGAACTAGTGAAGGATTCGCCATTTGTTGATCAATTTGGAAAAGTTGATGGCGAGCTCATCACTCATGGAGTATGTGGAGCACCAGGACAACAGTCAATCCTCTTCACCACCAAGACCATGCTCAACGTGCTTCTTGCTGCAAATTGGCTCTTCATGGACGGAACGTTTTCGGCTCGACCAGACTGTCCTCCATCACGCCAGCTGCTTGTAATCACTGCACTGCATCTAGATTGCGTAAGGTTTTTCTTAGTCAATAGGGTACTTCGGAGAAGAACTGGGACGGAAGTTGAGAAGAAATCAAGAAGATCAAAACCCTGACTTTTATGAGAATATAGCTCTGCGGAAGCGGCAGAACGGCGACGCAGACGCTCATTCTCACAAAATTCGCATACTTTGTTCCTCTTGATTTCTTCTCAACTTCCGGTCCAGCCCTTCTCCGAAGTACCCTATTTAGAGTTACGTTTATGGAAAAATTTTTGACTCATTAGTTTTTTACAGCTTTTCCCAGTTTGCTTCGTACTCATGGAATCGAAGACTGAGTCAGCGTACCGTGATTTATTTACAATGTTGAAGCAGTTGGTACCTGAACTGTCTCCGAGTAACATAATCACACTGTTAAAAAAAAAAGTCGAAATTTTCAGACTTTTTAGGATAAAGTCAATTTTGAAACCTCGTGGTCTGAATTTTCAGACCTCCGGACATTCCAAATTTTTCGACTCCTTGTCATCTAAATTTTCAGACTAAAATATAGTCCGAATTTAATGGCAAGCAGGTAGTCTGAATTTTTGACAACTCGGCAGTCTGAATTTTTCGACTGCTTAGCAGTCTGAATTTTTCGCTTTGTGTGCTTGCATTTTAAGCCGCGTTTATGTCTTAACTGTGAGACCACTTGATGCAATATCTCAGAAGCATAGAATGCATGTACAAGAATGAGCAATTGCAATTCAGTCCTTGTTGAGTGTAGCACACCTAAGTGCGCAACTTTACCAAAGCCGCGTGAGGTTCCCAAAACGTGCCTAGTACTCGATTGCAAGGCTCCAGGAGAGGCTGCAATGAACATGAGAACGCAGCAGGCATGTTGGACCCAGTTGAGCACTGTATAGAAACTCTTTCGACACGATGATTTTACTTTGGAAACAAGGATGAAAGAGGAATGGCAAATTTTTAAGACGCCACCCACTCGCTCATCGCCCGTCCCTTCCGTTTTGAGGACGCAAAATCAGCGCAGAGGACAGTGCTACGCCAGTTTCGCAGTCTGCTTGCCATCTGCTTGGCATTTCAGATACAGCCTGATATACTTTAGAGTGGTGGCTGCACCCGGAACGAATTTTGAGGCACGGAGAGGCGAAGGCAAAACATCCACACTGTGCTGAGCGCCTCGCAGTGCAGCGAAACAAAAGAGATGACGCACGACCGCGCGCGACGCGGACTTGTATTCGGATGCGACGTGCACTGCTCTGGAGACACGCTCTAACTGACGCAAACGCAAAGTGTCCAGAAATCCCGAGTGGCCGAGGGATTAAGCGCCCCCTCCTCTCCCCTCGCCCCGCGCAGGTAGATTCGGCCGGCCAGCCGGCGAGCGGTGATTTTCCGAAAGCCCCGGCTCGGCTCGCTCTACCTGGCTCGGCTGGCCGCCGCCGGGGCGGCTCCGCTCGGATGGCTTGGTGGCTCGAGCTTCGGTCCAGGCGGCAGCCAGGGCAAACGTGACGCACCCTGCAGCTTCCAGCGGGGTGCAGGCTGATTTCTAATCCAAAAGTAATAGCCGTTCGCTTGACCAACTAAAGATTTTTTAATACTGTTCTGGCAAATGTCCATTGTACTCAAAAGGCAGTCTTATTGCGCCCAGTACCAGACTAAAAAGCGTTGATTCCAGCCTGAAAACTTAGATTTCGTACCACAAATGACCTTTTTCAGACACCAAAGCTGAAACTCTTTACCACGCCCTCCAAAAATTCAGACTCTCGAGTCCGAAAGCGAATTTTCAGACCACGAAACTAAAAATTCAGACCAACTGTCTGAAAATTCTGACTCAAGTCTGAATTCATGATTCAGACTGCCTGGTCGAAATAATTTGGTCTGAATTTTCAGATTTTTTTTAACAGTGCACGGATTATGAAGCTGCCTTGGTGAAGCCGATCGCGGAACTTTTCCCAAACTCCAGACACCAAGGTTGCTGGTTCCATTATTGCCAGGCTCTGTACAGGAAGATCCGCAGTCTGGGCTTGCTCGACTTCATCAAGAACAGCAATGTGGCAGCAACGATATTACGAATGTGCTACGTGCTACCCCTTTTACCGGCTGCGCGGATATCCGAGGGATTGAACGCCATTGAATTCATTGCTCGCCTGAACGGCGTAAGTGCCGAAATGGCCGAATTTCTTGCCTATGTTCGAGGTATGTTAATCCAACGCGATCAAAAGTGAACTAAGCATGAGACAAGAAACTAACGTTTTTGTATGATTTCAGATACCTGGCTGACTCGTATTGGTCCTGAACAATTGTCCGTGTACAGGGCGCTCCACAGGACCAACAACTATGTCGAGTCTTACCACAAGCGCCTGCAGGACCGACTGAAGGTGAAGCGCCCGGGGACGTGGACGTTTGTTCGTAAGTTTTACAGTTTACAGTTTTACCTCTGTGCATGTAGAGAGAGAGAGAGAGAGAGAGAGAACCTAACTTTTACCGTCTTTCCTTTTAGAAATTATCAAAGCTGAACTAGGAGACGCTCGCACTGACCTTTTCCGTCGCCAGGCCAATTTGAGACTTCACCGAGCTCGGAAGGCGAAGTGGGTCAGGCAAGATACTCGTATACTGCGAGCTCTGGACCGTCTCGAGAGTGGTCACATCACCTTGGTGGAATTTTTGGTGGCAACACAAAATGCAACAAGGTCACTGCAAGCCCATCAGTTCCACGTTTCGTCGGCCTCTACTCAGGAAGATAGCCCAGACTATCCAGCGCCACTACCAGTACAAGACAGCAATGATGTCGGTGAGTCTACGATTCATAGTGGACGCATAGCGGTCGCATTGGGAACCTTGCTTACTTTTTCTTTTACTTCACAGGTGACTTCTTACCGCGTCAGTCTTTTCAGGACATTGAAGAATCCCAAGCTGGTCAGGACGAACCTGGTCCGTCGCAGTCTGCCCTGGAGCTTCTGGTACTCCCACCCTCCACTATGTCCTTCGCGGACGGCGTGCCTGACCTGCAGCCTGGCGGTCCTGTAGTGCACACTCCTGTAGTGGTCCGTTCCTCCGTCCGTGCCTCCCCACCATCACCACTGCGCGAGCCAGGTAATTTTCGTGCATAACTAGTACGGAGTACAGAATTTACGGAATACACTCACACGTCTTTTCTTGTCAAGACTCGTCGGTTCGTGGCAGACGACGGGGACGGCCTCGCCTTGTACGTCCAGCTGGGGCTGCCGAGCCCGTACGTGGCCGAGGACGTGGTCGACCGCGGGGAAGCCGTGCAAGTGGTGGCCGCGGCCGTGGGCGTGGTCGTGGGCGTGGGCGTCAAGAGTCCGACTCTGAACCCGACGAACTGCCTGAAGAGCCGGACGCGGCGCGACGGCTGCAGCAGTTGCAAGACGCCGAAGTAGCTTCAGCAGCGGCGGCCGCCGCAGCGGCAGGTGGACAGGCAGATGATGGCAACGAGTGCCGCATCTGCTACGATGCCCCCAAGACTCATGCAGCAGCGCCTTGTGGGCACCGCCTGTTTTGTGGGCGCTGTGCCGAAGTGCTGGAGAGCACTCCGGGCTCATCATGTCCCATGTGCAGGAAAGAGATTCTTCTCATGATGGAGATTTTTGATTAATTTTACCTGTTGGCCTTTCTTGTCTGCCTTTTATGTGTGTCGCTGGCGACTTTTATTTTCATTTTTGTATATTTTAAAATTTAATTACAATATTCAACCTATATGTGTGAAAAATAGTATGTGTAATAAAGTTATGTGTGTATCCAGTCACATCAGTCTATTTATTATATATTATATGTATATCGAAAGTTATGTGTGTCGCAATTTATGTGGCGGTACAGGTATGACTGAATCCGGTTATGCGTGTTGAAAAGTATGTCTGTCGCAGGCGACTCGTCAATTACAAATGTTTTCTAACTCAATATTTGTACATTTTCTTTATTTCTTCTTTTTCAGATTTAAATTATGTGCACTTGAAAATTGGCAAAGTCCTAAACACAAGTTGTTTTTTTAATTGCAACTTGTCCATCTTGTGATTTTACTAAGAGCCAAGTTTCCTTTGTTACACAACACTGATTGATTTAAAGGTGGGTTGTTGATTTAACACTATAATGTAGATAGTCACATTGTATTCTTAGTGTTGATGTCTTTCTTTGTTACAGAGAGGAAATTGCACGTCAGAAAATATTCAAATCCTGGCATTACTGTTTGTCTCTACTAAGAACAAAGAAATGCATTTGTCTTTTGCAGACAGTTTCGGTTCATTCAATATTTCTGGTAAGATCATCCACGATTCATATATCCATTTGTTCTTTTCTTTGATGATAATAATTTATTATTTTTCATTTTTTAGTACTTTTAACATTTGTTTTTTATTATCAGATTTTTCAAGATGACAAGCTTTCTTTGAAGGTTTTGGAGTTCCTACAATTCTACGTGCTGCATTTCTATTTGTATTCCAGTTTGTAAATAAATTAAATTTTAAAATGGGTCTTTGTCATATGGGCAAATGTTCCATTCTTTATTCACTGCCTCTCACCAATTGCCCCAGTTATTCCAGAAATGGGAAACCTAGCAGGAATGGGGAAACAAATGGGAATTTTTTCTTTCATAAGGATTGAAAGAGTTAGGCTTCAGAAATTGTGGTGGAAGGAAACATGTCCCCATGACTGCACTTCTGCACTGAAGAGTGAGATTCTGACGCAATGACGTAGGCTGTCTCCGAGTAATCTAGAAAGAGACGGAAATACTTCCACCTAAGGCTTAGTTTATTGGCTTCCAAGTCTTAACTAATGACTGATGAGGCTCGCGCTTGAGTTTCGATTACAGTAAATGTCCTCTCTCGAAGTAGTGAAAAGAGGACTCTCTTGATGGAAGAAAGGAAAGAAATTAATGACGTAAACTGCGTTCTCCAACTGTTGTCGTCTGCCGGTGGCCCTGCAAATAGTCACCCCTCCCTTTCCACTTCCCTGTGCCGGTGGTGCCGCCAGCCTGGTGGTAGCACTGCCCGCACTGCCTACAAGTGAAGTGGCCAAACTGATTGTTATTGTTTTCAAGCAGGCAATGTCTTCTGCTCATCTCTGCCAGAGATTGCCATGTATTCATGCATTTGTGGTGTTATTTTGTGAAAAAAAGTCCATGGCAAATGCTTGTTGACTAGAGCTATCATGAACTGTTACACGCTGAGGTACCCTGGCATGAAATATGGATCCTCACGTTTTAATTAGTTAGTTCTCCCAGTGCAGCACCTGGAATCAGTTTTAATAACCTTGCTTTGAGTTTTGACTCAGTGAAAAAGAGAATGAAAAAAACAGTTCTATCTCAGCTGATGTGGTGCTCCTTGATCATGAAATTGACTGTGACTTCTTTTCAGTTGTCAGTGCTGGTAAGTTTTCTACATCATTTGGTTTTTCTCTTAGCAACCTGTAATGCAACTGGTCATTTTGATTTGACCCAGGCCGACAATGGGCAAGGTTCAGAATGGCATCTGTGTCAAGCAAGCTCTTTTGTACGGAGTTGAAGGATATATTTTCCAAATCCCTACGCATTACTGTCCTTCGGATTCCTCTGTATGCTATGTAATATTTATTGCGTCACTTCTGAACATTTAATGCATTGCTTATTAATTAATTCCAAAGCATTTCTGGGTATACTATGGATTAATTTTGTACAGAAGCAACAGACTATTTTTATTCAGATCCTATGCAAAAAATAATAACATGCGTAAGCTTAAGGAATTTTTATGCGTAGTTACGCATGCGCAGAATCATCCACACATTATGCAGAAAATTATGCGGTGTTATGGTGAAAATAGTGCATAAGAAGTTAGTGTGAAGAGGGCGTTTGTTTGCCGCGCTTGAGAAAAATAAAGATTTGGACGAGATAAAACAAGAATTTTGTGGTGCGCAATAATTTTGTTTGAAGGATAGGATGCGGTATTTTCGTCCCAAGTATGCCCAATTCGGTTGGGGGTCAAATATTTACATTGGATTTAGTATTTAAATGTAAGGCACACGCGGCGCACGATGGGCTGCCTACCTCCAGGCGCTGAGGCTGGGTCGGTCCGTCACGTCCGCGGTTCTTGCGGTTCCGTACTGATATCACTGAAAATAAAAAGGTCGGACTTCCGACCCTTTAAGGGGTGTACTAAAATGTTGAATCGAAAAAAGGGTCATACACAAATGCATGACCGAAGAAAAGGTCAAACACCAATATGACCGTTGTAAATGTCAGACAAAAATGAATGATCGTTGTAAAGGTCATACACAAATGTATGACCGAATAAGGGTGATACTTTTTTTGTATCACCGGTGAAGGTTGATATATCCCCAAGCTAAATAAGGGCCAGCCTCGCCAATGTCTGACCTTTCTTTGGTCATACATTTGTGCAATGTCAGTGTTGGCGGTTGTTTGCGTGATTCGAAAATACCGGTCTTTGTAGGCCTGGAAAGGGGTATTGAAAAACACGATTTTTCGAAATTCATACCGGCGCAAGCGGAAAATTGTTTTTTTATCTATTTGATGAACCTACACTGAAACTGAGACCGGTCAAATAATATTTAGGGGTCGCCAATGTTTTTCTAAGGTCCAATTTTGACCCTATTTTGCTGAAATCCGTTTATGATTGCGTTCTGAGTTCCAGAGGAACCGGGACGAGACGGAGCAAGCCACACTCGATTGTGTCTCTTTCTACTAAGTAGGGCGAGTCTAACGAGACCTCGTGGGGTCCGACCGGACCTCTCTGGGCAAATTGGTAGCGTTGTTTTCGTTTAAAAAGTGCGTTTTATTCACTTTTTACAAGTTTGGAATTTTTTACCCGGTTTATGGCTGCAAAGAAATATGTGACCTCAACGCAATGTTATAGATAAAAGTCTCAGCTTTCCAATGCCATGTCGGAAAATGCTCTACAACCCTTCGTTTGAGAGATACAAGCTTTAAACGAATGACATGTCATTCAAAATTGCAGTAAAAATCATGTTTTTTTTTTGTTAGTTACAGATAGTTCTAGGGTATTAGGGTACATTGGCGTTGGGTAAATGATTGAAATATTACTAAATGTTCAAATTTCAATTCAGAAACTTACAGTAGATGTTTTCCTACAAGAAAATCTTCATGTTGAATCAGTTGAAATGCCATTTAAGATGAACAAACGTTTTGAAGCAAAACAACCCAAACAGCTGCCCAAAGGGTGTGACCGTGACCGAGCCCCTACTGTACTAAGATTTAGGATGGAAGAAGCCGCTGGGCCTGCTGGCTACGCATCCCCAGCTACCGCAACAACATTTGTGACCTGGCCCGTCCGGGCCCATTGACACACCCCAAGGACCCCGCCTCATTGCGCGGGTGGAGAGCGACCCGTCGAATCGTAATGGGCTTGTAACTGTGGCACAAATCAAAACTTAAAATATTAAAAATTCACAGGAACTGATCAAAGTTTTGAAATAACCATAAAAATTTATGAACTTTTGTGAAAACGGCGTGTTGCTACGACAATTTTGACCTATAAAACAGTGTCTAAAAATAACGACTGAAACCTCCAATTTTTTTTTTAAATTGCTTAGATTTTTCCTGTGGGTTTGAATCTGCATTTACTTTACAGCAAAATTACAATTATGAACTAATTTCAAGAGATTTTACAACGCTCATTAAAAATGCAAGGAGACAAAAGGACTGGCTGGACCCCACCCTGGATCCTCCCCCACACTACGCCGGAGTAGTCGGCCGTCAACCACCACCGCGCTACGCCGCGGCTTCTTCCATCCTGAATCTTAGTATAGTTGCAAACATGACCAGCAAGCAGCTGAAAGGACTGGGGACGTTGAATTTGTTTTGACGGATTTGCCGTGCCACTGTAAAACGCAACGCGCGCACAATGTCCTAGACGACAAAGTGAAGTATGGCGGAGTATGGCGCGATAAAAAAAAACAAAACACAAGAGCCTTATTGCCACTTTGAAACGCAGGAAAAAAAGCCGAAGAACAAGACAAAGGCACAATTTGAGTACTGCATTATTTAAAATGTCATGAGAGTATTTTTGCTACTTCGCAATCAAAAGAGAAAATGACAGAGGTGGTTATGATTCAGAACGTTTGTTCATCTTAAATGGCATTTCAACTAATTTAACATGGAGATTTTCTTTCTGGGAAATCATCTTATGTAAGTTTTCAAGAAGAAATTTCAACATTTAGAAATGTTTCAATCATTTAGCTAAAGCAGATGTACCCTGATACTCTAGAACTAACTATAATGAGCAATACAAGCTAAGGCCCGCCTTTCCGTCAAACCGAGTTGCCAGCTCCGCTTTGCTGCGCCGGCAACATGGTTCGACAGGGGGCAGGACCAGCTTGGCCTGCCAGCGGCTTCTCCTAGGCCCTTCGGCCCTCGCGTCACGTCAGACGTCGCTTGGCCCAATCGCAGGCTATGTCTCGGGTTCCCCAGACCCCCGGTTCTAAGTAATCTAAAGGGTCTAAACCAGCGGTTCCCAACCTTGGGGTCGTGACCCAAATTTGGGTCGCGGAAATTTTTTTTTTGGGTCGCGGCGTTGTGCCTTGGGTCGCCTTGGGTCGCAGGAGCGTCTACCTGGGTGGCCAGTGGTCTCCGGCAGACTCCGGGACTTGCGCTTCCGCGAAGGAAAACCCAAGAGTTGTTTGTCCCTGCCTTGGCAGTAGGAAGCTCCCCCAGCAGCTGCTTACTTGGAAAAACCCGGAGGGGAAGATAGATTTACACGGAAGCGGGGGCCTTGACCTCAGTCGTGGAGGAGAGTGGCCTGCAGCGAGGTCCCACTGTTGTCGCGGCGGCGTAGTACAACCGGCGCCAAATATGAATGGCTGTCCGAGCATTGTTTCTGTAACTGGGGCACGGCGCACGGCGGGAGTCGGGGTGGAGTGAAGCGGAGCAAAACATCGCGGCTGGGGGATGGCACCTACTTGGCAGAATCGTCCTTTTCTGACTTGGTTTACATAAAAAACAAACATAGAAACCGCCTCGACGTCGAGGGAGACCTGCGTGTTGCAGTTACACGCAACACACAACCTCGAATGGAAAATCTGGTGCGCAGGATGCAGGCTCAGGGAAGCCACTAATTTGACAATAAAGCAATGAGAAACAAATCTTCTTTCATTTAAAAAGGGTTAAAACAAATTAAACGACGAGACAAAGTTGAACAAAATATAGTTACAATATTTAATAAAACACACAAAAACCTTTTTTTTTATTGTTGGGGGGGGGGGGGATTTTTTGGGGGGTAGGGTTGCGAGGGGTCGCCAACTTTCGGCTGTGGGGTCGCGAAAATTTTTGGCAGCCATTTTTGGGTCGCGAGCCGAAAAAGGTTGGGAACCGCTGGTCTAAACGGATTTCATTTTCGTCATCAGCACCTTCAAAAACCTACGAAGTGATGTATAACTTCCTATATCGTGTGATGTGCCTAAAAAGTTGCATTTTTCTGCTTTTTTTTTTACAGTGTTTAACGTTTGTTTGACTGATTGGGATTTTTAGCGTGTGGTGAGCCAAGAACATACCTAATAAACCTGCAAAATCTCAGTTAGATCGGCCGAGCCGTTCAGGGGGAATAGTGCTGACACACACAGACAGACAGACAGACAGACAGACAGGCAAAGCTTTCCAACCCTAGTGGTTGAACTGGCTTCGCTAATCGCGCAGCCACAACTTTTTTAGTCGGTCGACCCCTTCTGATCCTGATCTGGTCAACACACGAGAGCGGCCGATTGTGTTCAGACCAGGTCCAATCAACTTTTCTCGTCGCCCCGGTTCCATGCAGCAGCCTTTCTGCGGCTCGGAGAGGATTTGCCCTACCGGATTGTTTGTCCGGACAGCACTCCTTAAGTACCCTCGAAATCTGGTTACTCTATCTCAACTCCTTCCTTGTGCACAGACGCCAACGACACATAGACACAAAGGCAAATGCATATGACATCCCCTATTCTATAAGTAGAAAGGCGGGCCAAAAACGTGATTTATACTCTTATTTGATCCATGAAGTGGAAGAAAGAGGTAACTCAATTTTAGTCATTTTTGAGGAGAAACAAAAACCTGTTTTCAGAAAAAACTAAAGCTAAATGAGCCAATGTTGTAAATGATTTATAAGTCAGTAAAACATGACAAAACTTCTGATAATTTTCAAAAGAACCAGACCACTCTGTCTAGGGTTTCTGTGAGTTACTCCCTTGCATCGAAGTCGAAAAAAGAGTCATTTATACTAGCCTCTTTTAAATTAGATGGAATTTCGAGGTAACTCAAGGGCAACATGTGGAAAAAGGAGCTATCTCAACTTGCGTCCAAATTATCCTGTCGCATTTGGAGACAAGTACAGATGTGTCTAAATGCCACAATGGTATTTGGAGGCAAGTGTAATTGAGTCTAAATGCCAAAGTTGCAAAAAGAGATAAGTCCATTTACACCTAATGAAGCCAAAAAGCTTGAAATTTGATGAATACGTATTTTCAAAAGTAATGTATCAAATCACAACTCTTGGAGTGGAGGCCTACCCTGTGTTGGGATTGCACTGTGGGCTGCTTTCGCTATCGCAGTGTCGCCGTCATTACGCTATGTGGTCCATTTTCCTGTGAGTTTCATCAAATTTCAAGCTTTTTGGCTTCATATGGGATAAATAGACTTATTTTTTTTTTTTGCAACTGTGACATTAAGACTCAATTGCACTTGCCTCCCAATGCCATTGTGACATTTAGACACAATCGTACTTGTCTCCAAATGCCATTGGATAACTTGGGCACGAGTTGAGTTGACTCCTTTAATTGTCCTAGGCATGCATAAAGATATAACTTGAGTTAGCTCCTATTTCCAAGCTTTTCAACGGACTCATGTGATATTGGGTGAGTTGACTCTATTTTCCGCTCGGTTGAAACCGTAAAAGGAGCCAAGTCAAGATATATCCTTTTTCCATGTTGATTTTCTCTCAAACTACTTGGAATTGAGTTAAATAATTTAGTGTGGTCATAGCAACCATTCTAAAGAACAACAATATAGTAAAAAATCAATTAATGTTTAGCGGCTGTATCTCTCAAACTAAGGGTCGTAGAGCATTTTCCGACACGGCATTGGAAAGCTCAGACTTTTAACTACAACAATGCGTTGAGGTCATATATTTCTTCGCAGCCATAAACCGGGTAAAAAATGCCAAACTTGTAAAAAGTGAATAAAACGCACTTTTTAAACGAAAACGACGCTACCAATTTGCCCAGAGAGGTCCGATCGGACCCCACGAGGTCTCGTTAGACTCGCCCTACTTAGTAGACAGAGAAACAATCGCGTCCGGTGTGCTCCGTCTCGTCCCGGTTCCTCTGGAACTCAGAACGCAATCATAAACGGATTTCAGCAAAAAAGGGTCGAAATTGGACATTTGAAAAAAATTGGCGACCCCTAAATATTATTTGGCCGGTCTCAGTTTCAGTGTAGGTTCATCAAATAGATTAAAGAACAATTTTCCGCTTGCGCCGGTATGAATTTCGAAACATCGTGATTTACAATACCCCTTACTGGCAATGAACCGTGGGCACGTTGCGCGGCCACGGGCGCGGCCTAGCTCACTACCCTGCAGAGTGGCCTCTACTGCGGGTAGGCGTTTCGTTTGTGACCGATTCACTCCGCAATGTGTTGCAGCCAAGCAGTGGGGCCGGTGCCTGCAACCCGCGCTCTGTTCGTGTTGCACGCACGGAAAGCGAGACGAAAACATTGCAGGGGCTGCGCACTAGCTCGTTGTTAAAAATTAATAACATTTAAGGACATTTATGACGAATTTTGGCACTTTTTGACACTAATTTATTGCACTATCGGTGCGATGAAAACTGGGACAAGTGTACACGCCAAATTTTTAGGTAGAATTTTGTGCGTGGTGATGCAGGATTCTATACCTGCGTAACAATGAGCATAAAATTGTGCGCAAATTTATGCTTTTTAGGCACGAAGTAGAAAATTCATGTATAATTTCTTAGATAGTGAGTGCAATGCAGAGAAGTGCATTTCCGTGTACCAAACAAACTGTCGGTGAGAGCCACCGGAAATGAAATCCGACCAATAGCAGCGCTCCTTTTCGCCTCTGTACCGCTTACACCAAAAACGCTGGCACCCCTGAAAAAGCGCGTTCGAAAGAAAATCGTCTTTCACTGCAGCTAGAAGACATCCAACAATTGCATTGACGTTGTTTTCGAGCGTGGCCATTTGGATCGGCCGGTCGGTCGGTGATTGTTGACCAGAGTGTCTCGCGCGCCTGCGCGAAGGCGCTGTTGTTTTCAAAAGTGCCAACCTCAAATGTTCGTTACTCTTTGAATCGGAGTGAAATAGGGCATTAAACTGCGTGCCAGTGCACATTCATTTGAGACTAAACATTTCCTAATGAAGTTTGAGTGTGACTGTAAGTCCTCGAAAACAATTGGCGTGTAGCTGCTCCTTGTAGAGAGGTTGGATGGTACTTCTGAATTCAGATGAAACTATCTTGACACGGCGGTGATGCACTTTTCTAACCTCAAAGTATTTAAAAATTGGTGAAATGAATTATTTTACTGCCCGTTTCTGCGAATAACTTGACCTTCATGTATTATGAATCTGTCATAAATGTCTATTTTTTTTGACACAAATTGACACGCAGCTGGTCTTGTACGTAAGTTTTGGTTTTATAAATAATGGTCTACCAAACATTAACAGAACTCTACTCAACGCAGTCCTAGCTACGCTTTATTTGTTAAACCAGAACATAAATATGAAATTAACTTCGTGACTACTAGGATTTCTTGAAATCGTATTTTTTACTTTGATTATTATGAAAATTTCATGTATGCACAAAATCGTGGATGTTACACATAAAAAATTCTACCTAAACTTTTGGTGCGCACAGGAGCGATCGATACGATATCCAAAGCCTTTGGATAAGGAGTGTGCTGAAATCTTCCGTGGTGTTTTGCTGCTCCCGAAAAATATGCTAAGGAAACACTGCTAATGCTGTGAGCCAACCGTCGTGTACCAGCATTTGTTCAGTTATTTGTTGAAAGTGTAAAAACAATATTGAGTGAAGGTAAAGCCAGGTGCACGTTACCGCTAGGCCGTCTGTCGCACCGGTTCGCGGCTGCCAGCGACGCACCGCGTCATGCTACGCGGAGGGCTCAAGCACTCACGGTGGAGCGACGCGAGGCGAGGCACGGGCGAGGCGACTCGAAGCCCCCACGGACAGCCGCTCAAAACCTTATAGCCTTGCCATTCCAGCCGCTCACTCGGTCGGCTCGAGAGCACAAGCATTATGATACATTTATAACAAGGCAGGTGTACGCCAGACCGTGTCTTGTCGTAACAGGCTTCGCGATGCTGCGCCAGTTACGACAATCCACGCCTGGCGTTACACCTAACTTGGCCTGCGGCGCTCCCTGCATGCCCTTATAAAACGAGAAGGCTCCGAAACGAGCCCGATCGGACGGCCCGAAACTGTCCTGAGGACAGTCCGAAATCTGCCGTCGGACTCCCCGAAATCTTTCCCGGACTTGCCGCGAAATGGTCGAAAACTACCACAATCAGAAGGATTTCGGAAAGTCCGGTGAGCAAATTTTCGGACTCACGCAGTAAGTCCGCTCGTTAAACGGCTGCCCCCGCTTCTCCCTGCACCCCTCCCCCTCCCCTGCACCCCCTCCCCTGCACCCCCTCCCCTGCGACCCCCCCCCTCCCCTGCACCCCCCCTTTTCCCCTGTGATATGACTCAGGCTGAAAGGAGTTCAAATTAAACAAGAGTAATTCCAAATATAATTTATTATTGTCAGGTACAAAAGTAAATATTCACTAGAGGCGTATGAATTTACAAAGGAGTTAAAGAGCTCTGTTCATGGTGCTGCCAATGGGGAGTACCTTGAGGGTCGCACTGAGAGGATCCGTGGAAACTGCCTGCAGGGGCACGCTGAGACGCACCATCTTGAGACTGCGGGCCACGGTGAGGGCCTTGAGGGGCGTAATGGGCATACTGAGGAGCACCGTGGGGAGGGCCTCCGTATGAAGCGCCGTACGCACCGTTGTACGGAGTGCTGGTGCCATAGGGGTAGCCATAGGTGTAAGGGGTACCGTAAGGCACGCCGAAACTAGGCGTGGAACCATGGGAGGGAGTTGGAGCAAAATGTGCACGACCGGGAGTACCACGGCGAGGAGTGCGGCCACTGGGAGTAGAAGCATGGCGAGGAGTGGCAGAACGGCGGGGAGTACCATCACAGCAAGGAGTGCCACGACGAGGAGAGGCACGAAGTGGAGAAGCAGCGTGAGAAGCGCCTCCTCGTCGTTCAGGAGATGACTCTTCCAGTTCCTCCTCTTCTGCTGGTGAGACATCCTGAAAAACAAAATAATGATTAGACTAGGGGTACGCGCTGTTTGAGGCGCGTAGTAGGCGCGCGATGCGAGTAGGCAACAGCTGCATGCGATACACCTCGGCGCCGCGGCCTTGACAACCCACGAGTGAAGCAAAATTTGGTCTCATATTGATTAATATGGGTAAAGTATGGGTCAGACGACAATTTGGGTGTCATTTCTAGGGTCGGCACACCAAATACTGCCGGAAACAATGTCAAACTCAAATTGAAAATTTTGGTCGCAAATTACCTAATTTGAGATGAAAATATAAGTTTGAAGTCAAAACCTAGGTGCTCTCCGTGACAGCACTCCAAAATACTGCAGCAATCAAAGTAAAACTCGATTTCAATATTTTGGTCCTAAATTGCTTAATTTTGGGTAAAGGGTGGATCAGGGGAAAATTTGGAAGTCATTTTTGAGGTCAGCACCCTGAAAACTACAGGGTACAATATAAATCTCAACTTTGAAACTTTTGTTTCAAATTCAGAATATCTACATAAAAATGTAGGTTTGGCATTTATATAAATGTCATTTTTGTAAATGGTACACTGAAAACTACAGGTACTTCTCTAATGTTTCTGTTTGTCTTCATGAAGACCCCTCTGTCACCACCAATACCCTGATACCACACATATGCGAACCCTGCTGTCGAGTAACATTCAACTCCCAGCATTGAATCGCTTAATTGGTTACTCGTATGCTTGAATCACTATTCAACATCTCTTGTTTTTTGGCCCGTCCCGTATTATTTATGAAAATAAATATCGGAGGACGGGCATATAGTGTGATGCGTGCTGTGCGTTCGTCCGTCCGTCCGAGGACTTCCCGTGGTCCGATCTTCACCAAAATTGGTATGCAGCCTCCTTGGGTGATCCTTAGGACCGCCCGGTGACGGCTTTTTCGATCCGAGCCCCGGGGACGCTGCTGCAGGTGCATCATGGTCTACACGGGGTGGAGGAGGATTTCGGCAAGGGGTGCATGTAGAAGGGCATGTAGGGGTATTTTTGGAACCAGGGCGACGAGACAAATTCAACGGTGCTAATTTCGAGCAAATCGGAGAAGTTTGAACCCGGGTTCAAATCCCGGTGGGGTATATTACGACTAAAGCTTTTATTTCAAGTTTTCTATTGTTTTATAGGTGTTTGAGGGTGCTGATGACGAAAATAGCGTCCATTTTGACCCAGACCCACGTTTAAAGCCTGTAAGAGTTAAACATTGGCGACATTCGTGAAATTTGAAATGTACGGGACGGGCCAAAGTTGCCGATTTGTATCGCCACTTTTCCTGTTATTACACTAATGAATGCACAATGGTATTAGTAACAGAAGCCTTTTATCACCCTGTTATTTTAACCCAGAGAATTAAACACTATAATTTGGAATATAATATTATCTAATGTCAAGAGACTCAGTTTAGGGCAGGCTGATCTGAAGCATTTCACGGAGACCAACTGTGTCAAATCCAGGGATTCGTCTGAAGTCAAGGCCACTTGTCACTTAATATGCCAAGATAAGTTTATCTTATTCTGAGTGGATCGAAAAGAAAGCCAGCTTACACCAAGACCCCCGTTTAGTACCAGTTGTCACAGACAATTTTTTATAAAGTTGAATGAATTGTCTCATTGAATCAAATGACCCGTTCACTCATCGCTCAAAAACTGAATCGCCTCTTTAAATCTAATGTCAATGTCAAACAGAGTATGCGATTCACTCAGTCAACCAAATGTTTATCTTTAAATAAATTAAGGTTAGAACCGAAGTAACCTCACAGTTTTGTATTAATTTTTATTCCCTGAGTCAATGCCAAGAGTCAGCATATATCTTTTTCCCAATATTGCTTTTTCTTTGGACTATTAGTTTATTTCTCTGTTAAGATTAGATTAGTAAACAACGAGAAATTATTTCCTGAGAAAAAGAGGCAACCAGACTCACAAAGTTGGAAAGGTAATCAATCATTCTTCTTGCCATTCTCAGCACACTGCACTCCACTGATCTGGAGAAATATTTTCCACTGGCGGGTAAGGGAGAAGGCCGTAACGCGTAATCATTCCCACTTTCATTTTCCGCATTTCACTGAGCACGCACTCCAGAGCGGTTTCACACATTCTAAATTGTTGAAAAACTATAAAAAAAAAAAAATCATTTTGTAACCCTTCTGCTCTGTATTTTGTTTTAATTCCCAAACTGTCGTACCGTCGTACCGTATTTAAGACTCGGCCGACCCGGCCGTGGGTATGAGAAATTAGTACAGCGGTGCACTGTTACCAACCAAACAACGCTTATAACCTGATTCAAAGAGATGTTTTGAATATTTCAAACGATACTAAACAATGAATTGAAACAAACTCGTGTTGGGAGAAACTAAGTTGATGTCAAATGCAAAATTTTGTGACTTTAGACAGTGTAGTTGCTGAGAATCGTTGGTGAGTACAAACGGACTGACAGACAGACAGACACACGACCAATCGCTTTTCGGGGCACCCCAATCACAGCAAGGGCTCGCTATCGCTCGCCAACAATCTCACTCAACATAACAACTGACAATATCAAAATGCTTTAAGGCGCTACGTTTGATTTGGGCCTCATAATAATGTTCCGCTAAATTTCGCAGGGAAGAAAACCATGACGCTTATCTACAAAAATAGTTCTCAGAGTTGCCAGAGTTAAGACCGACCCATTTAAAATACTTTTCAAGGAGGTCAAAATCGACACCTCCACGGAAGACTAGACTAAATTTGCGCGGCTGAGGAAGACTGGAGTAACTTTGAGCGGCCGGGGAAGACTGGACTAACTTTGAGCGGCTGAGGAAGACTGGACTAGCGACTATGGTTTTCCTATGCTAATGGTCCAGTCTTCCCCGGCCGCTCAAAGTTAGTCCAGTCTTCCCCGGCCGTGCAAAATTGGGGTCGCTATCGCGACACCGACCCCTGTTTTGTCCGACCCCGATTTTTTTTTCTCCGACCCCATTGAAAAATCCATTTTTTGACCGACCCCGCCGAACACGAAATTTTGCCGTTTTCATTGCACCGACCCCAGATTTGACCGACCTCACATTAGTCCGACCCCAAATTTCACCGACCCCTGAAAAAACGCAAAAATATGGGGAGCACCCAGCGGGTTCCCCTCCCCACGTCGAGGCATAGTGGATGAGAGATTTCTCATACATGCTGGGATGAAAAATAAAGGTTGCGTAAGTCACCTGGGTAGAGGAGAGTGGTGTACCTCCGACAGGACGCCGAGAGGGTAGGCAGCCCATCGCATTCTCAACCTTTCTGGTTACCAATAATAATCAACCATTAATGTGAACTAATGAACTAACTTCCAAATTAAAGCCAAAATAAATTTTGCAATTACCTGAAAGTTCTCCTTGTTGCTACTCTTCCGCTTCTTTTTATCCTTAGTTGAATCCTCGCAAAGTCCTTTGCGCCATTCTCGTGCTCTCTTGTTAATGGTGGCTACCAATGTTTTCATCATTATCTTGCTTTTGATATGACGATTAACAAAGCCTAAAAATGTCAAACTTGTTAATAACAAAGAAAAGATTGAACACACATTTTGAAAGAGGCCACAATTTCACTTACCCCAAATGGCTCTTAAAACATTGTCCTCAATGCCATAGGTTCCTAATCGATTTCCTCTGGCTGTCACTGTGCTTGTTCTAAATGCTTCGATGCCATAGAGCACATAAAGTGTCTCACGGATGAGTGAAGAGCATTTGTTGTTGTAGTCCACCTTAAGTGCATCCTTATCCAGCTGAGAAATGAAGACTCCTAGACCTTGGGTGAGCTCAACCTAAACAAGACACGAACACATTAGGTCAGGCTATAATAATAAAGCAAGTTACGATAAGTGGTATAGAAGGCCTACCGCTTTCACACCATCTGGTATGGGTTTTAGTTGAAGATACTGCTTGGATTCCTCGGGTCCTCTATTAAGTACTGCAGATAAATCTCTAATAAAAGAGATAGTTGCAGAATTGCCTGAAACAAAAGACCAATTAAAGCAAATGTACAACAGTGAAAATACAAAAAGTAAAAACGGAAAACAAACTCACAATGCTTAAGGAGTAGAACACTGTAAGGGCAAGTGCACAATTCAGTCGATGCAGCTTTTGACGACTCAACTCCAAGATTGCTGTTGCAGGACCCGTTTAAGTTAGCAATTGTATCCTCGTCATCCTCGTCACAAAAGGGTACATTTGCAACTGTTTCTGCAACACAAGTGAAAAGAACTTTACAGTGACAGACAAGGCGATTTCATAAAATAAGACATGAAAGTTCTTAAAACATACCATGTGTATTTCCCTGGTCGCTTTCTTGTAGAAGGCGGGAGGAGACTTCCTTGTCAAGAAGAGCTTGGCCCCGATAACGACTGGTAGAGGAAGTTTTCCTTGAAGTTGTGGCCGCACTCTTCTCCGGTTGAAGGCTTTTGGGCACTGGGACCCTTTGGCCCAATGCTTGGGCAATGGAACGTTCAGTGGCCTTGGATGGGCTAGCGCGTCTGGGCGCATTCCTCTTAGGTTTCCCTGGGGGCTTGTCTGCAGCGGCAGCTTCCTTGTCCTTTATAAGCTGGCTTGCCACTTCCTCGGCTCTGGATTCAAGTTCGTCTAAATCATCTGAAAAAATATATGAAAGCACAGGATTAGAACACAAAAGGATAAACATAAAATTCACAGAGATGGGACACACATAAAATGCAAAGAAAGTGACTATCAAATCACATCAATTTAAGGAGGAAAGGTCTGTAACTGTGACTAACAGGCCACATGACTAGTTTGTCAGAGATGTGAAAGAATTAAATATCAAATCAAACTGATGAGGCAGTCTGTACACTGCCTACACACAAACGCACGCATTCGCGCCATGCCTTGGCTTGATAATAAAATTGTGCTTCTCAAAGAAACGAAAGTATCCGAATGCAATAAAAACTGGCCGAGTGAGGTTAGGCAGGCAACACAAACGACGCCTAGGCGAGACGTAGCGAAATCGTTTAACCGAGGGACGACTACGAATCAAATCACAAAGTAAAGAAGTGAGGTTATGATTAACGTACACGACAGGTAAATGCAAACAAACACTAGCGAAAGAGCAGTCAAATACATAGCGACGCTGCGACATGGCTAAGCCTACATGGTTCTGTTCGCCAGGCCCTCACACACGAACTGAAAACCTGTACTCACCGCTAATCATGATGACTTTTGCTGGGTACCAGCGTTTATTGCCGCTGAACATCGCTGAGGTGACGGCTCCAACAAACCGTGCTTCTTCTGGTATGTGTGTATGAAAAGGCCGGCACGGAGCCACTGAAGCACTGAAGCTGCCAGATTCTGCCATGCCCGTTTTTGCCACGCCTCGTGGCAGATTTTGGCACCCCTCGTGCCTGGTTCTGCCACCCCTCTGGACGGGTGGGGGAGGGGTGGGGTGGGGGTGGGGGTGCTGTGGTGCGGTGCACCGAAGTGAAAGGTGTGAAACCGCGGACGTTACTCAACGTTAGGCCCCTCGCCGATAAAGTGAAAGGTGCATTTAAATAAAATAAAATAATTAATTTAATTAATTAATTCGGCGGTAAAATGTGTGTATGTGTGTGTATTGAACAGTGAAAGGGGCCTAGGCCGAGTGCACGGGCCTAACCTCACATTCTCTGAGTACGGAAACAGAAAGGCACCCCTTTTTTAACCACTAACCGCGGCGGTCGCGCTGCGTCGGTGGCGTCGCTCTGGGGGGTGGCGGGGTGGTTCATTCACCTCACCCCTCTCGACGGTGGGGTGGGGTGCGGCCGCGGGTCGGGGTGTGCGGTGAGGGTGCGTGTTTTTTATGTTATTTCAATACAGCCAGCAACATAACTTGACCCGACTCATACAGTCGGTCCATCCTAACCTGCACACGACCCAACGTAAGGCCCCTCGCTAGCAAAGTGAAAGGGGCCTAGGCTGCATGCCCGGGCCTAATTTCACAATCTCCGAGTACGGAAACAGAAAGGCACCCCTTTATTAACAACCCACCGTGGCGGTGGCGCTGCGTCGGCGGCGTCGCTCATCGGGGTGGTTCATTCATCTCACCCCTCTCGTCAGTGGGGTGGGGTGCTGCCGCGGGCCGGTGGCTGTGTCACCCACGTTGTCATGCTCGCTGTCTCCGCAGATGAGGGGGTCTGCGGTTCCCCGAGTTAAATGATGACTCACACAGATACATATTTACAAGTATTTTATTTATTTATTTTTGACATTTTTTCCACACACACACACACACACACACTTACGATCCTAGCCTTAATCTAAAATAATGAGTCTATATATTTCCTAAAAATGTACTGTCGGCCATGGCATGGGAATGCAGACACGAATAACACGCAGTCAGTTTTAAAAGTTGACACAAATTGTGTGGGAGACGGCAAAGCTGGCGGTGATGTTTCGAGGGGGGTGCCACCATCGTCGGTCGGGCCCTCGCAGGCGCCGCCGCGCGTTCTGCAGTCCGCGGTGCCCTCTTGGTGTGCCGTGCGCGTCGTGGTGCAGCCTTCCTGCGCACCGGCGCGGGAGCACGTTTTGCCTCGATCACTGCAACATTGAACATACACTGGGGGCCAAAATTAGCGCACCACTTTTTTCTCCGCGCATAGATTTTGTTATAATTGAGGTAGAAACTTGAAATTTGTAGGAGAGATGGTCCAACGTGTTGTGAAAACGCCCCTTAAGTTGCAACAATCCATCCCACCCCCTTGTGCCGTTTTCCACCCCTTGCGTAAAACACTGTCAAATTTTAACACTTTGGCCGCCCTCAAAGTGTCCTTTCGGATGTCACAGAGGTTTGAAACTTGCAGAGCCGACTCATTTTGACCTCCTCTTTCGATTGAGACCAGAACCACCCCCGTGCGACTCACCGTTTCGGAGCCACAGAAAAAACCACCCCTAAGAAGGGGTGATTTTTTCGGATTTTTTCCAGGGGGTGAGCGCGGTAGCAGGAGGTCCCCCGGACATGACAAAAGTGTTTCCATGTCCGTAGCACACTCCAGAGGGTGTCCAGCTTCTAACGACTGACACCCCAAATCTTGTTTTCTCGCTAAAACCACCAAAAATGTCAGAAAATGGCACAAAAAGCACGTTGCGCGGTTGATCTTGACCACCTGGATCGAGTCCAGGCGAAAAATCCCCACAACGTCCGTAGACAAGGTTGTGGTAAGGGTAGGCAACCCCTAACGCCCCCCACCCCCTTCGAAGGGGATGAAGGGCCGCCAGCGGGTCACCGCGGCCGCACCGCGAAAGGGAAGCCCCTCGGGCACCTCGACACCAATTTTGAAGTCGATCGGCCAATGCGTTACCTTCCGGAGCCCGAAAAACGCAAAACCGTGTCACTTTCATCCCCTAAGTTTGCACCCCTGGTTCTCCGTAACCAGGAGGGGCAAAACATCCGTTCAGGCGCGCCAAGAAGCGCACAACCTTCCCTGACCAGGGTGCAAAGGCCCAATCCCCTGCGATCAACCTGTCAGCCGCCAGCGTCCTGACAAAACGGGTCGCATTTAGAGCCCACCCGGAGATCGGTCGGATCGCCGCCTGGGAGGCAGGCAGCCACTCAGCCTCGCGTTGCGAGCAGAGAGCGACATCGGATGCTCCCTGCCGACAACGCCGCGCAGTTCAAACGCCGGCCGGCCACCGGAACGGGCTATGGCAATGCCGCGCCGCAATCAAACATCGTCTCCAAAAAGACACAGTCCCACTCAAAAGGCGTCAAATTTTCACCACAACAGTGGCCACCGGGCCATTCATGAGACTCATTCAAAACCACAGAAACGACAACAATGAAAACCGTGAGAAAATTGACGCGTCAAGACGCGCGGCCACCGGAACGGGCTATGGCAATGCCGCGCGTCTTGACGCGTCAATTTTCTCACGGTTTTCATTGTTGTCGTTTCTGTGGTTTTGAATGAGTCTCATGAATGGCCCGGTGGCCACTGTTGTGGTGAAAATTTGACGCCTTTTGAGTGGGACTGTGTCTTTTTGGAGACGATGTTTGATTGCGGCGCGGCATTGCCATAGCCCGTTCCGGTGGCCGGCCGGCGTTTGAACTGCGCGGCGTTGTCGGCAGGGAGCATCCGATGTCGCTCTCTGCTCGCAACGCGAGGCTGAGTGGCTGCCTGCCTCCCAGGCGGCGATCCGACCGATCTCCGGGTGGGCTCTGAGTGCGACCCGTTTTGTCAGGACGCTGGCGGCTGACAGGTTGATCGCAGGGGATTGGGCCTTTGCACCCTGGTCAGGGAAGGTTGTGCGCTTCTTGGCGCGCCTGAACGGATGTTTTGCCCCTCCTGGTTACGGAGAACCAGGGGTGCAAACTTAGGGGATGAAAGTGACACGGTTTTGCGTTTTTCGGGCTCCGGAAGGTAACGCATTGGCCGATCGACTTCAAAATTGGTGTCGAGGTGCCCGAGGGGCTTCCCTTTCGCGGTGCGGCCGCGGTGACCCGCTGGCGGCCCTTCATCCCCTTCGAAGGGGGTGGGGGGCGTTAGGGGTTGCCTACCCTTACCACAACCTTGTCTACGGACGTTGTGGGGATTTTTCGCCTGGACTCGATCCAGGTGGTCAAGATCAACCGCGCAACGTGCTTTTTGTGCCATTTTCTGACATTTTTGGTGGTTTTAGCGAGAAAACAAGATTTGGGGTGTCAGTCGTTAGAAGCTGGACACCCTCTGGAGTGTGCTACGGACATGGAAACACTTTTGTCATGTCCGGGGGACCTCCTGCTACCGCGCTCACCCCCTGGAAAAAATCCGAAAAAATCACCCCTTCTTAGGGGTGGTTTTTTCTGTGGCTCCGAAACGGTGAGTCGCACGGGGGTGGTTCTGGTCTCAATCGAAAGAGGAGGTCAAAATGAGTCGGCTCTGCAAGTTTCAAACCTCTGTGACATCCGAAAGGACACTTTGAGGGCGGCCAAAGTGTTAAAATTTGACAGTGTTTTACGCAAGGGGTGGAAAACGGCACAAGGGGGTGGGATGGATTGTTGCAACTTTAGGGGCGTTTTCACAACACATTGGACCATCTCTCCTACAAATTTCAAGTTTCTACCTCAATTATAACAAAATCTATGCGCGGAGAAAAAAGTGGTGCGCTAATTTTGGCCCCCAGTGTAGAAATAAATATATACAGCACAGAATAAACCCGATGTGCGCCTCATAAATAGAAAATGTAGTATTACCTTCAGCGCCGGCCGCTTTGGATGTGTTTGCCCCCTGCTGCTGTCGCTCCAGCTCCGCAATGTAGCGCTCCAGCATCTCGTTGGCGTCGGTGAAGCACTGCATGGCTATGTCCAGAGGAACCTCGAACGGCGCCGCTTTCTCGGTCTGCGGTTCCATGTTGGTGGCTGAGGCTCCCGGAGACGACTGACGGCAGTGCACCGTACGGTGCGGCACGCACGCGCTTCGGCGTCCTTCCAGTTGCGCAGACGCGGCGTGAAAAGCGCCGGCAGAGCCATCTCTCGCATGAACTCACAATACATCAAGTGATCGTTATTCAGAGCGCAGTTTGAAAACTGCGCCAACCACATTGCAAAGGTCTGTCCCCGCGCACGCGCCAGACCATGGCTGAGACAGTACAATCCACATGCATTACTTGCTATATCCTGTATATGGCTAACATTATGTACAGTACGACTCGCGTGTCGTCGCAAAAATTCAAGGACCTCGGGCTGTACATGCGGGTTTCCCAGACTGTCCATGACCTCGGCAGTCATATCGGCAGCCAACCAGATGGATATCCAGTGGGTTCCGGGCGGGTCCGTGGAGGGCGATGTGTTGTATACAATATGGCGGGGCCGTTTTCCTGTTAAAGTCAGGTTCGGCAGAGCATCGAGAGGAAATGTGCCCTCGTGGCATCGTTGCAGGACCGGATGCATACGCGCTACTTCTAAGATATCCAGTGTGGACAGAGCCGACGTAAAGTCCCTCATCGTCAATACACGCGGACCTGTCGGGACGAACTGATCTCCATAGTGGAATCGCACTGCGCATACAGAATGATGCACAGGGCGCGCGCGGGTGCCGTCTTAAAGCGGCCTTGAATACCGACGTTGCCGAATCGGTCTAAATTCTGAATCAGTTGCCCACTATGGTCGATGGTGAGGTCCACCGCGCATACAAACTTGCCATTCTTTAGTGATTGCACATTAAACAGGTGGCCGCCAGCCTCCTCCAGGTCGTGTCCCAGGTCGGCATACATGCTATGCACGACCGTGGAACATCCTTGCGCCATGTCCATATTCATTAAAAATCGGCGTTCTGTGCCGTTGCAAAGGAATGAGAGCTCCTGCAGGTCTGCGTGCACAAAATTGTAGGGATTCGTGGTCATAGTTCCATTATAATTAGCCGCGTCAACCATGGCAAACATCAACGTAGAGGGCAGTTTTCCCCTAAATGCTACAGGGATGGTCAGATTGGGAGACTGACTCGGATGTATGAACACCTTGAGCTGTGAGCTTTTAAAATTATATGTGGCAGGGTGCTGCGTTAAAGCCATGTCGATCCCGATGCCCATCTCCGGATTACCGACATAGTACGGCACATATAGCTCCGCATCGTGAAACGCCATTTTCACGTCTGTGTGATTGTTATCCCTTGACCACAGGTAAAAGGATTGGGGTGCGAGCGTCATCTTGACGCGTAGGGGCACATTGTCGAGGACGAAGGCACCGTCCTGCAGGTTGCAGATGTCTGCACGCAGTCTGCCCATGAGCTCAACCTTTTGAGACGCGGTAAATATGGCTTCCCGCTCCGCCCACGCACTGGTTTCGGTCGTGTCAGTCCCGCTCTTGTCGGGCTTTACAATAACGGTGGAAAGCGGGCCGTTGCGCGCGTCCGCGCCGGCGGAGGTGTAAATATCGAGCACGCTCTTAAAATTATACAGGTGCGGCCATTTTGTTGCAGGTTCCTCACTCAGAAAAATCTCGCACTGCGATGTGATGCTGTGTAAAGGCACATCAACAACAGAGTAGTCATGAACGGCCGCTGCCATGTTTCCTCCGTTCTGGTGCTTGAGGGACACAACAAGTCGCACGACGAGGTTGTTTATATCTAGATAATGCAAAGGTCGTCCTGGCGATAGAAATTCGATAACATCTGGTTTTTCTGGCAGCGCAGACAGAGGCTTGACCTTCTCCAGAATGCGCCCTGTAATACATGCTTGCACGGGCTTCTTTTTGAACAGATCTAGCTGAGGAATCATGCATGGGATGAGGTTTCCTCCGGTCATGGTGACGGTGGCGAGAACAGGTCGCGGATGGCGGGGTGATGTCGTCCTGGCAGCGTCCTCCTCTCACGACGTCTGGGCGGCGTCTGACGTCTCATGAGCCTTTTTACACGGACTCGCCCGCCCCGCCCTGCCAGGATGTCGGGTGCGCGGCTCGCCAGTTTCGTGAAACCTTCCTTGGCACGCAATTTTGCAATCTCGGAGACGGGTTTGTCGGAATTCTCCATAGCGTCGCGCACAATGTTTGAGCTCGTATGCAGCGCTTCGGCTCCCACATGCTTGGCTGCGCTGGTCGCGAGAGGACGCAAGAATGACCAGGCGCTTCGAAAAAGATTTCCGAGCCATCCTCGTCCTCGTTGCACGGTAATGTGAGACTTGTAGTAGTCTCCACTACCTATCTGCTGCACATAATAGGCGTAATATGGATTCGCGGCCACCATGATGCTGCCTGCTCGACCTCTCAACACCAACTGACTCACAGGGCTCGAAAATGGAGGACCACGACTACGGGCTGTTCGTGGTCGTTGAACGGGAGATACTCGTTGTACTTATTTTTCAGCTCCACATGAATGCAGTCTATGACATGCCGTTCGACCGGGTAATAATACACGGGATTCATGGTTTGATACCGGAGGACGCCTTCGTACGGCAGGATTCGAAGGAGCTTGCCTCGAAAGTCGGAACAGAGACTCGCTTCAATGACGTCACAATAAATAAAAATGCGAGTTCCATCCTCAATCAGAGATCTTCGCAGTCTCGTTTTCTGAGTATGCTCCCATGCGGTCACCACATCGGTGACAAAGGCGGTCACTTCTTGTTCATCTAACATAAATGACGAAACGTGTTGAAGCCAGTCCGACAGCCGATCGAACCCATATGTCGTAAACTCGATCTTGCGTCCGTCAGGCATGGTTATGCTGCTGGGAATTTCGGCACCGTAGACAAAATTCCTGTACCCCTCAGGCATGTGAAACACGTTCGGAAAGTCGTGGGGGTCGTTCACGTGCCCCTGACGGAGCAGTTGCACCCATTCAGCCAACGTGGCATGCCTGGGCGTGCTCAGTATCGTCCTGAGTGAATTCGGTTTGACATTCTTAATTATTGTCGAGGGTACTGCTGGCTCGGGGTCCTTCTTCGCAACAGACGTTGGGGTTCCAGGAGGCGCTTGAGGCAGCGGCTCAGAGTCCTTTTTCTTTTGACTCTTCGCAGAGGTTTTCGGCGCCGGTTCGACGTCCTTAGGGCGAACATGCGTACTGGTTGGAGCTGGCGTCGGCGGCTCGGTTTCCGCCTTCACACGATCTGGCAGCGGCACGGGCGGTGGCGGCGGCGGATGTTCGCGGCTTCTCTCCTCCTGTCTTGGCGTTTTCGGGTTCCGCGCGATTTCCTCGTCCTTCTCCCGGCCCCTTTTTGCGTCTTTGGCCGCCGCGGCCTCGGCCGCACCGTCACTAGAGGTATAAGCTTGCGCAAGGGGACCCCACCCGACATGGTTAGGTGTTGTCCTGACGCCTGCCGGTATTGTACTGTCCAGGCTCTCTGGAAGGGGCAGTGTGGATCCAAACTGCCATGGGGCCGTCGTGCCGTACAAACCTATACCCTGCACAGGTGGTTTCACACGTTCCACGGGCGCCCTGCCATCGATCTTCGCGCCCGTACGAGTCTGCGGCATCTGGAAGTTGAACTTTTGCGCCATCGGCGGTGGCACTTGTATCTCCGCCAGCCCGCACTCCCACCGCCCCTCGAGGTACAGAGGCTCTTGAAGCTGGACGCGAAAGTGCGACAGTGCGTTATCCTTGTATATGAGGCCTGAGCTATCTGAGATGAGGGGCAGGTAGAATGATCTTGGCATGCGCCGTATGCCATCAGGACCGTACTCGCTCATGGCTCTTTCCTGTCGTTTTCACGTACGCCTCGGGCAGCCACACTGAGAAAACCTTACAAACTATTTCGGGCCTTACAAAGAAAAGTAGTTTGTATAACAAAGTATTTTGAGCATACATAAGCTTACGAAGAAAATACTTCGTAATTTACAAACTATTTCTTCGTATAACAAAGTATTTTTGTTTGTTATATGTATGCTCAAAATACTTCGTAAGGTTTTAAGAGTGCACGTGCGGTGCGTTTTTGGCCAGCCTTTCCACGTGACTTGGACCTCCCTCTTGCCGGTTGCCGGGTTGGTTCTTCGCTCGACAATAGAGTCCACGATATAAGATCTGTCGGGACGGTCTTTGGCGGCAATGAGTTCCTCTTCGAAGAAATTCCCTTCAATGATATGTCCGTCAATGTCTTTAAGCTTGTAGCTGTGCGGTCGCGTGTGTCGCCTCGACACGACAGTGTAAACCTGCGGAGTGTACGTTCCACGATAGGCCTTTTCAAGTCCTTCCCGCCGATGCAGGGAGGCGCGCACCGTGTCGCCGGGTTTGAAGTTGAGTGGTCGTGGGGACTGCACGTGAGACAGGTAGTAGCGCTCCCACGATGCGTACACGTCCGACGCTGTAAACTGACTGGGAGCTACCCCGGTCGACGCGTGGGGCGAGTCGTTGATACTTTTGACGATAGCCTGCAATACGGGCATGAACCGCAGCGTGTTGTTGTGCGTCAGGTATCTGTGAATCCTCCGCTGGAGCGTTTGCACCGCGCGTTCCACCATGCTGGCTTTCTCAGAGTTACTTGCAAACACTTGACGTATATTCCGATCGCGCAATAGTCGTCGAAACCGTGCGTCCCGGAATTCCGAACCTCGGTCATGTCTTACCACATGTGGCGTTTGATCAAACTGTTTATCCAACATCTTACGAAAACACTCTGCTGCGGTTGCACCTTTTTTATTGGTCATGGGCATGACAAATATTTTGCGAGACGTGCATTCAATGGCAATGAGCAAATAACGCACTCCGCGGTTGAACGACGCTATTCGACCCGTTTCAATAAGATCGACTTCAACCAGGTGATATAGCTCAGACATGTTATAAAACGGTTTCCGAAAGTTTTTCCGCACAGGAGCATGTTGTGTGTATGCCGGTTCTTGAGTCAGGTAGTGCGACACATCGTGCCGGTCCAACGCCGTCTTTCTCCGAGCCGGTTGGGTGACGGCCTGCCGAAGAAGATGTTGTCCACCGAATGCGGCAAACGACGTCCCAGGTTGTGTCCACAGGCGGTTCAATATACGGCGCTTTAGCGCCGCAGATTGAGCCATGTTGATGATGGTTTGCCTGTGCTTCTCGTTTTGCGTGGGGATACTTCTGGCGTGCCGTTCGCGTTCTCTTCGCCGCTTTTCCTGGCTGCCGCTGCCGCCCGTCTGGCGGCCTTGAGTATTTTCGCCTCTTCTCGTTCGCGGCGTTTAGTCTCTGCCGCCCTTGCCGCTCGTCGTAGTGCCGCTTCGTCCCTGACAAGCCGCTTCTCTTGCTCGTCCGTCTCTTCCAGCTTTCTCAGTTGCTCTTGCACCGAAAGGTGTTGGGGCGGGCGGGTCTGCGATCGTCATTTGCAGCGGCTCTGCACGGTCCTTGGCAGCGTGGTGGAGGTGGCGCTGCTGTGCCGCTTGGTACTGGGCATAGGCCTGGGAGGGACCGATTTGCTTGACCTTTTTCAGGACCGACTCGAGCACTTGCAGTCGGTTGGCGTCGTATTGATCCGTCTCGTCGAGGTGTCGCCCACGTAGACGCTGAAGTTGTTCTGGGGTCAGCACAATGAGCTTGCGCAACTGACTCATCTTGCAAGCAGGGAGGCCAACACGGACCCGATGAGGGGCACAAACCAGCCCGCGCCGGACTGATTCACCAGCAGCTGCCGACGCTTCTTCCAGCAGAGTTGCGGATGGTAGGCTAGCGTTTGTATGGCCTTTTTATGTCGGTTGCAGTGGCGAACACACTGCGGACTCAGCGATTTCCGGCGGTCTCCGGCGATGCCGTTGAGGTCTTTGAGTGCTCGCGCTGGGAAAGAATTTTCATTCCTTTACTTTCGCTTTTCTATTCGTACGTCACCCCGTCTTACCCGAACCCATGGGAGACCCATGCATGCACCCAAGCAATTATACCACATGAAGACGAAAATTAGTTGCGGCTTACTATACAAGATTATAGAATGGTATTAAAATAGGTTTGGCCTAAAAATGAAAGTGAATAGACCATTCTAGTCGTGGCTTGGTGAAGAACAAGAAGAATCACAAAACAGTCCATTTAGGGCATTTAAAGAGCATATATTCGCTTCAAATATGATGCAGTTAGTGGAAAATATTTTCATTACCTTTACCAAGAAAAGGGACTGAAATATTTGAAGTGAAAGCGGAAAAAAAAATACACTTTTGTGATTCTTCTTGTTCTTCACTCGGCCACGACTAGAATGGTCTGTTGAAGTCACTACCCAATGAACATTGTCAAGGATCATTTTGAAGTTGAATTCAATTCTGAAGAAGATTACTTTTTTAGGTGTCACTGAACCCATCAATGCACGAGAAAGAGGCGTATTTTCGGTGAAATTTTGTGCTTTCCGTTCAAATGAAAGAGCGATTCGCCAGCTTCGAAACCTCACCCCAGTCCCAAAAAACCATGGACCTTATGGGATCCCATGATGCATCTTTCATGGGGGTCCCATGGGGAGGCCTTCAATTACCATAGGAGTTAGGCCCAGCGCCATGGGACCTATGTTCACCATGGTGAACGGAGCTATATCAACATGGTGCGGACAAAACACCTTGGGAAAAGTTTGCCCATGGTCGGACTTTCCCATGGTAGAGAGAGCACACCATGTAAATATTTTCCCATGGTTAAAATTTTCCCATGACTAAGACCTTGCCATGGAGAGGACTTCATGCCCATGCGTTGAAGTCTGCACCTCATTTTCACAACCGCGCGATAACAGGTGAACGGTGGTCCATAAGTAAAATGTGATTGCAAATTCAGATGTAGCACGAAAAGTTGAGGTATGGGCAGAACTTGTACAGATCGATTAAATCCAAGTTGTTACTAAACGTTGAAGTCAAAACTCTGAGTCAGAGCCTGACTAATTCAAATGTTTTGTATGCAACAAGGAGTTTAGTCACACTGAAAATCTTAGAACGCACCTTCGCACCCGCATCAGGGAGAAGCCATACGGATGTTTGGTGTGGAGCAAGAAGTTTGGTTACGCCGGATTACACTGACAATCCTGGAATGCACCATCGCCCTAACACCAGGCCGAGAAGCCGTATATGTTCAGAATACAGCAAGGTTTGGTTACGCCGAAAAACTTAAAAAGCACCTTCGTAACACCCACACTAGACAGAATCAATGCGCATGTTCGGAATGCAAGAAGTTTTGTCACGCTGCACTGCAAATCAAAAGGTGATACTTTTAGTACCTTTTTTGGCGATACAATTGAGTATCGCCACCAAACGGCCTTGGAGAAATATCATGACTTCAGAACGGCAACACGCTATAGTATCGCCAGAATGTGGCAAAAAAACAATAAAGATGTCCCCCTGAGTTGTTTGCAAAATCTTAGCAATACTCTGATGTATCGCCGAATTTTGGCAATTGCCAAAATTAATACAGTGGGTTTCGCTTATAACTTTGCGGCCGACTTGCACGGTCAAACAACGTTATAAACGGGAAACGTTACAAGCGGTAAAAGGATAAACGCGATTTATTCTAGAGGAAACACCCCCCTCCCCCCGAGTCAACTGAGAGATAAATTAATCGTTCACTGTAAAAAAAATATCTGATAATTCAGACCAATTTCGTAGGACTTAGTGGTCTGATTTCCGAAATCAGACTCGAAGTATGCAAATGAAGAATCTTCGACCGAGATATAAGACTTACCTTGTCTGAAAAACAAATTCAGGCAGGGTTCACTGAAAATTTAGACTAAGTTCCAGACCATGTAGTTTCAATTGAACCACCCTTCTCTAAATTATCAGACCACCCAGTTCTCAATTTTCAGACTGTCCGTTTCAAAATTTCATACCACCGAAACGTTTTGAAATTTCAGAACCACTTACTGTTAATTAACTTCTGCCTAATTTTGTCTGAAATTTCAGAAATTTTTTTTAACAGTGTTTTTGACCAATTTGGACGGGTAACTAATCCTATTAAGGTGAAATGGGCCGCGAAAGGGTACCGACGGGTTAACGAGAACCACCTGAGAGCCAACACTACTTTAACATGTGAATATTATAGGCGGTAAAGAGGCATAAAATAGCAAGAAACACTGTAATTCAAAAGGTGAGACATCAGACCAATTTTTGGCAATACAAAAAGTATGACCGATAAAAAGGTCATACACAAATGTATGACCGAAGAAAGGTCATACACGGATGTATGACCGAAAAACGGTCATACACAAATGTATGACCGACAAAAGGTCAGACATTAGCGAGGCTGGCCCTCGTTTACCTTAGGGATACATCAACCTTCATCGGTGATGCATAAAAGTATCACCCTTTTTCGGTCATACATTTGTGTATGACCTTTAAAACGGCCATACATTTGTGTATGACCTTTACAACGGTCATACATTGGTGTATGACCTTTTCTTTGGTCATACACTTGTGTATGACCCTCTTTTCGGTCTAACATTTTAGTATCACCCCTTTAAGGGTCAGAAATCTGACCTTTCTATTTTCAGTGAAGTGAGTGGAAAAGTTTTATTTAACTTTTAGTCTAGTGACTAGCAATGTCAGCATGACTCATTACAGGATTTAAAATCAAATAACTAAAAAAACTAAAACTAACAAAATTATCTCGGTCTTAAGGGGTTTAAAAAATCTCCAATGCCGGTTTGTTTCTGGGTAGACGGGCGTCGCGACGGCAGCGTGAGGGCAGGGGGGCAGCGAGGGGAGGGGGCGCTCACCCCATTCCCTCCCTGCACTGGTGAGCGATTCTCACGTATCGGGGTAGTTTTGACGTTCCTGATTTGCCGAAAGTAATAATCATCGAATTTAGTCTTCGTAATTACTGGAGTCCTGAATGATGCTAGAGTTATGGCAATGGTATTCATGGTCAAAACCTTGTACTACCTTTTTAAAAAAGTAAGCCCTCAGGTATTCACATGCTTTTATACGGGTGTTTTGATCACGGAAGTTACGTTATCACGGAAGTTTCAAAGTGTGAAAATCGACCTTAACGACTGACCTGGGCTCAGCTCTGGCTTCTTGATCGTTTCGTGGTCAAATAATACTCCAACGCCGAAGTTTTAGCGCAATTTTTTTTTACCTAGTGCCGCTTCAACATTGGGTAAAGGGTGCCACGGAAGTTACATGTATTTGTTGATACACGCCATTTTTTGTGGCTGCAGCCCGCGTCGCGACCATGCAGAGCATCTTCGACTTCGGTGTCCCACGCAATTCTTTCTCAGGCACCCCATTTTGATGGCTGACGTCAAGAAAAGTTTAAAATTTGGCATGGGGAGAAGTCCATAGCAGCTTTTTCGTAAATGAAATTGAACCCACGGTGGCCTTTTTTCGCTGCGGCAAAAGAACCTTTGAAATCTGTCGTGTGTGTTAGTCTTCCGTTGAAATCAGCTCGACATGTCAGGTTTTGAATGGCCATCGACAGATGGCAAAATTTTTATCCCATACCTCTACATTGGGGAAAGAAAATTCGTGTATGTAATCGTGAGACAATCACGGAAGTTACATTTTGGGTATTCTGAAAGCTAGGGAAACCAATCCAACGCAAGCGGACTATTCGTAACATTTGGGTTTAGTAGGTAATGACCCTATCTAATCCCAGAAACAAACCCCATGTCGATACCTGCCCTCGTTTGGGCACAGGGGCCAAAAGAAACGAAACTACCCCGCAACGTGAGAATCGCTCACGTGTTGTTTTGACCGGCTGCGCGAGAATGGCACAGGGAGTCGGTCATCGGAGAGGGGCTTCAATTCGCACATTTTGGGCTTTTTTGACAGTCAAAACAACGTTATAGGCGGGTTAAAACCTAAAATTTGCAACGTTGCAGGCGGGAAAACGGTACATGCGGGAAACGTTATAAGGGGGACTCACCGTACTTTTGTCCATCGCCAATTTGAGGGCATGATATTTCCGTAAGGCCGTTTGTTGGTGATACTCAATTGTATCGCCAGAATAGATACTTTAGTATCGCCTTTGGATTTGCAGTGTGAAAATCTTAAAATGCACACTCTAAATGTCATGGGACTTTTGTATTGTCCCATGGAGGATGCAATTTTAAGCTTATCCGTTGGTGATACACTGTTCAAGAAATCTGAAATTTAATAACCTAAACCCTCTTAGTTTTAAAAACATTTTGAAAAGAGATGAGAACTCATAAAGGCTTCTAAAAAATAAGACTATTTCTGAAGTTGACAAAATATTACTGACAAGTTTTAAACAGATAGGTAAATTTTAAAAACTTTATTAAAACTCTCAAACAGGTTGCTAAAAAGTGAGATTGTTTACCAAATTAAAGAACTTGTCTCTGTAAATTCAATATAATTTTGACTTTTTTTATTTTATTCTGAGTCTGCTCCTTAAAAAAAATTATTATCATTGGACGCTGGACCAATATACACGTAAATGAAAAATTTTTATGATCGTGATCATGCAAAGTCGTGCCTGGAAGCCCCCGACTGAGCGCTTTCGCTGCCTGCCCGAGGCCCCGCGGGGGGGCTCGGAGTCATCCACAGCCTGGAGCCCGCCGCGCAGAGCGTGGCACAGTTGGTGGTGTTGCGGTGCAGTAATCCGGAGACCCGGATTCGACTCCGAGGTACAGCCTCGCGTCTGACCGACGTCGCCAGTGAGTGAGAACGATTAGTACAATGTTATGAGCAGCTCCAAATGCCCCGCGTTCATTTTGGCTCAACTTCTGCTCAAAATTTTCTTTAATGCAAAAATAACATTTAAGAAACATACCATTACTTTTCAAATTTGGTCCTTACTTTTAGGAAGAAAAAGTTTTTTGCTTTTACTGCCAAAATGTATTGGTAAGCTGCTGCATAAAACAGTTTCTTAACATTAGGATGGATTTTTCTCAACAGTGTACAATTTTGTGTCTTCCTGGTGACACAAATTGTCCAATTCCTATTTCGAATTGTTATTTGATTGATCAATAGGGTATTCACACTAAATGTTTTCGTACAAATTTTTGACGAGACATCACAGTTTTTAGTGCACACGAACTTTTCGTACAAATTTGTACGCGATTTTGTACAAAAATGGGCGGTTTTTCGTACCAAAATTGTACGTAAAGTACGTGTGCACAAAGAACTGTGATGTCTCGTACAAAATTGTAAATAACATTTAGTGTGTTCCGACGCTTTCCGAGAACGAAAGTAAGGAAAAGTAAACCGGAAGTTGAAAACGGCAGTTTATATGAGAAATCGACGCGGCAAATTTCATCCACCGCGTAGATTTCTGTTATAAACTGCCGTTTTTAACTTCCGTTTCTCTTGTCCTTACTTCCGTTCTGGAAGGGCGTTGGAAAAGCCTATTTGTAACACCTGGTGGACTCAAAATTGTATCATCGACGGACAAGCTTAAAATTGCATCAATCTTGGGACAAAAAAAAAATCAAGTATCATTTAGTGTGCACCTTCGCGCCATATTAGCACTGAGAATGAAAGAGTCACGATCAGGACAAAAATTTTGGGTAAGAAATTTTTTAGACCCAAATTTTGGTGAGGAAGGTTTCCTCACCCAAAATTGGGTGATAATACTACACTGCAAACCTGTCTTTTGGGCACTTACAAATGCATGCTTGCAAGTACACACTTACAAACGCATGCTTGGCCAAGCGCGCACTTACAAATGCATGCTTGGCAAGTGCACACTTTCAACTGCATACTTGGTACAATATAACTCCATGCTAAGCATTGCATTTGTGTGTACTTGCCAAGCTTGCGTTTGTGAGTACGTGCAAACATGCATTTGTAAGTGCATGCTAAGTTGACACTTAGGTTTGCAGTGAATGTAGCCATATAGGAAGCTGATACACCTTTCTTCACTCAAATTCGGGTGATAAATTGTTCCCCGCCCAAAATTGGGCATTGATCAAGACTCTTTCATTCTCAGTGAGAGGAAAGCCATTCGGATGTTCGGTTTGCAACAAGAAAATTCACTCTGAAAACCTGACAAACTATTTTCGACTTAAAACTTTGAAAGGTTACAAGCGTGTTGATTACGCTGAAAGTATTAGAATGCACCTTCGCACCTACACCAGGAAGAAGCCATTCCAATGTTCGATATGCAACAAGAAGTTTCATAACGCTGAAAATCTTACAATACACCTTTGTACCCTCACCAAGAAGAAGCCATTCGAAGGTTCGGTTTGCAATAAGAAGTTAAGTCGAAAAAAGCACTTAAGCACTAACACTGGAGAACCAGCCTTTCGAGTATTCATCATACAACAAGAAGTTTGGGCTAGCTGAAAGCCGTAAGACGCACCTTCGCACCCACACCGGGGACTCTTGTCCAAAAGACGTGTTTCAGGTCACATAAGGCTGCGGCCCTTTCAGCTGGTCTGTGACTTAAAAAAAAAAAGAAATTAAAAATTTCCAGCAGTGGGATTTGAACCCACCTACGTACACTAACTATTTATGTAGAATTTTCTGCGTTTCAGTAGCACGATTTAGCAAATGCGTGGACTTTGCAAAATGCTATGCGTAAAAATGCAACAATTTTTGCAAACACTCGGCAAACTCAACAGTGTACTCAGTACACTGTTTAGCGTGTACTCACCAGTACACTTCCATGAGCGTGCTCTCATGAGCACACCCCCGCAAGAGTGCGAGTGTACACACCTACATGTACTGCCAGGCCTGCTTAGGTGTACTCATCTACTCCCCTTGAAGTGTACTCATCTGAGTACACTCTTGAGAGTGTGCTTGTGAGTGTACACGCTGAACAGAGTGCACTGAGTACACTGTTGAGTTTGCAGAGTATGAGCAAAATTCTATGCAAAACGTTACATTGGTTTAAAATCATGCATCACACACGCACAAAATTGGTACGACAACATTTAGCGTGTGGTGGCTGCGACCCGAACACGGTGCCTCACTGCTCGGCCACGGGCACACAGTGGGCGAGAAGACCGGTGGGAGCGGTCCAAACCTCGGACGCGTTATCAGCTCCAGAGTCGCTAAATGGGACTCGAAGCGAACGCGTGACCTCAACATTGGATTTCTCTCCGAACGCCAAATATACTGATGCGGTCACACATTCAGTTCGACTCCTGTTTAGCGACTGTAAAGCTCCAAACGTGGCAAGATTTTCAGCCGCCTGCGTACAGTGGGTCAGAGGACCGGCGCAAGCCGCCAAAACTCTGACGCGGAGTAAAAAGTCTACGAAGCATCGCTTCGTTATACGAAGAAAACGAAGGCCTGCGAAGAAGTGCTTCGTATTATGAAGCAAAATCCTTCGCAATACGAAGCAATTCTACAAAGCTTTAATTTTCTTTGCAGTTACGAAGCAGATTCTTCGTAGGCTTTTTTTGAGTGTGGAACTCAAAACGCGTCTAGAGGTTTGGCCGCCTGCATCGGTCTTCTGGTCCACTGTGCTGCACCGGTCGTCTGGCCCACTGCGGTGCAGTACCTGTGTTCCTTCGGGGCCTTGCTTCTGCTTCACGCCGGGGCACCTCCGTCGCCAGTCTCACTGAAAACACAAAAAAAAGGGTTAAATAGGCTCCAAAGCGGCGAAAACTATTCAAAAACTTTTTATCAAGCATTTCTCGGCACACTGTTAAAAAAAATATCTGAAAATTCAGACTAAATGAACTGAAGTCTTTTTAGCATAAGGCACTCTGAATTTTCAGACCAATATTTTCAGAAACATGCTGCCTGAAAATTCAGACCATAGAATTTTGACCCGAGAATTCAGACCACAGGTCTGAATTAGTATTTTTTGAGTTATTTCGGTCTAGAGATGATAAAGACATATGAACTATATCAGAGAGGCATGCTCCTAAGGAGAGCGGCTCAGCAAAAAATGATTTGAAGGGAAATGTTCCTTAGGAAACTTCTCCCTTACTTAGACAGGAGCTGGCCTGATGCACCCAAGGGAATGGCGACACGGAGCCTCCCGCGAGAGGTAAATACAAATGTCAATTGTTCAACTCGTACTCTTAGTACAAAGATAAATCTGGCAAGGTAGCATGTCTTTCATCATAGCTGGTGAAGTGTTATGTATTTTGAGTTCAAATAATTGAATAATTATCAGGAGGAGCCTTTTTAACAGCAGCAAGCTAAGCTTTTTGACTGCCACCTGCGCCATCTGGCGGACAAACAAATACTTTCGTTTCCTCTAAAGTCCCGGAGAGGAAGTCACATTATTTTGACTGCAAGGACTGATTATCAGTTAACCCAGCATAAGGTGGGACGGAAGTTGTATACTGCTCTTTTGTATTGTCAATTTTTCAGAAAATCGTATGAAACGGAAATTCAGACTCCAAGTCTGACGTAGTTCATCTGAAATTTCAGAATAAAGTGCGAATATTCAGACACTCCAAGTCTGAGCCGAGCTTTCATACAGAGGGTCCGAAAACACAGACAAGCACTCCGATTTTTCAGAAAAAAGTCTGAATCGAGATTCAGACAGCATAGTCTAACAAAATTGGTCTGAATTTTCAGAATTTTTTTAACAGTGCATGAATGATTGATTCCCTTCGAAAGGGGGGGAAATGGCCTCAAAAGACAGGCCTAAAATTGTTGTCTTTCCAAAGGACATTTAAATCAACGCATGCGTGTTGCTCGTTTCCTCGTTCCGCTCCCCGCCCCCACCGCCACTCTGATCGTGCAGCGGACTGCTTCTGAGAGTCGCTCTGTCTCTCTCGCACCCGTAGGGACGCCTCATGAGTGCGAGAGAGACGCAGCAACGCAGGCGCCTTTCGGAATCAGTCTGCAGGTGGTGCACGAGCATCGATCGGTTTGTGCACAACGGCAGGGAAGGCCACTGCGGCTGCGGCCACGGACTTCACTCAGCGGCTCGCCCGCACCATAAACACAACACTTAGTACACACTGACAAATACATGCCTGGCACCGTATACAGGGTGATTCCCAATACTTGGTACAAAAGCAGGGGGCTGGTCTGCGGCGCGGCCGGAACTAGGAACACACACGCAACCAAAGCCGAACTGACTTAAGACCCTCGTTGTGTGTGTGTTCCGGCTTCCGGCCGCAGCGCTAGGCTAGCCTCTGTGCGGAAAAGGTGTCGTCTGCTCTCGCCCGCCGGCGCCACAGACCAGCCGGCCGGTGGCGGCGCCTAGCAGACGACGCTGCCCGCGCGCCGCGCGGCAGACCACCCGAGAGGTAGGCAGCCCTCCACAGGCCTCCCTGTGGAGGGTGGCCTACGTAGCGCGCGCAATGACTAATAACTAACGCCCTATTATCTCGGAACCGGTGCATTTGCGCCCACTACTTAAAGGGTGAAAAATGATCCCCTTGGCCTACAGAAGCAGCCCCCTGCTTTTGTACCAAGTACTGGGAATCACCCTGTATCCATCCTACTCATGTGAACTCGTAAATGTGCACAAGTCAAGCACACTGCAAACCTAACTGTTTGTCTACTTAGCACGCACTTACTAATGCATGCTTGGCAAGTACACACTTACAATGCAAATGTGTAGCATGGAGTTATACGGCGCCAAACATGCAGTTGTGTGAACTTGCCAAGCATGCATTTGTGAGTGCGTGCTTAGCCAAGCATGCGCAAGTGTGTACTTGCAAGCATGAATTTGTAAGTGCGTGCTAAGTAGACAGTTAGGTTTGCAGTGCATGCATTTGTTAGCGTGTACTTGCAAGCATGCGTGCAAGTGTGTACTTGGTAGACAATTGCGTTTGAAGTGTACACTGGTAGAAATGTAATTGTCACTTTAAGATAATGTCAAGGCCAGTTCACTCCAAATCCAAAGGTGATACATTTAGTATCTTTGTTGGCGATACAATTACACTGCAAATCCAAGTGTGAGACAATCTCACTCTTACAAGTGCATACCAACATGTCTCACGCTTGCAAGTGTGAGCCACGATTGCCTCACGCTTGCAAGTGTGAGACACGGTTTGTCTCACACATGCAAGCTTGGGTTCCGTGGCATTAAAGCACACGGAACCATATGCAGCAAGTGGGAGACAAACCGTGTCTCACACTTGCAAGCGTGAGATAAACCCTGTCTCACTTGCAAACGTGAGGCAAATGTGGCTCACACTTGTAATCGTGAGACATGTTGGTATGCACTTGTAAGTGTGAGACTGTCTCACACTTGGATTAGCAGTGTAAGTATCGCGGAAAAAAAGGCCCTATCAAAAATTCTTTCCTTTAATACGGCGATACACAAAAGTACCGCCCAAATTCGGCGATACTTCGGAGAATTGCCAAGATTTGGAAATAAACTTGAAAAAACTCAAGGGGACTATTTCATTGTTTATTGCCAGATTTGGGCGATACTCCAAAGTACATGTCGCCAAATTTTGAAGGCATGATATTTCGGTAAAGCCGTTACTCGATTGTATAGCCAAAAAAGATACTCATGTATCGCCTTTGTATTTGCAGTGTTTCATTTCATAAAGTGTGACCAAACCAGTTGATGGCCTTCTCACGTCCATGCAATAAGTAATGGGCTTTTGATACAATTATCTTCGATTACTTAAAGCGTTGTCATCTGTTTTTAAGTGATAAAAATGAAATTAACGAGTTTTTTTCCGGAAACTGACGACAGATTTTCACAGTGGCACTCCTCCGGGCACCACCGGCACACAGTGGGCCAAAGGACCGTCGGTGGAGGCGGCCAAATCCCGGACGGGCTTTGAGCTCCAAAATGGCTAATGAATGTGACCGGAACCGAACAAGAGACCCCTCACCACTCCGACCGAGGAATCCATTGATGGGGTCACACGTTCGGTTCGAGTCCTGTTTAGCGACCCTGAAGCTCAAAGCGCGTTGAGAGTTTTCACCGCCTGCGCCGGTCTTCTGGCCCACTGTGCGGCAGCGGTGCCCGGAGCAGTGCCACTGTAAAAATCTGCCGTCATTTTCCGAAGGAAAAAAAAAAAACGAACAAACGTTAATTTCATTTCAAAAATAAACGGCAACGTTTTTACCAATTGAAAACAATTGTCTCAAAGGCCCCATTCTTGTTGTGTGGGCGTGACAAGGCCATCAACTGCTTGGTAATTTAACATTTTATTACAGAAAACTGGCCTTGACATTCTCATTAAGTGACAACTTAACTTAAGTTTTGTCAGTGTACAGTAATGCGGCTCGTGGTTACTGGTCCGCGCGCACCGAGTGGCCGCGGCCCGCCAAGTACACAACACTCGCCGCGCGATGGCGCACCAAAGCTTCTGGCCATACACGCCCTGGGATCCCAGTGGACCAGAAGACCGGCGCAGGCGGCCAAAATCCTGGATGTGTTTTGACAGGGGGTGGCAACAGCCTAGGGATAGCGTGGAGCCATGGTCGCGTCATCAGTGCAGAGGTTACGGCCTTTTCTTCGATTGTAAGAACTAGGCCGTTGTTTGCAAAACGCTTTGCACAGATCAAAAGAGCTTGAAATTTAGGGTGCATTAGGCCTATTTCCCTTCTCAAAACTCCCACCTTACCCAAAAATAAATTGCAGTGAAAAAAACCGAAAAACACGAAATGTAGGAAAAACGTCGTCCACGCCATGTTGATGTAAAGGTTTTCGTTCTTGTGTTAGGTTGAACTGGAAGTATCAGACAGGCTACTAGGCCTAATGCACCCTAAATTTTGTCCTCTTTTGATCTGTGCAAAGCATTTTGAAAACAACGGCCTGGATCTCACAATCGGAAAAAAGGCCGTAGCCTCTGTACCTTGCTCGAGCATGGCTTCACGCGCTCCCCAGGCCGTTGCCACCCCCTGGTTTTGAGCTCCAGAGTCGCTAAATGACACTAGAGCCACACGTGTGACCCCACCAAGAGATTTCTCCTGTTGAGAGCAATGTACTTGTGGGGTCACACGTTCGCTTTATCCTCGGTAGCGACTCTTCAGCTCAAATGTGTCCAGATTTTTGATCACCCACACCGTTCCTTTGGCCCACCGTGGGCTAAAAGGCAGTGGCGTATCTAGACTCGAGAAAGGGGGCGGGGGGTCATGTCGCGCGTTTTGCCTACTTACAGGCGGATAGTGCGGCAAATTGTCTACCTTTAGGCGTTTTATTAAGGGCCAAAGGTGGGGGGGGCATGACGAGGGGGTAAACACTTCAAGAAATCGTGTACAGACCACTCGGTATTACGCTGTATTACGGTAGTATTGCACGTGTGTTAAGCATTAAAATGCTAAATTTTGCCACATTTGACCCTAAAATGGTATTACAAATACGTGTATTACGCGTAATACACGGCTTTTCTGTACAGGGCATTACGGAAGTGTTTACCCCCTCAGGGCATGAGCCCCGTATGCGTAAGGTCACGCTCTGCCCGCGCGGCCGCAAAAGTCCACCTAGCCGGCCCGGCCGGCGAGCAGGGTGACGGATCGGGGAGTCCCGAATAGTCCCGAAAGGCCGGGCCCGGGCGGACCCGCGGTCCGGTCTCCTAGCATGCACCTCGGTTGCTCTCACCTATCTTCCATATGACCTTACGTGTCCCCCCCCCCCCCCCGGTAGATACGCGCCTGCTGAAAGGTCACATTAAAGATAGGTCAGCGCAACCAACATGTGATGTAGATGTGCGCTACAAGACCGTACCGCGGGTCCACAGGGCCGGGCGGACTTGTGCTTGCTATTCGCGTGTGGACCCGCGGTCCGGACCCCCAGCATGCGTCTCGGTTGCGCTGACCCATCCTCCACCTCCCAGTGGCTCCCGGCGAGACCCCAGGACACCCGAGCGCATCCGGAGGGCTTTCCGCAGGGAGCGCATTGCACGCCAGCTTGCCTGAGCCCGGCCGCCGAGGGAACCCTTTCCGGGAAACCCCGGAAACATTGTCCAACCCTTTCCGGGAAACCCCGGAAACGTTGTCCCGGGAAGCAGATAAACAAGGGCAGCGGAAGGCACCCGGTTCAACGCCACACTTGGAAAAACATTTCTTGACTTAAGAAAATTGATTTGGAAAACGGTATATTCCCTTTTCTGAAGAAATGTTTTTCCTGCGTGCATAACGCCCTTGGAGCTGCCAGGCCGCCGAGCTGCCAGGCGGTGCACAGTGTCGCCGCGTCTCCTCGCACCCAGCGACAAACACACACTAAGCGCCACCTGCAAACGAGACGTGACTGGTTTCTGTGCAGATGAACTTTTCGTACAAGTATAGTACGAAAAACTGCACAAATCTCCCCATTTTGGAACGAACTTGCGTACAAATTTGTAAGTCTCGTACCAAATTTGTACAAAAACATTTAATGTGGACTCGAGGGGCAAGCACTCGCCAAATCCTGTGTACACCCGAGTGGCTGAAATATTGCGCGAAATGTGGTGAAATCCCTTTGAAATATGGTCGAATTCCTTCGAAGTCTGGTGGGTTCTCGCGAAATCCCAACAAAACCTAATGAAATCTCGCGAAGTCCCATCAAAATCCCGCCAAATCTTGCATAGTTTTGACGTGAAGTCCTGCGAAATCTCTTCCTTTGTAAAGCCCTGTGTGCAGAATACTTGTAAGTGTTCCTAGTATTGTAAGCCCCCTCGGAACGACTCTCCTGCACTGTAAATGTCTTACGGTGAGAGGCTGCACCCACAAATTATGATGCAGATTTGCTCCATAATACAAGGAAAATCCCACCAAATATCTATCAGTTACAAAGAATTTTGAAAGGTACGTTACGAAGGCAGCTGCACCACCATATTATAGAGAATTTACAGCATGATATGGAGAATCTGCACCATGAGACATTGAGGGTGCGAGTCGCCCCGCTGCAGGCCGATCACGGAGCAACACTTTGCAGAATGTTGCGAACGTTTGGTCCGAGGGCCGATGCCGAGGCTGCGGCAAGCCGAGCACACGGCACAGCAATGCACAGCGGGTCTGAAGGTCGTTGAGGTGGCCGACACCCTGGACGCGTGTAGAGCTCCGGCATCGTTGCGTACCTAGACTGTTATTCCAAGTGTGATAATGAACAAACTTTCCGGGCAATACAATTTATATTGCATCAGTAGCGCCATGTTAAAGTAATCGCATTAGAAGTGCAATGAAATTTGTAGTGCAGTAACGCATGTTATCACTTTATCGCACCAAAATCTGGGACGAAACCGGCCGAAACGTAAGAAACTTATTGCATTTTAAACGCGATAATTTTTACACTAAATTCCTTTGAACAATTCTTGTAAGTGCCCTCACACAATTTTGCACATACGTGCTTTTCGTACAAAATTGTACGAAATTTCGCACAAATTTGTGCGATTTTGCGTGCAAATTTCTACGAAAAAGTTCGCAGGTTGAAAATTGGGCGAGACCACGGACAAAATTGTACAAATACATTTGGTGTGTTGTATTGCTGCCGCAGAGGTAATAATTTCAAGCACATTCGTCTTTTTATCGCAGCTCATTGTATCAAACTTATCAAATTAGAGATATCGGTGTATATTGGACTCGAATCGGACGTGTGACCAATCACCCCAACTGGATTCCTCGTTCGGAGAGCAATCTATTAGTGAGGTCAAACGTTCGATTGAGTCACATTTAACGACTCAAGAGCTTAAAAGGTGTCCGAGATTTTGGCCGCCTCAACGGTCTTCTGATTCATGGCGCCTAACACACCGGGCCTCTCGACACCGCGGCTCCACAGAGGGACAGAAGATCGTCGCAGGAGGCCAAACTTCTGGATGCGTTCTGAGCTCCTCAGTCGCTAAATGATACAACAAGCGAACGAGTGACCCCGACCCAACAAATAGATTCCTCGTTCGCAGAGCAATCGATTGGTGGAGTCACACGTTCGGTTCGAATCCATGTAAGAAGCGACTCTGGAGCTCAAAACGCTTCGACAACTTGGGCCGCCTGCGCCGGTCTTGGCCCACTGTGGGCCCCTGGCGACGCCCCAAGTTGGGGCCCCCAACACAACCGAGCCCGACCGCACACAGGGGCCTTCCCGCAAGGCAGCGTATTGCACGCCACGAGGGGTCCACTACTCTAGTAATCCTGTCTACACTTCGTCCAGTTACCATTGGTAATCCCATGCCAAAACTGAATATTTCCGCTGTTTTTATCGGCTTTTGCGGGGTGTCTTATGAATCTAGGCTAAATATGCTCTCATCTGGCTAAAATTAGAGTTTTTGTTGAGATTTTAAGTAGGTAATCACTGGTAATCGGTATTCCTGTGTACACTCCTGAGCTGAGAGGGACCCCTCGGCACGCCACCTGCCGGCCGGCGAGGGAGCCCTTCCACGAACACTGTCGCAGGAAGCAGATTAAGGCGGTCAGCCGAAGGTGCCCGTTCCGACGCCATACTCAGGAAAACATCTCGTGTTCAGAAAATTAACTTGAAAAACGGTAAAATTACTTTTTTTTTTTTTTTTTTTTTTTTTTTTTTTTTTTTTTTTTTTGTAGAAATGTGTTTCCTGAGTTCATTTGGCCTGTCGAGCGGTCAGGCCCCCGAGGCAACACCTCCGCTTCGCCGGCGTTTATTCGCAGTCGCCTTGCCTTTCTGCCACCTTCCCCCTTGCCCCTATTTCTCCTCTCTCCCCACACTGCAAGAAAAAGTGTGAATAGTACAACAAAAGTACAACAAAAACTGTACAATAAAAGTACATCAGGGATTGAAGAAAGCACAACGAGAATTGTACGAACCACAACGAGGCATGGTCTGCACGGCGTTCGTCATGCCGATTCCATTGTACCCTACTTTGTACAGCAATTGTTGTACTTTGAAAGTACAATAAATTCCTGATAAAACACAGGACAACCCAATGCAACAGCCGAAAACGAACCGGAATCCCTCAGCCATCCTGTGCAAAGCACGGACCTCAATCAATTTTCGCCAAGTAAAGGTTAATCCCGTCCATTCCCCTAGTGGTGAAGAACGGGAACAGAAAATATATCTTCTATAGCACTATGACTGACTTATTCATTGGTTTGGTCAAACGTTCGGTTCGGGTGCTATTTAGTGGCTCTAGAGCTCCAAACGGGTTCACCTTGACGACGGCGACGAGGTGCCTGACGATCTGTTTCAGCCGTCGCACCTGTCTTGCACCCCCTTCACTTCGCCCCTCAACCCGCAGGAAAAGGATCATATATGTGCCATATATGGTGCGTCATATATGACCATATATGATTCATATTAATTGGGCATATATGTTCCATATATTGTTCATATATGTACCATATTAAAATCATATATGTTGCATATATGATTCGCGACATATATGTATCATATATGACATAAGACTCATATATGACACTATGTACATCATATATGATCCGTGTACAATTCTCTTCATATAAGACACATATATGAAAGAATTTTCATATATGTTTTTTGTATGAATCGTATATGAAGGAATTTTCATATATGTTTTTTGTATGAATCGTATATGAAAGAATTTTCATATATGTTTTTTGTATGAATCGTATATGAAAGAATTTTCATATATGTTTTTTGTATGAATCGTATATGAAAGAATTTTCATATATGTTTTTGGTATGAATCGTATATGGAAGAATTTTCATATATGTTTTTTGTATGAATCGTATATGAAAGAATTTTCATATATGTTTTTTGTAGGAATCATATATGAAAGAATTGGCATATATGTAGTGTGTATTGTGGATATGACTCATATATGATTGCAAAATCATATATGGATTAAGGTCCAGCCATATATGAAGTGTCTCTCATATATGGGTCACCTGCATCGTATATGATTCATATGCATCATATATGAGTCATACAAATTTCATATAAAAGGCATAAATTGATGATAAAGAGCTGTGACTTGGAAGAGGAGAACTGTGAAACAAATTAAAAGCATCCGAAGTGAACATTTTTACTGAGATCAGTAAAGTATAGAAGAGAACCTAATCTTTGGACATTAGACTAGTCTTATGAAAGGATAGGAACTCCTTTAAACAAAAAATAAAAATGAGATCGCAATTGCACATGCACCTCTCTGACAAACTAGAGATTCAGAACAACTGCCTCGGTAACTGAGCAATACTTAACTTACAGCTAAAGAAACAAAAAATGCAAGATTGAAAAGGCACAAACTAGGAACAAGTTTCCCTTATTATTTAAAATAACAGTCTCGCTCAACAACAAAATAATAAATTCACATTATCTAATATTATAGTGTGTTAAGCAGGTCACAACGAACAAACAAATAAACTTAAAAGAATAGAGAAACTAGAAATGCAACCCGTACTGGTAACTGCAAGTTACACGAACAAAAAATAAAGATAGAAATGGCACAAAAGTCCTTACAAAAACAGTCTTGCTCTGAACAACAATATGTATCAGTTACTCCGCATTATCTTGTATTATTACTAGAAACAGCCTATTGAATACCCAACTCCTTCTTAAGCCGGGGGCGAAGGTCGACGAGCTTCTGGCGTAATTGGCTAATTATTTCCTTCTTGGTTTGAGTAGGGCTCCATTTCTTTACTGCTTGGCGATGCAGAGCAACATCTGTAAACAAAAACATGACAAAAAATTACTGATCTTACTTTCTGATTAAATGTAAGTTAACCAAGTCGCACATTACACACTACAACTCATTGGACAAAGTACAAGTGGTGCGACAAATATACAAAAAGGTAATATTTTCACTTTTTCTTAGCATTGAATCTTACCAGCTATAACAGCGATGACGTCAGCAGGCAGGGCTGGCTTTTGAGTAATATTAGCTTTTCCTCCAGCGCGATATTGCCCACCAGACACACTGTGGGTATACAGAGCATTGTCAGTGAAGGCGGCCACCAGGAGGCTCTTAGCAAATGTTGTTGCATTGTCTTTTGACTTTGCATATGTTAAATCCTTCGTGGATATGTAAAATTTCTTGTCGGCAAGCTCTTTTGACCGCCCCTGAACAAGAACAACCTGCAGAGCAGTAAGATCATTAATAAATGAAAGTTGAAATAATGCAATGAAGATTTTAAGATTTTTGAATCCTTACATCCTCATCCCCTTCCTTCCATCTCAGCACAGATTGCCTCTTTGCAGTTTCATTTGACTCCTCTTTGGATTCTTTGTTCTTCTGCTCTGTTTCTTCTTTTTTCTTCTCCTCCTTTTCATCTTTGTTCTTTTCTTCCTTTCCATGTTTCCTTTTCTTCTTTGACTTCTTCTTTTCTTTTTTGTCTTCCTTCTGTTCTTCTTCACCTGAGACAAACATGAAAAATAAATACAAGGCAATAACGTAGAAATAAAATTGTCACTTTAAGTGAGAAACTAATTGGGCTTAAGTTGCTCATACAGTGACCTAATAAAACTCACCAGTCATTGAAATTCACTGCACGCTAAAGTAGTTGTATCGTCTGTCTCCAATGACATAGCCAGCCAAGCCAGCCATGTGGCTGCTTTCTTTTAACATAACAGGAAGTAGTTTTGTGGATTTCTCCCACAATGAAATCAATTATCTCAGCTCAACAAGTTTTTCCACCTTTAGTCTCCTGCACCATATGTTTCAAATCAAATTGTTGGACGAAGTGTTTGGCTTTGATTTTTAACTGTTATATAAGTGTGAAACACAGTCTCGCAGCAATCAACTTTCCTAATGCGCTGGGATTATTTTTAGTCTTTCCATGACCACACTGGTCATGAACAGGCTAAAAATGGTCAACTCATTGGGAATGTTGATTCCTGCAAGACTGTGCACCACAAAGAAACAGATTAAAATGAGAACCAAACACTCCATCCAACAATATGAATTTAGACTTTCATGGTGACTGAAGTCATAAAATGAAAACTTACTGAGCTATGAGGTGGATGAGTTCTTTGTGGAAGAACAAAACTGCTTCACGCACTGATAAAAGAAAGAAGCCATATGACCAGACACAATGCGCTCATGTCACAGAGTCAAAAGATGCAACAACATGAAGTGAAATGGAATGAGTGATGGGCTTTCTAAAATCATTGCAAGAGCACCTTCAAAAACTTTGAATTAATAGCCTCAGAGCAAGATTGCATGAATAAAATATAAAAATACACACCTTCATCTGAGTCTTCAAATACATCTACTACAAATGAGCCGGCACCTTTAATAGATTCTCCTGTAAAACAGCAGAGGATTGATAAATAAACAACCACTCTGATGCAAAACCAAGGATCACACACAATAAAACATACTCTTGAGGGGCTTCTCAGAGGATCCATCCTGATCTGAAGTTGAGTTCTGGTCAATAGATTTTCCTTTCGAGTCAGTAAGATCCAACGACTTAGTCGACTCATTGTCAGTCACATCATCAGAGGGTTGGCCATCGGTTAGAGTCTTGGTAGGGTCAGTGTGGGCCTCACGTTTCCCTTAAAGTAATAACAATAAAAAAGACATGAGTCAAAATCGTGAGTAGAAACCACAATTACCTTCCAGACCTATTGAACTTACCATTACTAGCCCTGGGACCAGATCTCAATTTTTTCAACATAGTTATATCTTGCTCCTTACTTTTGCGCTTAACCTGTAAATAAAATCAAGGTACAATTAGTTTCTGATGGGCAAATTCTGAACATTTTGAGCAGCTTGTTAAGAGCAGTGTTTACATGACGGTGCCAAATTCCTTCCAAGCACAAAGCAGGTGATTCTCTCTGCATTGTGTGTGGTCCCATTTCTACTGCAAGCAATTTGGAAACAAAAACATCCATTTAAAGAAAATGTACTATAACCACTATATTATACAAAGGCACTCTTCTGGTTCTTATTGCTTGCAATTGAAAATGAGACCACACACAATGCACTGAAGGTGCTACCAGAATGGGGTCGACAACTCATCGCTGATTAACTTGTGTTTTCATTTGGACGGACTTGTAAGCCATATCGTTACTCTCTGTAATCAAAATGTGATGTAGTCTTGTGGAGAACAGTATTTCTTATGGTGTAGGACTATTTTTAATCTTTTCATCACCACCCATATGAATATAAAACAAAAATAAAATTGCCTGATGTAACTAATTCAAATTAACAATTTTATTTAGGTTATAATATATATTATCTGGTGATGAACAGACTTACATTGGTCTAAACCCATAAGGAATAATGTTGCCTACAATATTGTATCACATTTTGATTACAGAGACTAACCATATGTCTTACAAATCCGTCCAAATGAAACACTTAAAACACAAGTTGATGAGTGATGAGGTCATTGCACGAGCACCTTGAAGATCACCTGCTCCCTGCTTGGAAAGACTTTGGCACCGACACTGCTCGTAACAAGCTGCTCAACATGTTCAGAATCAATAAAATGGCTTTATATGCACCTCCGTCACTCTATCAAAGTGACAGTGTAACAAATCAATTCATGCAACGATGAGATCAAACACAAATACCGATTTAGCTTCTTTCTTGAAGGCTCCTGGAATATTTTCAGGAATTGGAGAAGAGGAAGGAGAAGGTTCAAGATCACTGTCCGAGTCAGAGGAACTTCCAGTTTCAACAGAATTCAAAATCTGGAACGTAAAGCCAAGTACAAAATAATAGCATACCGTGTAAATGAACTTCACGCAAAGAAGAAATAATATCGAACCTGAGCCAAGGGAGAATCCTTCGTAGATTTCGCAGTATTAACCTAAAAGTAAAAGTAACATATACAGTTCTAATTGTCAAATCTAAATGCAAAGAGCAAACATTGATGAAATATGGGACTACTAACCTCTGGCTTCACCAAGTTTGGCTTCACAGGGGGAACAGTGACAGACTTGGATCTGGCACCAACACCGTACACGTTCTTGGAACGAGCCTTTCTTGGTCGGTCCTCATGAAAAGAATCTTCTCTTTTCTTTCTTTCTGAATTAAGTTGGTCCATTCGATTTTTGAGACTCTCATAATCATCATTACCTTAAAAGCGAAAACAAGACAGCAATGATACATAAGGTCAGGTTAACCTCAACACACAATTTCACTACAACGGCCTCTCGAAGTTTTTAGGTTTGTTAATAGAGCAACAGAAAAATAAATGTCTCACCTCCGATGCCCTTGACTACACCTTCCCATTCTTCACTGTCGTAAATGAATGTTATTTTATCCTCTACTACAAGATGCTCCTTGTCGAAGACAGCCTCCGTTTCGTTAATCAGACTGAAAGAGTCATCACGCGGGGCGTAAACGATCAACCACGTATCAGCACCACCCATGGTCGACAAATAGCTGATAACTAAGTCCAAAACTCCAAACTTTCAAACATACACTGAAGGAATTAAGAAAGAAACGAGAACCGGCCGGCGAAGACAAAGAGTTCAGAGCAGTTTGCGGTGATGGTTCGCGGTCTTTCGCTCCAGTGCCTTCTCGAACGGTCGCGAACGTTCGGGAAACGTACTCCATCACTGCCAACAGCTCCGCACAAAAATATTTCATCCAGCTCTATTTTATACCGTAAAGCATTTATATTTGATGTCAAAAAATAACTTTTAAAACTTAGTATTACATTTCATGCATTACTTGATACCAATATTGGAATACTGATCACTAAAATGTAAGATAAAAGTAGGATAGAACGAACATAGGTTGGTACTAATCCTTGTTTACTTTTTGACCGGAGTGCGATGGAGTACTGTGATATCGTCTTGGGGCCCGGTCGTGCCACAGTTTTTAATTGACAGACAAGATCGAGCAGCTTCTCGTCGAGGTATTTTACTTTCAATGATGATTTCCCAAAGTGTCGTTTATCCGTTCGCTCTTTTTTACAACCTATCTGTGTGTGTTGCAGGCGGATCATGGAGTTTCCATGGGATGGTGGGTCGCCTGGAAGCATGACTTGACAAAGGTCAAGCAATGATTGTCAGCTCAGTTCATTTTGTTCTCAGCAACACAGTTTTAATTTGAGAAATATGAGGCAACTCCTAGGTCAGTTCTTGGTGTAGTAAATCTAAGTTGTTTTCAAATTTCATGTCAGTTTATTTCTTGTTTGATGTTTGTGAATTAATCTGTTATAGGTTTGGTATGTTTCCTTATGTTTTACAGATCACAGCGCAAGATGTCTGACCGTGAACACGACAGCAATTTTGAAATCTATGAGGACTCTCCTCCAACTTCCCCAAACCCACTGTCATCTCCTGTGCAGCAGGACTCATCTAACCACACCAGCAGTGATGTTCAATCTAGCTCCAATGACAACAGCAGCGAGTTTGAGAATCTTTCAGAGAACAGCAGCCCAAACTCTGCAACACGGACTTCACCTCCCAGCTCACCAGTGAGACATGGCCAGAAACGCCCTGCATACGCTTCCTATAAAGATGACCCATCAGTGCCGGTAAAATCACATCTTTATGACAAGATCATGTCTCATGTTTAATGTTTACGAGTGGGCTAACCCAATGTATTTTCACTATGTTGCAGATTCCGAGACAAACTGTTGAAAGGTGGAAAAAGATTAGAGTTGAAGGTCACCCAAATGACTCTGATAATGAAACAAGCACTGGTAGCCAAGGAAGTGAAACAAAGGTATCCGATAATGCTACTCTGGCAGAAGACGCAGAAGCAAATGACTTCTGTGAAGCAAGACAAGAAGCTACTTGCGACCCGCCTCAGGATGATTTTGACAGCGGAGGAGATAAATCGGGAATTAGTGAAAGTGAAGAAGAATCGGAAAGTAGTGAGAGTGGTGACAGTGCTACTCAAGATGAATTGAATTTAACTGACGGTAGTATAAGTGGCAGTGACTCTGATGTTTATCGTGATTTGAGTGATGATAGTGAATTGGACTCTAACTGTGGTGATGATCCGTTTGAAAGCTTGTACCCTGGATGTGAGATGTCAAAAGATGAAGCCATCTATGAATTACTTAGAGTTTATTTTTGTAACAAACTAACTAAAAAGGCCCTCAACGATTTTTTACAACTGTATGTTTCAAGTCTGCCTGCAAGTCATGCTATGCCTCGTACAATCTATCACCTATTTCAATATGTAAAGAATCTAGCACTGCCCTTGAATGAAAAGGAGCATTTTTACTGCCGCCCTGCAATGCATTCTGTTTCTTCAAAGTTAGGTCCTTGTGATTGTGGGTCTGTGGATATTGGAGTCTTCTATGAATTGCCTTTGGAAGATGCCATACAATTTTTGTTTGAGCAGCGTGGACTTGCAGATGTAATTGATAAATATTCAAGAAAAAGGTCTGAAAGAAATGAAAATATAAGTGATATTGTTGATGGTTCAGAATACAAAAGAGTTTGGACTTTAGTTACAAGCAAGTATAAATTAACTCTCATCTTAAATACGGATGGAGTCAGTCCTCATTCAAGTTCTAAAGCAAGATTTTGGCCTCTCATGTTCACTATCATGGAGGTACCGCCACATTTAAGATCTTCATTCACAATTGTATGGGGTATTTGGTTTGACAAAAAGTTCAAGCCAGACATGAACTTATACTTAAAACCGTTTGTGTCATCTCTTGCCAAAATTCATGAAGATGGTGGAATTCACTGGAAACATCCTGCGACAGGTATAACTTATGCAAGCCCTATTCGAGTCCCCATCATAGTCGCTGATGCTCCTGCAAGAGCCGCTGTGTTGAACATGCAAGAACATCAAGCTAAATATGCCTGTAATACATGTGAACAAAAGACCAGCAAGCTGCCAGCACCAGCAACTCTTCCAGGTGAAAAGCCAAAAAGAAGACAAAGACGGTTTGTTTTTAAAGAAAATTCTGCAAAATTGAGAACTCATCAGCGCATACTGAAGTGTGGGAAAATAGCTGATAGGGATACGGAGCCAAAGAGAGGATTTAAAGGTACTACTGTGTTACAAGACGTTCCCTTTATTGACTTGTCAGCATGTGTACTTGCTGAGTACATGCATGGTGTTCTTTGTGGTGTTGTGAAACAAATATCTTCATTATGGTTTTTTGAACCTGGTCCCTGGTACATTGGTGATCATATTAAGGAAATTGATCAATTTCTTACTGAAGAAATACACCCACCAGATTTTGTTACAAGATTACCGAGGACCTTTGACAATTTTTGTTATTTTAAAGCTAATGAATTCAGATCTTATTTGCTGTATTTCTCACTTGTCATTGTAGCTCCATATTTGAAAGAAGAGTTTCATCAGCATTGGATGTTATTTGTACAGGCTATCTATTTACTTCTGCAGCAGTCAATATCTGAGACTGATTTAGAAACTGCTGAAACACTCCTTCGCCTATTTGTACGTGATATTGGTGTTCTGTATGGTAACAAGCATTTTGTCTTTAATGTCCACCAACTCCTGCATTTGGTCCTATATGTACGCCGTTTTGGACCTCTGTGGTCAAATTCAGCATTTAGCTTCGAAAACCTTAATGGAATTCTTGTAGCTATGATACATGGTTCCCAGAATGAAAGCAGAGAACTATTGAATCAACTGTCTCTTGTACAGGGTCACCAGATGCTAAGAAACAAGATTGTCAGAGATACTAGTAAAAGCAAGGCTGTTTCAGTTTCAGGGAAACTCCTGTCACGCAGATTAAATGAGTTGGAACTGAGGCATCTTCAAAAAATGAAGGTAAATACTGACAGTTACCAGTGTTACAGCAGAGTTAAGGTTGGAAGGGAAACATTTACCTCCCAAGAGTATGATAAACAGTTCAAGAGACGTAACTCATATGTGGAAGTGAACCATGATGGTAAGAAGGTGTATGGTCGAATTGCTTTCTTTTGCAAATGTGCTGACTGTGTCCTTTGCTTCGTATCAGTTTGTAAGGTTGTGCACACCAAGTTCTTCTTCCATAAAACTTCAATGACTCGTATTGCACATATCATTCCTGTTGAGTGCAGTGAGGAGCTGGTTGTTTGTGACGTAAAAGACGTTGTGCAAAAACTTATCCAAGTAGGTGATTATTTGTGCCTCCGACCCAACTCTGTTGAAAGAAACCTTTAGCTCTTGGCTCTTTTTTGTGGTTTCAATCTGAATGTAAAGACTTTTTTCTTGTGATAATTTTATGACTGCTTTTTTACCTATTTTAGAATTATGACTGTAAATGTTTGACAATAATGTGTATGTGATTGAATATGTATGCATATTATGTATATCGGCAACAAAACGTGAGCTTTGAAATGCTTCAATGTATTTTATTTAGAATAAAAGACATGATGTGCAATAACTTAATTTTTTTCTCTCACCTGTTTGAATTACAAAGAGATTTTTAAGTTTTTTCATTAGTTTCCCTATACATTCTTAGAGAGTGAATCAAACTCAATTATCGTAAAAAATTTAGTACTTTAATAAAATTTTAGTTGGTTGCTTGTAACATGACGCCAAGGCCAAAGTCAAATGAATGCAGATTACACACAGACTATCACCAAAACATTTATTTGACAATATTAATTAAAAATCAGGGCTCTCAAGGAGAAAGTTAGGGAGAAAAAAAAACACAACAGTCAAACAAAAAGTGTGCACCACCTTAGTGCCTAAAATTGACTCCTGCCACCCCTGCCTCTGGGGTGTCTGCCCCTCGGTGGAAATTGGGAAGAGCTGTTGCTGCCGCTGTCCCGGCGCTGAAAGAATTGAGCGCGTGCTCTCCGAATCTCTGAGGTGCAACCATGAGTCAGACGGAGAGGGAAGTCCCAAAATTGGTGAGAGGCGGCGCCAAGCAGAAAGTCACAACCCTCACAACTGTACCTCTTATCCGATTTTGCTCAGCCTCTACCACCCGCTGCATCCTCTGCAGCCAGCTGATGCGGTCCGTGAGCTCCAGGGGTATGCGTACAATATCTCTGCGGGCGTTGTTAATTTCGGTCTGTTGACGATTAATAAATTACAATAGGACAAGAGCCGAGCGCGGCTTTACAAACACCTCCCATACAAACACCTCAAGCAGTCACATTACTAACTCGCAGTGTAGCTGCAATATCCTCGAGCTCCCGCATCGTCAGCTCCAAATCGCGACGGTCGCCCATCTCCATTTGCACCCTGACAATGCGGCCACGATCGCCCTGTCACGCCCACTGCTAGCAGTAGCAAGAATGTGGAAGGCGCCGCGTCGCAAAAAAAAAAAACAAAAAAAAAAAAACAAACTCCAAGCTACCTTAGAAGGCGCTCAATAGGCCAGCGCCACCGCCCTCGGCCTCCTCGACAGCACTCATTGACCAGGGCCAGGGCACGGCGTCGTGCGAGGCCACTCTGGTTTCAGGCGTACCAGGTGGGTCACGGACCCCGTGAGAAATGGTTACTATGCAACCCGCTTTAGAGCCCTGCATCCGGGCTTGCCTTTTGCCTCACGCGGACACTCGCGGCCGTCGCGAGGCCCCCCGCGGACACCGCGACAACCACGGCGGGCCTCACGCGGACTCTCGCGGCCGTTCGCGAGGACCCCCGCGGACACCGCGACAACCACAGCGGGCCTCACGCGGACTCTCGCGGCCGTTCGCGAGGCCCCCCGCGGACACCGCGACAACCACAGCGGGCCTCACGCGGACTCTCGCGGCCGTTCGCGAGGCCCCCCGCGGACACCGCGACAACCACAGCGGGCCTCACGCGGACTATCGCAGCCGTCGCGAGGCCCCCCGTGGACACCGCGACAGCCACGGCGGGCCTCACGCGGACTCTCGCGGCCGTTCGCGAGGACCCCCGCGGACACCGCGACAACCACAGCGGGCCTCACGCGGACTATCGCAGCCGTCGCGAGGCCCCCCGTGGACACCGCGACAGCCACGGCGGGCCTCACGCGGACTCTCGCGGCCGTTCGCGAGGACCCCCGCGGACACCGCGACAACCACAGCGGGCCTCACGCGGACTCTCGCGGCCGTTCGCGAGGCCCCCCGCGGACACCGCGACAACCACAGCGGGCCTCACGCGGACTCTCGCAGCCGTCGCGAGGCCCCCCGTGGACACCGCGACAACCACAGCGGGCCTCACGCGGACTCTCGCGGCCGTCGCGAGGCCCCCCGCGAGGCGAGAGTCCGCGTGATGCAACATAATAATAATAATGCGCATGTGTTAGATTTGCTCAAATGAAATGTAAATTATTAATCGAGCCATGCTATTCTTACATGGTTCGTATATGGCAAAAATGGCATCATATATGGGTTGAGGTATATACCATATATTAAGCGGGCGTGATCATATATGGTGCCATGCTTTTCGTATATGAAAAAGATTTCATCATATATGGGTTAACATATACCATATATGAAGCGGGGATGATCATATATGGTACTCTGTTCTTCGTATATGGTTCGTATATAGAAAAAAAGGGAACATATATGGGTTAAAGTCTACCATATATGGACTGGGAATGATCATGTATGGAGCTATGTTTTTCGTATATGGTTCGTATATGCAAAACATGACATCATATATGGGCTGCAGTGCACTATATATGGAGCAGGGATAATCATATATGGAGCCATGTGTCTCGTATATGGAAAAGATTTCATCATATATGGGTTGAAATATACCATATATGAAGCGAGGATGATCATATATGGTACTCTGTTCTTCGTATATGGTTCGTATATAGAAAAAAAGGTAACATATATGGGTAAAGGTCTACCATATATGGACTGGGGATGATCATATATGAAGCCTTTTTTTTCGTATATGGAAAACCATGTCATCATATATGGAATAAGGTATGCCATATATGGAGTAGGGATGTTCATATATGGTGCCATGCTTTTCGTATATGCAAAAGATTTCATCATATATGGGTTGAAATATACCATATATGAAGCGAGGATGATCATATATGGTACTCTGTTCTTCGTATATGGTTCGTATATAGAAAAAAAGGTAACATATATGGGTAAAGGTCTACCATATATGGACTGGGGATGATCATATATGAAGCCTTTTTTTTCGTATATGGAAAACCATGTCATCATATATGGAATAAGGTATGCCATATATGGAGTAGGGATGTTCATATATGGTGCCATGCTTTTCGTATATGCAAAAGATTTCATCATATATGGGTTGAAATATACCATATATGAAGCGAGGATGATCATATATGGTACTCTGTTCTTCGTATATGGTTCGTATATAGAAAAAAAGGTAACATATATGGGTAAAGGTCTACCATATATGGACTGGGGATGATCATATATGAAGCCTTTTTTTTCGTATATGGAAAACCATGTCATCATATATGGAATAAGGTATGCCATATATGGAGTAGGGATGTTCATATATGGTGCCATGCTTTTCGTATATGCAAAAGATTTCATCATATATGGGTTGAAATATACCATATATGAAGCGAGGATGATCATATATGGTACTCTGTTCTTCGTATATGGTTCGTATATAGAAAAAAAGGTAACATATATGGGTAAAGGTCTACCATATATGGACTGGGGATGATCATATATGAAGCCTTTTTTTTCGTATATGGAAAACCATGTCATCATATATGGAATAAGGTATGCCATATATGGAGTAGGGATGTTCATATATGGTGCCATGCTTTTCGTATATGCAAAAGATTTCATCATATATGGGTTGAAATATACCATATATGAAGCGAGGATGATCATATATGGTACTCTGTTCTTCGTATATGGTTCGTATATGGAAAAAATTCATCACATATGGCTTTAGGTATGACATATATGGACCTCAGATGATCATATATGAAGCCAGAATGAACATATATGGAGTGTCAAGGCACATATATGGCTCATATATGTTTGAAGCCTCCTTCATATACGGAAATGAGAACACCATGTATGGAAAGGACATTTTCATATATCACTCATATATGTTGCTTAAAAGTTCATATACGATGCTGCTTTGTTCATATATGTTTATGGCTACAACATATATGACACATATATGGACCCTTACACGGCATATATGACGGGTATGTCTTCATATATGTTCCGTATATGACTCATATACATACATATATGAGTCATGCATGGATCATATAGGAGACATATATGATCCTTTTCCTGAGGGAAGGTGAAGTCAACACTGTACAAAATCCTTTCCTTCCTGGTTCTGTCCCCGGAGGGGGGTCTTGCGACGGGAAAGGCCTCCTCAGGTAGTGTTCCCAAGGTTCCCTTTCGGGAGACCATTCGAGTTGCCTCAGTATGCCTAGTCCGCGTGACCTGCTGGCTGCTGGCCTGGGCACCTGGGGCGACGTGCCTGGGAGATGGCTGTGGGCCTGACCTGCAGGTGTGCCACTGGACTGAGGATGCGCCGGAATCGGCCGCTGCAGGAGTGCCCTCAGGAGCCCGACCTCCCGGCGCTGCAACAAAACGAACACCTTTGCAAGTCATCTGGAATATGTTGCAATAAGACGTATAAGTCTCATCCGACTGCATTGCACCTATACATATATGCATGAAATTTGCTGAATTTTGAGAAGAAATAGGACTGTTTTACTCCCCATGGATCAGCGTTGGCTGAGGAATGCGTTTCCACGCTCGCCCCAAGTTCATTTTGGTGTTGTCATAAAGAATTTGATGAAAATTTCCGAAGCTTGTCAGTGGCCTATCGTTCCCCTAACCATCAAGACGCCTTCATCGAGTGCAGTGCATTTGGTTGATTTTTGGACGTGACACAATACCAACGTGCAAGAAAAGGTTATAGTTTTAATTCTTATACTTGGCGAAGCCACAGTGTGCATTTTATCAACATTATTGTAATTATTATTATTATTATTAATAATGCAGAAGTCTTACATTAGAGTGCATAGTGAGAGAATCATCTTGATACAGCATGCAGAAAGCTAAACAGAAACATTATGCTAAGCAAAAGCAAGATGCTGCAGAAGGTATTCTTTCAAAGCGTACCAGCAAACTCTTCAAAGGCAGCATAGCAGATCAGTTGGAACGGAGAGGTGCACTGCTGGTAGTAAGTAGCCAAACATCTTGACTTGGGCCAAAGCAACGGGGTACAGACTCTGGGGCATTACTATACCTGGAACAGAGTTCAGCAAACATCAGATTCTTTTTCCAAAAGATTTTTTTTCTGAGTATCATAGTCACTGCAGGAGGAGCCAGATTTTGAATGATGTGTCATGCTTCTTGTTTTACAATTAGATCATTCTGAAACAACTTTATTGCTGTTTGTTTCTTAAACGGCAAAAGTTGTTTTGCAACGATGTTTTAGTTGTTTTGATTTAGAATGAGTTTGTTGTTTAGGTTCGACTGAGTTGTTTGAACTTGTGTCGTAATTCTACAATCTTTTCTAACAGTGCAGATGGTGAGATTTATCACTATTTGATTTACAGTGCATGTTTACATACTTTCAGTGGGTGGAAACGAAGCACAATTCAATGAGGAATCTGGCAGTACAAATCGATTTTCAAAATAAACTTTAATTTCAGAGCCTCGGAGCGCTCTGCTCGACCAATCAGGACGCGGGGTTCGCTGACCAATGGGAGTGGCGTAAGACATCGCTGGCCGTCTGGGCATGAAGCAGTTAGTCTATGTATGTATATATAGTTGGTTGCAGCGAGAGAAAACGTTTGGGAGGCAAAACAAACGACGAGCGGAGACAACAAACGGCAGCAGGGCAGCGTTACTGAGAAAATCACACAAATAGCCCAATTTTCACGGAAAGAGCCCAAAACCGCAGCCTTTTGAAGACTATGTAGCCCAGATGCGATTTACCGCAGCAGGAAGTTTTTCCCCGCGCGAAGACCTTTAAAACTAGCCCAATATGCGGTTTATAGCCCAATCTGGCAACTGCGCTTCGCATCGGCTTGACACGACCTTGTAGGAGAGCAGGTTCACAATCGCGGCGGTGCGGTCACTGTGGGAGCTCCAGCTAGCCACGTCGCAGTTCGGCCAGCAGCAAGGCGTCCACAGCATGCGTCTTCTCACTTTCACGGTGCAGCTCAAGTTAGGACTCCCCAACATCCCTGACGCACGCCGCCATGAACACCATGGCTGGCCGGTGTGACGTCGAAGTCGACTGACTCAGTGTTTCCCTGCAGCGGCTGTGCATCTCACGGGGCGCCTCGGCCTTCTTCATCTGGCTCAGCCCACAGGTGGCGGCATCAGTTTGGTATCGCCCCTCGCGAAACGGCTGAGAGCGCCTGCGTATGGTCAGGTAGGCCAACCCCCCGGCACGTGCGCCTGCGTCGCTGCCTACCCGCCCAGGCTAGAGAGCGCCCGCGCGTTGCGTTGGCAGACGGCGAGCTGGGCGGGCGTTGTCCCGCGGTCGGCACCCCGCGAAGTGCGCTCTGCGTCCTGTTTCCAATCCGAAGGTCGCGGGTTCGATCCCCGCCAGGGACTCTCCCACAATAGCAATATCAGTAGGAGGCGGGCAGGACGCGGCGCGGCGCGCTGACGGCGGTCCGCGGCCAAACGTGTCGACGGCGGCCCCGAAGCCCCGAAGCACAGTAGGACGGTTTAGAGCTCCAGAGTCGCCAAATGGGACTCGAACCGAACGTGTGACCCACCAATGGATTGGTCTCTGAACGAGGAAACTAGAGAAAGGCATCTTGGTTTTCCAGCGTTGTTGCCGACGTAGCCACCACCCAGACCGCCTCCGTGCTCGCGTCCTCGCGGCTCCCCGTCCTAGTGGCAAGACATGCGCAGCACGGCGTCCACGCTCCACAGCAGCAGGGACTAGGGATGTAAAGGCCGGTAATATTACCGGTAAAAAACGGTAAAATACGGCAAAATACCGTATTTTACGCAGACCCCGGTAAAATTGGTATTTTTCGGTATTTTTGAGATATTGGCATATTTGAACAATTAAAACACGGAAACGGGTATTATTCAAGATACAACGACTTTTAATTGGGTTTTTGAGGTGCTGATGGACTCAGTGTCGGATATGGATGACGCTGATGAAGAACATGAGATCGTGCAGAATGAGAATGTGACTAACCAGCGACGTATCCCATCACCCACTCCGCCAACCGCGCCAACCGTTCCCATCGCCCCTACTCCAGCTACACGTGCAACCCGGGCATCCGTTGCCAGCACTAATGCTACAAACTCCACAGGCAGTGGCACTACTGGTGGTAATAGGTCTTCAAAAAGAGTGAGGCGTAATTAGGAATTGGGTTTTTTAAACTTTAATTTGACTGATTTTGTACCCGATCTGGGCTTCCTGTGGAACTTTTCCGTTCTAAATTGTAATTATTGTTCCTTTTTTGTACTCGTGATTGACATATTGTGACCGTCAATAAATAATTCATGACGATACCCTTATAATTTTGTGTAGTTTCCTCACAAAACACCTCCCAACGACGAATTTTTACAGGGAAATACACGCAAACATCGGTAAAACAAAAAATAGCCAATTTTACCGAATTTTACCGTAAAATACGGTAAAATAACGTATTTTACGTAACTTTGAATCTTACCGGTATTTTTGCATCCCTAGCAGGGACACGATCACCGCAGCGCGACCGCCGTCCACCCACGCGGCGACGCAGTGCCTGACGCAGCACGCCGCTGCCGCCGTGGTTTCGCGCGCTGGCCGGGAACGCCGACGAGGCGTTGGTGGCCAGAGGGCCTGCGACTCGAGACCCTCACCTCGCGACGTGCTCGGCCAGCCTATCGCGGCCCTGCCACCTCAGTCCCGAGAGCGGCTCGCTGGGCCACTACGTCCAGCGGCAGCCTAGGCAGCCACGGCAGCGCCGCCCGGGTTCAAGTCGGCATGGGTGAGGACGGCCTCCTTCCAGGCGAGCGCCGCCACGGCCTCGACGGCCTCGCCACGCCGACGCCGTGCGCGCTGCAACGCCGGTTGGAAGCGCGCCGCGTCGAGGCCGTCGCCGACCCCGCTGCGGAGAGGCGCTCTGCCCCGCCGCGGTCCTGCTCCTAGTCCGACCGCTCTACCCTTCACTGTCAGAAAAAACCACGGAAAAATCCACAGAAAATGTCAGGTCAATTAATTTCCCGGAAGGTCTGTACACATTCTGTACTGACTACAGAGAGGTCACAGAACCTCTGTACCCTGTTTGTACCCACCCACAGACACACCACAGACAGTCTGTGTATGGAAAAATTCCGTGGTTTAACAAAAAAAAACACAGGGCTCCGAAGACCACAGACCACAGGAATTTCGAATCCCAATCCGTACAGACAGTCTGTGTACGGAATAATTCTGTGGTTTAAGAAGGAACCCCCAGGGCTTCTAAAACCACAGAAATTACGTTTCCCATTTAAACCAGTACCTACTTTCCAGCAAACAGAATGTTTGTGTGGTTCGTATTCATGCAGATACAGTGGTAAGAAAAACCACAGCCTCTGAATGTGCAACGGTGTTTTTAATCACGACATTCGCAGAGGGGCACACATTCATATTTTTGTACACATTCATAGATATAAGACGAATCAGTATACAATTCGGTTGTGTACTGCCTGCTGCGTCCCATTGCTTCAGCTCTTGCACATAAAATTTGAAGCTCTTTTGGAAAGGAGTCAGCACAGCTAGAGACATAATAAACCAAGCCTGTAAGAAACAAACACAACTGAATAATATTGTACACAAATTTATAAAATGCATCTTTAAATTAAATTTTTTACAAACCATTGACAGAATTAAGTTGCACATTAATATTCCTGTTCCCTATCGCAGATCTGACCAGGAGTTCAAATTTAAGATGACATTACCATAAAGGTTAAGACAGTTCTGAAACAAAAAGAAAAAGATAAATTAACAGTCCATAAAAAAAAAAATTTACATCATAAGAAAAGATTAACATGAGTCTCGTATTTACCATTCACATCAGACGCTGCTTAGGCCAAGACAAATATGCGAACACCAACGGACTAACTTTCCACCAGGAAAGTAAAAATGGGAAGGTTATAGAGAACTCCATCTCCAGTAAATGTTTATACCATGCAGAGTATCAGCTTGTAGCATTGATTTATACAAGGATCTTCCTTTGAAAACCTAGAAAAAAGAAAACAAGGCCCATTTAAGTACTGTACATTTATAGTTAATAATCTTAAACAAGAACTATCAACATAAATTGAGATTACCTCCCAAAGATTTGAAAAGGATTTTGTCCAGTAATCCTTAAAGAACACTTATCTGTACCATGTGAACTGGGCACATCATATCCGGCAACTAACTTCACACAGATTTGTCTAATATTATGGTTTAATCATTCTACTCCCATCGCTTGATAATTCTATACAGAAAATTATGTCGGCAGATCCAAGTAAGATGACCTGGAACAAAAATTTATAAATATTAAAGAAAAACAATGTACAAAGTGTGAATATATTTCAAAAGAAAGAATAGGTAAAAATGGATACCGAAACAAGATTTCATGATTGGTCAATATCTTACCTTTGGTTTCAATACCTTAGCAAAAGTTCAGACTGATAAGTCAAATATTGTGAGCTGTTTCACTTCAAACCGATAAGTCAAATATTGTGAGCTGCTTCACTTCAAACCAATAAGTCAAATATTTTGAGCTGTCATCTCAGCTGTCAATCCCATGATAAGACCTGCATGGCTTGTTCCAGTTTCACAAAATCTTGCTTTTTTCATCACCACAAACATCTGAAACATAAATTTTTAAAACAATATGAAAAAATAAAGTGCATAAAAGCAATAATTTCTCTAAGACAATAATTAATATCAAAAAAGGATATAAGTTCAAATATTACCCTTCCTCTTGATTCACTTAATACATTAATAAGATATAAGATGAAAATTAAGTGAATACATCTGTGATTGGACGCAAGAGCTCAGGAGCAAGAAAGACTGAGCTGACACAGATAACGAGGCCTTCAACTTTCCACTGCAAATTTCAAATCATCGGAAGACCTAAATAAGGAAACAATAAATTGAATCTGAATTAGAAAACAGAAATAAAAGGAGTCAGTGCAGACTAGCTCAACAGTTTGTGTACCTTACCTAAAGCTGATAAATGTGCTAAACTCCAACAAATACATGGACTTCCAATGAGACGGTTTCTTTTTCCTTCGCATTGATTTTGTCTGTCATCATTTGTTTTGACGACAATCTTCAGCCACTTGAAACAAGATACAAATTTGACCGTTGCAACCTATAGGAATGAAAAATTAGGTACAAGGTTATGAAATGCACTAAAAATTAAAGCATTAACAGCACTTTAAATCACCTTGTTGATATTTCATGAAATAAGAATATAACTTATAGATGGCTGATATCAGCCATGTAGTGTCTTCTCAATTCAAGGCCTATCCCTGCGGTGCATCTCCGCTTGAATTAAGTAGACACATAAATGCACTTTTGCTGCAACAAATTTGATGTGATGCAGCTTTATCTGAAATTATGCAAGGTTTGTCTTTATCAACATTAACCAAACACTCAAAGAATCAACAGAAGTGATTGCAATCAAACTTACCATGGTAAAATTACTGGAATAAAGATGTTTATTTTGTGAACAGATGTGTCACTTGGTTGCCTCTTATACAAAAATAAACAAATTTCCTTTCCTACCAAAGATTTGAAAAGGATTTTGTCCAGTAATCCTTAAAGAACACTTATCTGTACCATGTGAACTGGGCACATCATATCCAGCAACTAACTTCACACAGATTTGTCTAATATTATGGTTTAATCATTCTACTCCCATTGCTTGATAATTCTATACAGAAAATTATGTCGGCAGATCCAAGTAAGATGACCTGGAACAAAAATTTATAAATATTAAAGAAAAACAATGTACAAAGTGTGAATGTATTTCAAAAGAAAGAATAAGTAAAAATGGACACCGAAACAAGATTTCATGATTGGTCAATATCTTACCTTTGGTTTCAATACCTTAGCAAAAAGTTCAGACTGATAAGTCAAATATTGTGAGCTGTTTCACTTCAAACCGATAAGTCAAATATTGTGAGCTGCTTCACTTCAAACCGATAAGTCAAATATTTTGAGCTGTCATCTCAGCTGTCAATCCCATGATAAGACCTGCATGGCTTGTTCCAGTTTCACAAAATCTTGCTTTTTTCATCACCACAAACACCTGAAACATAAATTTTTAAAACAATATGAAAAAATAAAGTGCATATAAGCAATAATTTCTCTAAGACAATAATTATTATCAAAAAAGGATATAAGTTCAAATATTACCCTTCCTCTTGATTCACATCTGAAATTATGCAAGGTTTGTCTTTAACAATATTAACCAAACACTCAAAGAATCAACAGAACTGATAGCAATCAAACTTACCATGGTAACATTACTCGAAAAAAAAATGTATATTTTGTGAACAGATGAGTCACTTGGTTGCCTCTTATACAAAAATAAACAAATCTCCTTTTAATTGGAGAGAAACAAAGAAACTCTTGATGCAGCCGTTATGACACAGCTTAGATTGAAAAAAATGGAAGGTCTGTTACAGAGAGAAATTACAAATGATGATTGTACAAATTCATTGAAACGTACCATAAACCTTTGTCAGCTCATAAAGTTCGAGGATTTCTTACTCACCTCCATGATTGCTCCATGGTGACTGAGATTTCTTGAAATACAAATAAAACTTAGATAAGACATCTAGTAGCTGCTCAAAATAAGTCATCTCTGGTGCATCTTCTCTTGATCAAACAGAAACATAAATTAACTCTCGATGCAACAACTAAGTGATGACGCTTTGTCTGAAAATATAGAAGGTTTGTTGTAGGGAAAATTAAACAAATACTCAATGAATCATGCATTTGATAGCATAGAAACTTACCATAGTGAAATTCCTGAAAATAAAAACAAATCTTTGAGATTTGTCTCATAGCTTGTGAACAAATGAGTCAAGAGTCACCCCGGTTGCTTTAAATTAAAAAAATAATAAACAAATAATGTATCTATTGTAACTTCACAAAATGAAAGAGGAACCAAAAAAGTAAAATAACTCTTGATGCAGCTATTAGATATGAGACCAGCTTTATCTGAAAATAAGAAAGGTCTATTACAGAGAGGGGAAGTATATAAGATGATTTTACTGATTCTTTGAAACTCACCATAAACTGTTGTCAGCTCATAAATTTTGAGGGATCATTACTCCATGGTGATGGTGCTGTGTTTCAGAGAAAGATACTCACATCCACTTACATCATAGGCTGGTAGAGCATAATAATCTGGCAGCTCTGAAATTGTACTTAGTTTCAAACCATTGCTCCTTTTATGAATAATGTAGTAGCCATTAAAACTGTTCTCAGCAAACCTTTCTTGAATCAAAAACTGAACTATGCCTGAACACCTTTGCAAAAATATTCTTTCAATGCAGCCTACTTTAAGATTACAGCCTTCAGATTCAAGAACAAAATAAAATCCTTTGTTGTATTCAATTCCATGAATGGTAGCTGATCTTAATTCTTCAGCATCAGTCCAATCAAAATCTTGGGGAAAGACTTCCTTTTCCTTGTCTGTTAGCAAGTCTGGATTCACTCCAACAGTAAAATTGGTATTGTATACCAGATCAAGTGGCAGCAGGTCTGATGAGCCATGGTCATAAGCAAATCTGTATGCGTACTTATTTGCCATAGTATAAGTTATGTTGATGTAATTTTTGCAAGCTCTCACAACATTTTTAAAAAAGGAATGTTTACTCTCAAACCTAAGAGTAAATAGTCTAATTAAAGGTCCAAACATTAATATTAAATCGGAATAGTGGCAGAGATAGTGGCACTTTGGAGTAAGACATGAAGGCAATAGGTCCTTCACTTTTGATACAAATGACTCAGTGATGAATTGGAGATAAGCAACTTGGGTAAAAGTTATCCGTGGAGCACTCACATACTCACATATTTGCTTCAGTTGAAGGAAAAGTTGCCACATAGGATCATTTCGGTCCTGGATGAGATCAGATATTATGATTGGAAGCAATCTTAGCATATTCCAATTTTGGCAAGCATTCCCACTTAACTTTGATAAGCACTTTAACTTTGCAGGTTTATCTCTAGCGTCTAATCCTTTACACTTAAATTGATCGATGCGTTTATTAAGACAAGGCAAGTCAAACCATCCTTTGGTCTCGATCAAATACTTCAAAACTTTAGCAACAATAACTCTCACAATCCCTTCATGAAGGTCGTGGGCAATGCAGGGTGGTTGGGCCCCCACAACATGAAAATTTATGTCTGCTGAATTCAAGGCAGAGGGCCTGTACTTAACACCTCTGTAGCTTACACTGCACATTCGTTTGTAGGCAGTCTTGCTCATTAGTCCCTTTAGGTTCCTTTTGGAAGGGGCTGAGGATCTATTGCCAATTTTCTGGAGTCTTTGCTTAGCCTTTTTCTTAGCTTTGTTATGAGCTTTCAGGCCATCTTTGCGTAATTTATTCCATTTCCGTTTTGCAATGGTTGAGTAAAGGTCATATTCTTGCACAGTCCTCATTGGTCTGGTTTCATAGGGTGTTGACTTAAAGTCTGTTTTTGACATAGGGCAAAAGCGACATGAAAATTCTGCAGAAGAAAAGTTTCTTACATACCCACCAATAGTATTTTGCCCAAGTGAATCACCAAGAAGAAACAATAGGCAAACAGGTACCTTTTTGCCATCAATATCAATTCCATTTTGTTTGAGGTCCTTGAGCTCATCAAGTAAGGGTTTCAGAACCTCCTTTGTTTTATCAAAATCTTTGATCTCTTCCTCTTGAGTTGGCTTGAAGTCTTTTTCCAAAATCATGTAAACCAATTGTATTAAGTCAACTTTAGACCTATAAACAGCAGGAATATTACCAAGTGAGAAATAAAATCCGACGGGTTTGTAAACACCTGTAGACGGACCAAATGCATTGAAGTCAAAGGCATCTTGGAATAGAAATAACTGCAAACAAGGGCCCTCATGAAGTTTGCGGTGTTCCTGGTACACAGAGCCGTCCATATAATCACTTAAGATATGATCACTTTCAGACTTGTAATCAAATGATTTGAGCACAGCTGCTTTAACTTTTGGATCTTTCAAAAGCTTCTCCAATGATTCACGAATAGAGACATAATGTGCCTTGCAGCGCTTACCAGGACCAGATGGAAAGAGGTTAATTTCCTGCGGTTCAACAAATGGAAAGGTCTTCTGCCAGAACTTCAATCGTGAATAGTGAGTACCAAGCTGTTCCGCATCTTCGTGTTTGTGATGGACATTAAAAACGGTATCTTCTTTGAAAGCTTGTCGCACAACTGAGCCTATCACATCCTTTTCCAAGTTCGTTTTCTCAAGTTCCTTATATAGGCCCTTTTTCAGTCGATAATGGCTTAGCTCAGATAACACTTTAATTTCCTCGGCTATTGACTGCACTGTAGAAGAAGCTAAAACAAACACTGATTCCATCTTGAGATAAAATCTGGCTAGTTCTTCTTTGATAAGATGGTCAGGATAAAGATCAACATCTCCTTCACCATTATTTACAAAAGGACCTTCATCAGGGAGCATGTTATTCTCTTCATCATTTCCAAAATTATCATCACCTGTTTCATCACCATGATTATCAGCATCATCCTCCATCAATGATGCATCTACAATATCACAACCAGAATGATACCTCGACATGTGAGTTCTGAACTGCTTGACATAGGAAGAGACAGTCGTACAGCCTTCAAATAAACATTGAAAGGTTTGACCTTTCTTCAGATGATCACATACCATATGCTTCAAATAAAAATCTTTTGATGTGATCCGTGTTGTACAGGTGGCCACAGGGCAAGAAAGGCTTGTCACAACAGGTGCACTCTTCGGAACAACTGGTGCTACATGTGATTTGCTCCAATGAGATCGATAGGATTTTACATTTGCCAGACGCACAGAACAATGGGGAAAGCCACACAGAATTGTGAAGTTCTTGGTAGACTGATGAATCTTGGCATGCTCACAGAATAATAGAATGTTTGAAAATGTGCGGTGACAATATTTGCATACTTGATCTGGCCCTGGATTCGGCTCTACTCCAGCGATAAGAAGTAGCAGGACAACAACTCCAACAGGAAAATGCTTAAGTCCAAAGCCAATGTTGAGATCAACTCCACTAGGAGATAATGCAGACTTCGTGCCTCCACGAGGATGAAAGCGACCGATTCGCTGACGATAAACCTCAATTGAGATGCCCATTTGTCTGGAATAAAAAGGAAAATGCACAAATAAAGCTCAACATATAATAGCTTAGGATAGAGGTGAGGTTAGGAAATGATACTTACAAAGGGGAAAGAAAGTATGGCCTTTTCCACGAAAATTCGCACTCGCCACCAAGACTAACCACAAAACCTAAATCAAAATTAGAAAAAGGTTAGAACGTAGAGCAAGAGCATTAACAAGAGCATTTCATTCAATCATTTTGGAATTGCCTCACCGATTTCCCGTAAACAGCGACCCACGATAAAACTCTGCGCATAACAGACTCTGCGTTGCGTTCGAGAACAGAGAGAGAGAGAGAGAGAGAAAACCTTCTTTATTGGCTTGGGGAGTGAGACCCGTACCGGCCAGGGTTCGAGAACAGACGTTGGTAGCCTTGGAGAATGCTTGGCGGGGACAGGGAAGGACCGAATTTGTTCTGAAACAGAAAAATGGATTACAAATTGACGATCACAATAAACGCTAAAAAAAGGTCATCTTTCTTCAATACATTCACATTTACACAAATTTGCGGACATTTGAAAAAAAAATTAATGTTCAAGCAGACAAGACATGCATCCCCAGCAGTTGGTACACCCTAATCACCGAACCCAACGGAAAGGCCAAAGTAGCCCGATAGATTCAAATTTACTGATTTCAAAATCGTAATAATTGATTATTCACTAGTTTCATTCAACTTTGTCTGCAAAATGAGTGTGAGTGTGGCATATCATTAGTTTTCAATCCATGTAGAAGCAGCTTTTAAAAGGTATCTATTGTTTTCTAGTTAGCTACCCAGATTTTCAATCTTATTAGAGGGATCTTGACAAGTGAAGATGATGTCCACACCATTGTGAAGCACTTAATTTCAGAAGATATAGGAGTGACAACGCTCTCAGAATTGTCTGAAGTGACATTAGAAGTTTTGCCACAGTCTGTAAAACTCTCCTGGATTAAAAGGAAGCAGCTTTTAGAAGCATTTGCTAAATGTGCCTCGGGTGAGCTTTCAAAGTATTGAATCAGGTTATGCAGACCAAGCCTTGTATAACACTATGCACATTTAAGAATTAAAAAAAAATTTCAACTTTGTTTGTAACAGGAGAATCAATTGGTTCAGCAGAGTCGCTAGATGCACAATCAACATCCTGGGCTCATACTTCAAGCAGTCGACACCCATCTACATTGGCTAGTACTTCAAGCACAACTACGGCATCACGAGTTGAAAATGTCCCTCGACCAACATCAGCAATACTCCAAAGTGTTGAGAATGTTACAGCAAACCCTTCTTTATTTAAATTCACAGTGCCTTGGGCGCAAATGCCTAAAGAAATTATGACAAATTTGAATAATGCAAAAGAAAAAAATGTGAAGGCTAATCCTAAAGACATCGATGCTCTAAAACTTGCTATTGCTAAGAAGCTTAAAAGTGCTTATGAAAGCCACAAAGAAGTGTATCTGGGCCAACAAAAATTTCCTGGCCGGAAGATTTATGAATCAGTAACACTGCAGGTAAGAAATTGAAACATATAACTGACCATTTTATTCATATTTTGCATTCGATAAATGTTAATTGAGGTGTTACATTTATTCCTAGGTCGAAACAAAATTTGGTAGTTGTGTTAAAACAGTAGTGAAAGGTAAAATTATGGACAGTGCCAGATCGAACTTCTTTTGGGCATTTGAAAGTTGCATAGAAAATCTAATGAAGACAAGCAGCACAAGTCGATCTAAATCAAAAGTTATGAAGGGGAAGAAAATTGTCGGGGTGGACCCAGATGCATATGATCCAGTAATGACAAAAGATTCAAGAGAAGTACAGGAAGGCATTAAGGAACACCTGAAGAATTTAAAAGATCTAGGCACTGATGAACATGATTGGCCAGAAATTATAAATAATTTGAGGGAGACTTACGAATTACAGAGAACAGACATTCTTTTGGGAAGGTCAGAAATTCTTGAAGGTGGTGCTGGTAGTAAAGGTGGTGCTGATAGCAGTGAGGATGTTGACGATCTGTTAAATGAGAAAGCATTAGAAAAACTAAAGAGAGAATGGCCTTTCCTGTTTGAAATGGTTGGCCTGGAACTTCATCACAACACCCTAACAAAAAGAGAATTGGGTGTGAAGATAAAATCATTTATTGAAGAAAATTTGCGTTTCACACTATATTTTTTGACTTCATCCTCCAACAGTAATGTTGAGAATGTAATACAATGTTTACTTTTGAAGAAAAAGCAGGATATCCTTGATCCAGAGAAAAAGTTTCTCTTAATGCTGAATATGCTAGCAAATCACTTTGGAGAGAACTTTTCTTCACTTTACATATCAGCTGAGGTAAGTCATGAAGTAAAATGAGCAAATAACTAACTTTCAAATTACTGCTTAAAAGAAAAAAACATACATAAATAGCTATTTACATTTCAGAAAACAAGTGACCCATCGTGCTTTCCATTTGGCATATTGGAGGATATAAAAGAGCCATGCATAGTAGCCCTAGGTAATTATACTTGTAGATATAATTAGGAAAAAAACAACAACTTGAAATCCAACTAAAACTCAATTCTTGACTTTCACAGACAATGACATTTATGCTGCAAAGAAATACTATGTATGTGCTGACCAAGTGGCTTTGATTGAGACTGATAACCCCAAAGATGCATTTGTAGCAATGATACAGATGTGCTTTGTATTTGATTTAGAGTACCCACCTGAGCTGCCTGTCACAATGGAGTTTATTGAGCGGTAAGATGTATCATAGTGCAAACAATAACTTTCCAAAGATACGACATTTCCGTCCCAGGGTGCAATAAGTAATTGTTGTTTACAGGTATGTTCTTGACATGGGGTTGGTGGACAGCAAGGTCATGAAGAAAGGGCGGCAGATTGTTGTGCTATCTGATAATGTAAAAAAATTCATAACCAATTTAGAAAATTTCATAGACGAGTTGAGACAACGAGGTGTAGACAATCAATAGAATATATGAAGCTTTAAAAGACATTCCAGATTAAAACTTTTTTGCTAACTCAAGTTACTTAATGAACTTAAAAGATATTTAATTAAAATCACTATTGTCAAAGAAATAATATGTAAATAAAGAGATATCCATACCTGCTACTCACTTTTCAAACTTGCTCACCTCCAATGGCTACTACATGTGAATCACATTCAGTATCTTTGTTGGCTAAAAAGTTAATTTCAAGACAGTGATTGGGGAAAAATACTTGAAAATTGTTGTTGAACCTGAAAAACAAACATAGTTATCTCTCATTGATCTTAGTTTGACGTAAAATAACTCAAAACAAGAGTGCAACAGAAAATATACACTTACATAAACCAGGTTAGGTACCAGGTGTATCTCACATTCAGATCAGGGCCATGAAGGCACGCTTTGCGATACGAATTTGTTCCCCAAAAATGCAATTAAAAAAGAAAAAGTAGCCAAAACAGCATGAGAACTTAAGTGCGGTACAAAACTGCATCAATGATTGCTTGTGGAGAGTTTGTTTACATCAGCTGACGCCTGCAGACGCCGACCAACCTACACACACACACACGCACAGGCAGTCACTGCCCCCCCCTTTCTTCCTCACCTCGGCTGCGGCTGCAAATAACTGCTTATAAGCAGTTTAGACCGTCGTCTGCAAGCCAAACAAACAAGAACGACGTAACGCAACTTTTTGCTCAAGTTCTTTTACCAACATCTCAGTGCTTGGGTCCTGGATTTGTGACATACTCAATGTCATTGTCAGGTGCGAGTGAAGTGCTGTTTCCTTTGACTGTAGAATCAGTAATTGTTGTGGTTGTGTTTGACACTCCTGGCTCAAATGAATGCTGTCATAGGGGTTGGACTTGGTGCTCATCCAAGTGCTCATCTCATTTCAAAAACCTTGAAGTAAAGCATGAAACTAAAGCTGCGAGAAAAGACTTCACAGATATGTGCTGCTGAAAAGAAAGGTTTGTCTGTATTTTGTTTTTCTTCAAGGTGCAGACATTCAACTTGCTTTAAGTAAGGACTGCTGTTCACTTTGGTTAACATTTGCTAGTCACCGCCACTAAGTGTATGCCCATTTCACTTCTCTCAATAGCCACTATCATTCGACTTCACTTTCCAGCAATGTCAGGATAGAATCCTAGATCGAGGGCTTTGCCAGGAGAAGTGACGTTTATATTATTGCCCATTTTATGTCATCAAATGAAAATCTTGTTCAAAACTTTTCTCTTTGCATTGTTTTGTTTTAATTTTGCTCGCTCTTTTGTATAATGTTCAGATGGTTTTGGTTGCAACTTTGAAAAAACACTCTGTTTAAATACTTTTATTGGGTAATTGGGTAAATATTTAAGAGACTACGGAAAAAAACACAATATCGCTCCGTACACAGAAAATTTCTGTGCACGGGCAATCTGTGGATTCAAATAACAGAATATCTCTGTAAAGGATCAGTCAAAACACTTCTGTGAACGGAACCTTTCTGTTACAGATGTGGTCTGTGGTTTGTCTGTACCTATTTTTTTCTGTGCAAGATCTGTGGTTTACCACAGAATTTCTGACAGTGTTGCACAAGTTAGAGGGCGCAATGGTAATTGTGCCAACTTTGGTTTCAGATACTTTGGGTGCCGCCCAAAAAGTATTTGGAAAGGCTGGAGGAGATGGAGGAGAACAGCAACCGCCGATTTAATGAAATTAAGGCGTTCCTTATCTCCCTCATAGAGAAACAACAGGTGTGTAATATCGTGAACTACTGTGCCACGTACCACGCACACACTGCAAAGCCAGTGGTAAGTTTGCTTGCCACAAATATGGCAAGGTGTTTTGAATGCCAAAATTTTGCCTGGAATCTTCCTAAGCTTGCTTAATTTTGGCAAGCTGGTAAATATTTCCAGGCCAAGCTTGCCATTTTGGCAAGCTGTTGAGTATTTTGTCAGGAAGGAGTGGGCACCATAGTCCCCACACTGTCAGAAATTTTGTTGTTAATTAACAACAAATCTATTGCTAATTTTTTTTTCTGACAACAGTTGTTTTTAAACGACAGCAGTCGTTTACGAACAGAGAATGTTGTTGATCAATGACAGTTGGGTCATTCTAAAACTACTTACTTGTTGGAAGACAACTTTTCCGTCGTTTCAGTTTTAAACAAAGATGTTGTAGGAAAACGACCATGTTGTTGACAGTTTTGTTGTTTTCGAACAATCGTTACGGACAGTGCAACTCTTCCTGACGCCTAGCTAGCTAAAGGCACCCACAATGACACGCGTGCCATATGGGATGCCTATCGCCACGGGGCTAGCCAGGCCCGAGACAGAAGGCGGCCCGATACCTAGACAGTCGGACTTCGGCCATGCGGCCTACTTTGGACAAGGCCCGCCCGCCCGTCGGTGACGCCCAAAGCGAGGTGAACTCCGGGCGCTGGATCCGGGTACACCCACGCCGCCGCGAGGGGGTATATAAGCTAGCTCTCCATGAAGTAACCTCAGTTCTGCCCGATCCTGCTGATGCCACACGTGTGCGCCCCTCCGCGACGGGTCTCGCGAGGTGTTACTCTGCCCAAAACAGTGCCGTGTCTACGTCATTCTCCCGGACTTGTCCTCGCGGACCGATCAGTGTAGCTTGCGGTCATCCCGAGCCCGACAGCTAGTGCGAGAAGGCTGTCAGGCCCAACGACCCGCGCAGTGCCCCCGCTGACGTCATCCAGTGAACCCCGATTGCAACTACTGTACCACCACCGGCGGAGCCACGCGCCGGTCACAAGACGCCAGCAGCGGCAGGCGCCCATTTACGGCGCCAAAGTGCTGACTCCGCTACTCCAAAGCACGCCCCCAGCAGCGCGTGGGAGACAACTGGTGCGGCAACGACCTCGGGACACCACAACAACTACATGACAAATTCCAGGCCAAGCTTGCCAATTTTTGGCATTCAAAACAGCTTGTTAGTTCTGTGGCAAGCAAATTTGCCACTAGCTTTGCAGTGCAGCGTGGAACAAAGCGCATGTGGTAAGCATGGCGGTGTGGTGCCGTGTGGCTTCATGGACCCGACCTTTTAAGGAAGTGTGTCCGGACCCCGCCTCCAAGCGCACAGTCCGCGGAGTGCATCCTGCCCACCAGGCTATCTGCCCACCAGCACGAGCAGCGCGTCGGGCTAGACGGCTTGCGAGCGCGAGGCGGGGAGGCCGAGGCCCGCACTTGGGGCATGCTCACCAAGTTCCCGCGCGCGGCCAGCAACTGCAGGAAGGCGGAGTACCTCTCCGCAGTGCTGCACATTTTGGCAATTAAAGCCTTTCGGGTGTGCGTGCTGCGAAGAAGTTGATGACCCAGCGCCGCGGGGCTCTGCGAGGCCACCGCCTAGTGCATGACGTCCTGGCGGGTGTGACACATGCAGCGCAGGTCGCAACCCAAGCAGGGCGAGTGCGAGAAAAAACTCGGAAGAGTGGGTTTAAAGCTGGTTAAACGATCTTGACACTTGCAGACATTTGCTGTTTCCAGACATTTGTCTAGAAAACCTAATGGTGCAAGTTCAGGACTTGCAAAAGACAATTGCTTGGACAAATATCTGAAAAACGCCACATGTCTGGAAATTTCAAGATCGTTTCCGCCGTGTACTACCAGTTGCACAAGAATTCGCCACCTCCGGCCGGGCTTTTCGGTCCCAGCGTCTAAACCGTTCAATTATGAGACAATCGGCTCTCTTACTATATTCCTCTAAATTGAACGGGTTAGACGCTAGGACCGGAAAACATGGCCGGAGGTGGCGAATTCTTGTGCAGACCGTGCTGGCCAAGCTCTATGATGTGGTGGAGGGGCCTCGTGGTTGTATACACTGGTGAAACAAAGGCATTAAAATTATGCCCTTAAAGGGCGTTAACGATTAACGCCCTTAAGGGGCATTAAAATTTTGCTTTAAATTCCTATACCATTTACGCCCTTTCCAAGGGCATAAAATGAATTATGCCCTTGCAAGGGCGTAAAAGAGTATTTATGCCCTAAAGGGCGTAATTTTTATGCCTTTGTTTTGCCAGTGTACTCATGCACTCGAAGACCTTCATACTGGGGAGAAGCCATTCGAGTGCTGGTTCGTATCGGAGAGAGCCTTTCGATTGCTTCCGAGTAGGGATGCAAAAATACCGGTAAGATTCAAAGTTACGTAAAATACGGTACTTTACCGTATTTTACGGTAAAATTCGGTAAAATTGGCTATTTTTTGTTTTAACGATGGTTGCGTGTATTTCCCTGTAAATATTCGTCGTTGGGAGGTGTTTTGTGAGGAAACTACACAAAATTATAAGGGTATCGTCATGAATTATTTATTGACGGTCACAATATGTCAATCACGAGTTTAAAAAAGGAACAATAGTTACAATTAAGAACGGAAATGTTCCACAGGAAGCCCAGATCGGGTACAAAATCAGTCAAATTAAAGTTTAAAAAACCCAATTCCTGATTACGCCTCACTCTTTTAGAAGACCTATTACCACCAGTAGTGCCACTGCCTGTGGAGTTTGTAGCATTAGTGCTGGCAACGGATGCACGGGTTGCACGTGTGTCGCTGCGCCGCGCCGCGCCGGTGTATTCCCCACGGCCGAGGCACAGGCGCATGCGCACGGCTGTAGCCGTAGCCCAATGGAAAGGAAGAAAACAAGTGCGAGCGGCAAATTCGAACCAAGAGCACCTCAAAAACCCAATTAAAAGTCGTTGTATCTTGAATAATACCCGTTTCCGTGTTGCAATTGTTTAAAAATGCCAATATCTCAAAAATACCAAAAAATACCAATGTTACCGAGGTCTGCGTAAAATACGGCATTTTACCGTATTTTACCGTTTTATACCGGTAATATTACCGGAGCGCTGTCACTGCACAGAATATTACTGCCAAGAAAAGTCACAGGACCAAAAGTCGCAGGAAAGAAAATTCTCCTGTGAGGATTCTTTGCAATGATTTTCTGTACAATGAGGATTCTCGGCAACGACTTTCTGTCCTGCGAGGTTTCTGTGCAATGATTTTCTGTCCTCCAACGATTCTGAGCTATGATTTTCTGTACTGCAAAGGTTCTGGCCAGTGACTTTCTGTTCTGTGAGGATTCTTTGTTGCAAGATTTTGTCCTGCGAAGATTCTGAGCAATGACTTTCGGTTCAACAAGGATTCTGTGCAATGAGTTTCTGTCCTGCGAAGATTCTGTGTGTTAAAGATTCCGCCCTGTGAGGATTCCACACAACAACGATTCTGTCGTGCGAAGATTCTAAACAATGACTTTCGGTTCAACGAGGATTTTATGCAATGATTTTCGTTCCTGCGAGCATTCTGTTCAATAACGATTCTGGCCTGTGAGGATTCCGAGCAACAACGAATCTGTCCAACAACGATTCTGTAGAATGACTTTCGGTCCGACGAGGTTTCTGTGCAACAATATTCGGTGCTGTGGCGATTCTGTGCTGTAAGTTTCTGAGCAACAAGTATTCTGTGCCGTGATTTTCTGTGGTGCAAAGATTCTGTGCATTGATTGTTCTGTCTTGCAACAATTCTGTGCAATGACTTTCTGTGCTGCGAGGATTCTGTTCAAGAACCAATCTGTTCTACAACGATTCTGTTCTGCGATTTTCTGCGCAACAAATATTCTTTTCCATGAATTTCTGGTCAGTGACTATTCTGTGCAATATCGACGCTGTTGAACGAGGATTCTGTGCTGTGACTTTCTGAGCAACGAACTTTCTGTACAGTGATATTATGTTCTGCGAGGTTTCTGTGCATCAACGATTCTGTCCTGCGACGATTCTGTGCCATGAGTTTCTGTTCTGCAAATATTCTGTGCAGCAACAATTCTGTCCTGCGAGGAATCTTTTTGGTAACGAATCTGTTCTGCAAGGATTCTTCGCAACAACGATTCTGCCCTGCGATGATTCTGTGCATCAACGATTCTGTCCTGCGACGATTCTGTGCAGTGAGTTTCTGTTCTGCAAGTATTCTGTGCAGCAACCATTCTGTCCTGCGAGGAATCTTTTTGGTAACGATTCTGTTCTGCAAGGATTTTTCACAACAACGATTCTGCCCTGCGACGATTCTGTGCATCAACGATTCTGTCCTGCGACGATTCTGTTCAGTAACAGTTCTGTTCTGCGAGGATTCTGAGCAAAGTTTTTCTGTTTTGTGGGAGTTCTGTACAAGAAGTAGTATTTTAAAGGGTAGGAATATTCCCGGGGAAAGGGGGAATTCCCGGGAACGTTCCTGGGCACAATTAGACCCCAAAACAAGAATTTTTTCGGGAATTAAAAAAAAAGAAATGTTTAAAATTGACTTTAAAAATGCAAGATACAAAGCTGTAATTATGAAATACTTTCTTTTTTTTCATTTTTCATGCAGAGAACAAAACAAAAGGTTATGTGTGAAAAACCATTTTGAAAACGGTACTTAAATTGCTACATCTAAACTGCTAAAGTTGCTTTATCAAATGTCATGAGGGTCAGGCGCGGATCTAGACGTCCTTCCGGGAGGGGGGGGGGGGGATGGCAAACCCAGCGGGTTGCCTACTAGCATACTTTTGCAAGTGACCTCTCTGATTTTGACCAAATTTTGTGCGCTTGTTGGCTATGGTCTAAAGCCGTTAAAAAACAATTTTCAGCGAAATTTTTTTTTTTGCAAAAAGTTATGGCTTCCGTTAGATTTGAACATTTTCGTTTGCAGACCCTTTCTGCAAATGCTGCAGGTAAAATGAAGGTACAGAGCTCGTTCTGGGCTCATACGAAGGGTCTTCAGTTCGTCTTTAAGTGAAACGTAACAGCGTTTGAACCATTTCCAAATTTGAACAAAATTGAACAAATTCCAAATTTTGAACGCATCTTTCACAAAAGTAGGTTTTTTTTGTAATTTTTTCTTTTGTGATGTCGTAGTCCATAACTATTGCCTACTCTGCAAACTTAACAGTATACTCAGTACACTGTCTTTAGCGTGTACTCATGAGTACACTCTCAGGAGTGTCCGTAAATGAGTACACACCTACAGCGGCATATAATGCCAGGCGTGCTTAGGTGTGTACTCATATGAGAACACTCTCACCATAGTGTACTCATCTGAGCACTCTCTCATCAGAGTGTACTCATCTGAGCACTCTCTCATCACAGTATACTCACCTGAGCACTCTCTCATCAGAGTGTACTCATCTGAGCACTCTCTCATCAGAGTGTACTCATCTGAGAGTGTGCTTGTGAGTACACGCTGAACAGAGTGTACTGAGTTCACAGTTTAGTTTGCAGATTAGCAGCCCCTCAAAATTTGGTTACGCAATTCCATCAAATAAGAAAAAAAAACGTTAACGCTAACGCTAACGTGAAAGCAGATGATACTAATGAGAATGTTTATGGTAATGCATAGTTGTTTACGATGAACACTTGTCACAAAAATGCGATAATGTCGTATATAAACCAACAAATAGTTTATTGACAGGCACCAGCCAGGACGCGCAACATCCGACACGCGGCCCCGCCGTGCAGACTGTTTCCGAGAGCCCCTCTCGGCGCTGCGCGTCTCTCGCAACAGGACCGGCCGCCCGGCGAGTGCGAGAGAAACAGAGCGTGGAAAACTACTCCCAGAATCAGTCTGTCTCTCTCGCACCAATACGGAACGCCCTAGGAGTGCGGGAGACACAGACCGACGAAAATGATTCTCGGAATCAATCCGCGTCTCTCGCACCAATACGAAAAGCCCTGTGAGTGCGACAGAGACGAAGCGAAAAAAACGATTCTCGAAGTCACTCTCGCACCAATGCTAGGCACCAATGCTAGACGCCCCATGAATGCAAGACGAAATGCCCTGAGTGCGAGAGAGACAGAGCGACAAAAACGACTATCGGAATCAGTCTGCTGCGGCTGCGCGCCAGCGATAGTTCAAAGCAGCGTAACCGGGTGATCTCACGCTAGGTGCCAAGGGAAAATTTCGACTTTTGAGAATTTCACTGGTGCATTACAAAGAACGGGCGAAGACGATTAAAACGATATACAGGTTGTGTATGTGTAAAATGCATCGTTCGACCGCTAGAAGCGAATAGAGACGAAAAACCGCAAAATCCGACTTGAGAATTTCGAGTTTTGAGAATTTAACTGTTGCATTACAAAGAACGGGCGAAGACGATTAAAACGATAGAGAGGTTGTATATGTGTAAAATGCATCGTTCGACCGCTAGAAGCGAAAAACCGCAAAATGCTGGCGACGCGGCGACGCCGCGGCAGTCTCCGCCTGTGTAGAGAAGAGTATGGATGCGGGGTGGGGGGGTGGGGGGGGGGCTTGGGGCTGAGGACCGAGGCGGATGCTCCTAGCCTGCTCAAGTGCTCAGCGCTGTTTATCCCTGCCCCGGGTCGGGTGGTCGGTATACGATGCCGGTGCCCCTGCCACAACTGCTACTCGCTACAACTGACTTCTCGCTACAACTGCTACCGCAACGTGCCAATGCAACGTGCAACTGCAACATTTGCAACTGATTTGGTACATTTAATTGCTAAACTGTCGAGAGTCAAAGCTAGCTGATTAACATCATCTGCTAAAAATCGATTCTGTGTGTTCCATTTCGGCTTATTTTCTATATTTGGAGGAGTAGGTGATAGGCATTTTACAGATATCAAGAGGTCTTGGATCCTGCACCTGCGGTTCGAGCACTAAGAGTTCGAGAGGACGGAGAACCGGAAAATGAAGTCCTTTTTCGATTTTGAATAACCCAGGGGCGGACCAAGGGGGTGAATTTTTCAAAATTACAGATTTTTGAATGTCGTATGTCAATTCCTATGTTACCAAGGGCGTAGATAACAAATCATGAATTTTTCGTTCGATGAGATCGGAGCTCAATTGAATCTGACTTCAATTTTGAGAAAAAATATACTTTTAAGCCAACAAATCTTTTTTTTCTTTTTTTTTCAAATTTGTATGCTTGTAAGCAATGCTGGCCACGGCGCTATTTACGAAACCACGAACAGCAGGACCAGTTGTCTCGCCTGTGATGGTGGATGCCCTCACCACGATGACCTTTGCTAGCTGCGCCGCCGTCCACCCCAAGATGGCCCTCGAGGCTGGCTGGCAGCTGTGCAGGCGGTGCAGCACAGTGTCCTCGGCGCCGCAGGACCTGCAGGCAACGTCCTCGGCCTGGTTGGTGGCCTAGAGCTTGGCGTTGGTCACCAAGTTGAGGCAATTCCCGTTTGTTCAAGATATTGCCGTACACTAACTAGGGTGGCCCAAGATTTTGGCGACTCTTCCGGATCGACCAACGCCGCTCGGATTCGGGTTCTACATCAAAATTAAGCGACCCCACATTTTCTTATTTTTCGATCCGATGATTCGAAGTACTGCCTCCATCGCAAAATAGATTTTTACAGTGTACACGCGATTAAAAAAATCACCAAATCCGTAGTTTTTGTCCGATTTTCAAAAACGAAACATAAATTTGTTCGTTTTGTCACGAAGGATGCAAAACAAATCAAGCCGCATTATTCCGCATGTTTGCCTACTGTCCGGGGGCAAAAAATTGTCTTTTTCAGCAAAAATTTGCAGGTTTTTAGACTGTGTAGTCTACTGCAGCCACCCAAAGGGCACCGTATAGTTGTGTAATAAAGTGTCAGCAACATAAGAGCAGGGCCGGACTGGGGGCATTTGGCCCTAAATGGCTTCAGAAATTTATCAGTTGGTACTTGAACACCCCTAAAAACGTGGAACGAGGTGTATCATTTTTGAACAAATATCGTAATTTCCACGTTTTTACGAGTGGTTCAGTACCAACCGATAGATTCCTGAAGCCATTCAGGGTTTTTCTGAGATGCAGTGCCCCATCCGCAAACAAAGTGGTGCATTGACGTTCCCGGGGCCGTCAATAAACGAGCACAAGCTTGAATTTATGGAAACCCAAATGGTGGCCAGGCCCGCGATGTCACACCGCCGGCCCCATGACCCATCGCGGGAGGTGTCCACGCCCTTGTGGCCATTCACCTTTGCCACCATGCCCAGGTACCTGCAAACAAAAGCGGCCGAATGTTATACATGTTGTCGTTTACACAGACTGCCTGAATGACAAACTAAATTTGAACGTTTTCCTTACCTTTCGCAGTCATTGGTGTTTTCGTTGAAAACCAGTGACCTTGCGTGGACTATCAGTTTCTTCTCCACCAGATCACATATGGCCTTGAACACGGCCCCAGCCCTCTCAACGAGGTCTTGTTCACCCTTTTCCTTCCGACTGCAGTAGCGCTCCTCGCAGTTTCCGTGCCGGCCAACCACATGGTAGGGCAGGTTGGCGAGATCCTTCTTGAGCTGCGCCAGGGCGGTCCGTTCACCTTCCAGCGGTCGTTCGGGGACAGCTCGCGCTGCAACTCGCCCGCCGCCGCGACGGCTTTGCGCGCCCCCGTGACGAGGCGGTCCACGCGAGGGATGGTGTGGCCGGGAGCGTTCTGAGTCAAGACCTTCCTCTCGATCAGGCCCAGCTTCTTGTTCTCCGCGGTGGCGTGCACCTTGCTGCAGAAGTTGCGAGTGGCGTGGTTGGCGCACTCAATCTTCGTGACGTGAGCCCTGTACGGCACTCGCTCCTTGATGCTGGATATGGGGCCGGAGTCGCCATCACCGATGTAGTACTTGTAGATGAGGGCGTGGTCTTCAATGCTTCTCTGAAAAATTTCGGCAATGGCCTCCTGCTCCATTGCCGTGGCAGGCCCCTTGAAGTTCATAAAGCACTCGTGGTCCGGGGAGGGCGCACCTCGGCGCTTGGCTAGCGCGCATGTAGAGCAGTACGAGTTCTTGACCGTGAGGCCGAGGATCAAACCCGTCTAGGCACCGATGACCACGGCCTGCAAAGAACAACGACTCAGTATTTTGTTGTTACATAACTAGGTAAACGATAAGGGAAGGAGCGACGGAGGAGAGAGAGAGAGAGAGAGAGAGAGAGAGAGAGAGAGAGAGAGAGAGAGAGAGAGAGAGAGAGAGAGAACACGTTTTAGCATGGACACAGATGGCCGTACGACCTCATGGACCAGGCCCCGTCGCCTTTGTCCAATGCTGCTCCTTTCCATTGAACTTCCGCCCCTGTTCACGGGCTAACTCCAGCTCCTTCTTCCCGTTCTGAATTATCATACTTGTTGCTAATTCTCTCCACACCTAAAAAAAGGCGTAAAATGAAATCAGTGCCGGATCAAAGAAAAGAAAAAGAAAAAACTCACACGATGCCAGACAGGGGAGCGTGCAAAGCGGCGCCCAAGGCAATCAATCAGAGTGATTTGTAATTAAAAAGACGAAAAGAGGTCATTGCAAGCATTTACGTACTTTTCCCAGCTTCTTCTCCACCTTTCGATATTTGTTTTTTGACATCATCTGGATGCCCATGAGGGAGAGCCACTCGTCTGCGTGGGAGTAGCCGTTGCCAGTGCAGACGGCACCCCACACGCACTGCTCGTTGAGCAACTCGCCCTCATTGGGTAGGGGGCGGACCTTCATCTCCTTGTCGCACATGTCACATCCGTATACCCATACAGATGACAAACCATTTATGTTGGTCTCTCTGAAAAATCAAATTAAATTAGTTACTTGGTCACGTGCGTGCACAGCGTGTTACAAGTGTGACGCAAAGGTACCAATTGTGCGAACAGACTTACCTCCAGAACTTCATTTCCCCGTAGGTGCACACGGTGCTGTGCATGCGCACGTCTCTCAACTGCATGTCTAAAAACATAGGGTCGCACACTCGATTTCCTTCAAGCCGCGCACGCGGTGGGGGCGTTGGGTCGTGCTCCACTTCCAGGGGGCCGAAGCCAGACATGCTGTTCTCGCTGTCGCTCTCCCGTGGGCTCGCGGTCCATAGGGGGTGTCTGCATTCTGGCGTGCCGGGAGTCGCGGGCATCGGGGCGGGCACTGGTGGGGGCGCCGCGGTGGGCACGGCGACAGGCACGGCGACAGGCACGGCGGCGGGCACAGCCAGGGGGCGGCAACGGCCTGGGGAGCGCGTGAAGCTATGCGGTCGCTCGGTGCAGGGGTTTGGGCCTTCTCCGAGATCTTCTAAACTAGGCCGTCGTTTGTCAAACGCTTACCACAGATCGAAAGTGCATAAAATTTAGGGTAACATAGGCGTACTGCCCGAGTTGAAACTCTGAATGCAACTTGGATAAACAGAGGAAGCGTTTACATCAAGGTGAATGCCCTCATGTTTTTCCTTCATTTCTTGATTTATTGTACTTTTTTGTGTTTTCGCAATGATTTTTCAAGGAAAAATAATGCATAATTGGGAGTGGCAATACATCTATAGTACCCTAAATTTCATGCTCTTTCGATCTATGTAAAGCGTTTTTCAAACTACACCCTAGTTTTAAATATCTCGAAGGAGGCCCAAACCCCTGAATCGGAGCGACCGCATGGTTTCACGCGCTCCCCAGGCCGTTGCCGCCCCCTGGCACAGCTGGGGGCGTCGGGCCGGGCAGGACCGCGGAGTCTGCGTCCTCGTGGAGCGCGCGCACATCCTGGACCGGGGTGGGCGGGGCAGCAGGCGCGGCTTGCACATCTCCCCAACGATTCTTTGTCCACACTTTTGACTTCTTGGTCCGCTTCTTAGGTCTTACACGGCGACCATCATTATCGTAAAGTGTTTTCTTGGCCATGGTCAAACCACAACTGATGTCACACGCACACACAGACGCACTCACACACACACGCGCGTAACGCGGGGGCCCGCGAGGCAGGAAAGAGAGACTTGCGGTTGAGCTCTAGCTGCAGCGAGAACACGGGGGCTTCCGCTCTGGACTCGACGGTGAGATGCTCTGGACGACCTGCACTCTGCAAAGGGTGGTGACAACTGACCTCCTCGAGGCCTTACCACCTTCCCCTCCCACGAAATTAACCCTCCCCTACGCCCCATCTGGGTAGAATTCTGTAGATAGTGACGACGGTCACTTTCGGCGAAATGCGGGCAGAAGTGCAGAGTGCAGGCACGCCGGACCCGCGTCAGCGTCGCCGGATGCATTGTGTCCCAGTTGTCAAAAAATTGGTTTTATGACTCTGTAATGAGACAAACAGACCGCCGCAGACTAGCTGACATGGCTGCCCTTCGCCGGCCCGCTGCTGCAGCGTTTCACTAATCCACGCCGCCCCAGCCCGACCCGTCCGGGCCGTCTCGACCCTGGCGTCGCGTGGCCAGTCTTTCGCGGAAAGCCCCGGATGCAGGTATGAACGGTAAGTGCAATGCACCCATTCCGGGGTCCAGCCAGGGCCTCAGCGGCGGCCGGCGACACCTTCGGAGAAGGATGAGCCTGACAAGTTGACAAGTACATGCCAGCACGCCAATACACCAAACACTCCCTATCCGCATTGTAAGTGTGAGTGAGACAGCACGTTGCCGTTTGTCCTCGTAGTCCAGACCGTTAAACATTATAAGGCGCGTGGAAATTGCCCAAGAAAATTGGTCCAATGCCGCGAGGGAATTCCCTCTCGACGTGTGAGCTACCGACGCGCCGTCGCAGCCGCCCGTGCCACCTTTCTGTCAGGCTCTCAGAGGCTGCGCGCGGATAGCGAGTTGTGTTTCGACTCTCCACCCCCTTTGGCTCTACGTTCCTCTATGCCGCTGTCGAATTTCAGGCTGAAATCCCAAGCGGTGCCTGTGCAGAATGGTTTATGTCCGCGCGGAACTCCCGAGATGAGTATCATTTAGCCCCAGCCGTTCCTTGGAGATAAGTATGGAAATGATCAGCGAGCTTTGAAACGCATAATGGATGTGGTCTAAAAAATAGTCAATTTTTGCCCTTTTTAAAATCTTTGAAAAATTTGCAGCCACTGGGCTGGGGAATCCACGGGAGCTGCTCGGGCCGCCTCGAGTCGTCCTCCGGGCGGCGTGCGGGAGTGAGGCCAGACAATGCCAGTTCTTTTCTCCCTCACTCCCGCTTACTGCTGCCGGTGCGAGAGAGATAACGTCCACCATGTGCGGCGGGCGCGCCGTCCGGCCGGCCAGACGCTGACGAGACGAACCGGCGGGGCACGGCTGGCCGGCTACCTGCTGCACCACGCTGCCCCCCCCCCACCCCCGCCTTGGGCGAGCGGACTGAAAACTAAACTGCAATCACTGCGCCAGTGTTTCGTGCATAGTAACAGCAGGCGAACTGTATCGGTCAGAGCGCTGCGCAGGCAGCATGTGCCGCCAGGCAGAGCAGCCAGCTCGTCCCTCCGCTGCCGACGGTGGCGCAGCCTGGCGGATTTTAGTTTCTTCCGCAGCGGGATCGGGATCTTCCGCCTTAAGACATAAACGCGGCTTAAAATGCAGGGACACAAAGCGAAAAACTCAGACTGCCAAGTAGTCGAAAAATTCAGACTGCCGAGTTGTCAAAAAGTCAGACTACCTGCTTGCCATAAAATTCAGACTATATTTTAGTCTGAAAATTCAGATGACAAGGAGTCGAAATACTTGGAATGTCCGAAGGTCTGAAAATTCAGACCACGAGGTTTCAAAATTGACCATCCTAAAAAGTCTGAAAATTTCGACTTTTTTTTAACTGTGACATTGACGCCGTAAAGTATTCCTTGCAACGAATTTCGGTGAAATAAAGAGTCCGTGAAATACGGTTTCCAGCATGCGTGGTTTCCTTGCAACGAATTTCGGTGTAATAAAGAGTCCGTGAAACAAGGTTTCCAGCATGCGTGGTTTCCTTGCAATGAATTTCGGTGTAATAAAGAGTCCGTGAAATAAGGTTTCCAGCATGCGTGGTTTCCTTGCAACGAATTTCGGTGTAATGAAGAGTCCGTGAAACAAGGTTTCCAGCATGCGTGGTTTCCTTGCAACGAATTTCGGTTTAATGAAGAGTCCGTGAAACAAGATTTCGGGCCTACGAGGTTTCCGTGGGATGACAGTTCCGGCCTGTGATGATTAGATTATATGAAAGTTCCTTGGAATAATATTATTCATTATGACCATTCGCTGCAACAACCATTCCGTGCAATAAGGACTCCGGGAAACAAGGATTCCGTTCAGTGAATTTCATTGCAGTGAGGTTTCCGTGAAAGAAGGTTTCCGGCAAACGAGGTTTCCCGTCTACGAATTTACGTGATATGACCAATCCGTAAAATAAGAATCCGGCTTGCAAGGATTCCTTCCTACGAATTTCCATGTAATGACCATTCGGTGAAATAGGAATCCGGTTTACGATGCTTCCTTGCTACAAATTTCCGTAAAATAAAGATTCCGTGAAATAAGATTTCCAGCTTACGAGGATTCCTCGCTATGAACTTCCTTGTAATGAAGATTCCGTGAAATAAGATTTCGGGCCTACGAGGTTTACTTAAAAAGACGATTCTGCCTTGCGAACATTCCTTGTGCTGTAATTACTTATTATGACAGTTCTGTGTTTTAATTTTCGGTATCCTAAGGATTCCAACCAACGAGTTTCCGCTCTGTGACCATTCCGGTGTGTAATTTTCTTCGTCATGATCATTCCTGCAGACAATGTTCCTTGTAATAAGGTTTCAGTGTAACGATGGTTCCGCGTTATGACTATTCAGTGCTGCAACCTTTCTAAGTTACGACCATTCCTCCCTGCAAGAGTTCCTTTTAATGACCATTCTGTGACATGATTTTCCGAGACATAACAGTTCTTAGCTATGACAGTCCGCTGAATAACTATTCCCGGCAATAATATTCCTTGATATAACGATTCCTTGCTGCGATTTTCTTTGCTGTGAAGATTCCGTGTTATGATTTTCGGTGAAATGAAGGTTCTGAGATATAAATTTCCTTGAGGTGACAATTCTTTGTTCTGAATTTCGGTGTCGTGAAAAAAGTCAGTGACAATTCCTTGAAATAAGGATTCGTGCCTGCAAGGTTTCAGTGATACGACCATTCCGCCCTGTAATATTCTTTGTGTTGAAACCCCAGCCCCGATTTCCAGCCTCGAACGTTCCCGGTAACGTTCCCCAAGATTCCCAATTTTCCCGGGAATATTTCCACCCTTCAGAACACTAGCCCGGGGCGCGTCTGGGGCGGCGTCTGGTTTCTGTCGGGCCTTCGCACCGCACCGATGGCCGGCCTAGTACTGAAAACCAATTTGACGGGTTTTGAGTATTCACGTGATTGGCCTACATATTGTGCATCCTCGCGTTGAAACAAAGAAAATGATACCCAACACAAGTGGTATTGGGGATATCAGTGTACTACCATCGACATTTTGAACATGTTAACAGAACACAATGTCACATTCAGATATCTAAAAGTTATATTAAAATTAACATTTTTTTTTCTCGTCGGAACGTAAGGATGCAGAATTCGGCATCCATTCAACTATTTAACTGATACCCGCAAAAGTTCGCATTGGTAGTAGGGCGGAACGGTTGCGCGGCGTCTGGTTACAAGTGGCGCGGAGTGCTGCGCTGCGCTGCGCCGCGCTGCTCTTGTTTGTTTATGGTGGAGTGTCGACTGACGAAGCTCGGCTGCTTATCGTGACCGGACGCTGCGCCGAGGCTGGAGTGTCAAGTGCAGGACGCTGCGGCGATGCCGCGCTAGTACAGAAAACAACTTTTACGGGTATTGAGTATTCATGTGATTGGCCATCATATTGTGCATCATCGCGTTGAAACAAAGAGAATGATACCCAACACAAGTGGTATTAGGCATATCATTGTGGACACGCATGCGTAGACATAAATACATCAAACAAAATTAGAAAATTAAAAATAAATTGTTTTCCTTAATAAAATGATGAACAAACATACATTGAAATAAACATTAGTATCATCTTCTTTCACGTTAGGGTTAGCGTTAACGTTTTTTTTTTCCCCAAATCTCATGACAGCTATGGTGTCTTTTGTGTCATTTGGCGAGACTTTTTTTTTGTTTTGATCAGACAACGGGAAAAGGTCCCACAAGGGCACTTAAATTTTCAAATTTTATTCATAAACAATTGTTTTTAAAAATTTGTTTTTCTTCCCAAGAAGCAGATTAATTACTACGTTAACTGGACAAAAAAGCGATACCTCCCTGCAAGAGTTAGCTATCTGCGCGTGACTGAAAAAGAAGCCGCTATCTACATGAGGTCGTTTCATAAGCCGCTAACCAGCTTTCCGTATAGGTCAGGGTTGACGTAAACATTGCAAATTACTCATTACCGTTCGGACAATGTTTCTGGGCCCTGGCAAAGGTCCTCTGACAAACTTAAGTGACAAACAGATGAAGGTTTTATGGCAGTACCTGTATTGGTTCAAAGATTATCAAGTCAAAGTCGCAAGGTGGGAAAAGCAGATAGCGGCTTATGTGTTGGTCGCACGCACATGGCGGCTATTGAATCATTCGCACCAGGGGGCAGCAACAGCAATGGCTAGGCGGGGGGCTATGCGTGAGACCGGTACATTGTCAATTTGGGGGCCTTAACTCTCGCAACCCGTTACGCGTAATTCCGATTTCTCAAAGCAAACCCAAATTGAAGGTATTTTTCGGTGTATTAGGCTACGTAAGTTCATCATGAGACTTCTTATGTCACAGAAAAAGCCCATAGCTAAAACTCTTCAGCTCAAATTTTAAAAAGGCGGGAAAACTTCTGAAAATTGCCTACTTTCACCACTCACTATTGATAAACGGTGCAACCAATCGGTGTGCCATATGGCCATATAGACAGAATGAAACTTTTTTCTTCTTTCTAAAACCGCAAACCGGGAGATTAGAGAAAAGCTACCGTCAATGAGCATGAGAGCCCCCCATTTCAATCTTTTGCGTGGTCTCGCGCATGGCCTCCACTCTGGCCATTGGCGTTTCAGCCCCCTGTTCGCACGCAGATGGCGGCTTCTGAATCGGCCTCGCGCATATAGTAGACTCTTGGCGGGGGGTGTCAAAGATGTTTGGAGATGAATTCACGCCCCTTTTCCATCATTTTTTTTGCAGTATTTTGACCTTTTTTCACTGTTTTTACCTCAATTGAACTGCCAGGAAACTCCGAAAAAATACGGAAATTTAACGGAGACTGTCCGTTACTGTAGTTCAGAGATCTCCGCTCAGTTGATTTATCGCATTTCTCCTTAAAAATCTGGAACTAACCGCTAACATTGATTTGGAGCCCTCAAACATCAAAGAGAACAGAACGCTTAGGGGCCCTGTTAACTCCTGTTTACAGTTCTAGACCAGAGGGCATGATTTCCCTGTTCAGTAAGGATTTCTGATGTCATGAATAGTCGTAGAACGATTTCGCCGACCTTAGTGTGGTCATAAGGTGGGGTCAGAGATCGATGGACTGCCGCCGGATGCAGTTCCGATATGAAAGGCTCGTGATAAAAACAGCAATCCGTGAAAACGCGCTCAACTTTCCGTAAAAATATGCAGAATCTACGGAGAAATACCCTCCATAAAAATATGGAGAATTCATGGAGAAACACATTCCGTAAAGAAATAGAAAAAGTACAGAGTCTCCATTCCCAAAAATTACAGTATAACTTTGACTGTAAATTTATGGAGTAAATTTTTGACAGTGTGCAGCCAAAAGACCGCAACTAAGTCAATTTACTTCGAAATTAATGAAGAAGTGGCGTGAATTTATCTCAAAACCTCTTTATTGTCCAGTTAACGTTGTAATAAATGCTTTTTTGGAAAGAAATTGAATTAAAAAAAAAAATTCTTATAAAGTTTGAAAAGTTTAGTGCCTTAGGGAACCTTTTCCCGTTGTCTGATCAAAATAAAAAAACTACCAAAAAAATTTTTTCACCAAATTACACAAAAGTAACCGTAGCCGTCATCAGATTTCGAAAAAAACAAAAAAAAACAAAAAAAAAACATGGCACCCTTTAACGCGCTTTGCCTTACCGTGGCCTCGGAACGGAGCGTCAACGCAACTGCGACCGACTAGTTAAGATTCCGTGATATGATTTTCTGTCCTACGAGGATTCTATTTAGTAGCGATTCTTTTCTGCGAGGATTCTGAGCAGTAACGATTCTGTCTTGCGAGAATTCTCTGCAACAAAGATTCTGCTGCGCCACGATTCTTTGCAATGACGGTTCTGTCCAGCGAAGATTCTGCGCAACAACGATTCTGCCCTGCGACGATTCTGGGCAGCAATGAATCTATTCTGGGACGATTCTATTCAGTAAAGGTTCCGTTCGACAAGTAGTCTGTGCTATAATTTTCTGTGCAGTGAGGGTTCTAAGCAACAACGATTCTGTCCAACAAGGTTTCTTTGCAATAATGATTCTCTTTAGCGAGGTTTCTTCGCAATAAGGATTCTGTCCAACGAGGATTCTGAGCAACAACGGTTCCTTTCTGCGAGGATTCTGTGCTATGATTTTCTGTGCAGTGAGGGTTCTCAGCAACAACCATTCTGTCCAACAAGGTTTCTTTGCAATAATGATTCTCTTTAGCGAGGTTTCTTCGCAATAAGGATTCTGTCCAGTGCTCAGAGGATTCTGAGCAACAACGGTTCCTTTCTGCGAGGACTCTGTGCAATGACTTTCGGTCCTGCGATATTTATGTGCAACAACTATTCTTTCCGACTAGGATTCTGTGCTATGACTTTCTAGGCAATAAATATTCGGTGCTATAATTTTCGGTCCTGCAAGTATTCTTTGTAAAGACAATTCGGTGCTACGAGGAGTCTGTGCTGTGATTTTCTAAGCAACGATAATTCTTAGTAATGATTTTCTGCGCGCCGAGGATTCTGCGCAACAACTATTCTGTCCTGCAAAGACTCTGTGCAATTATTTTCTGCGCTGTAAACTTTCTGTGCTATGACGTTTCTGTCCAACAAGGATTTTGTGCTGCGAGTTTCTGAGCAACGAATATTATGTGCAATGATTTTCTGTTCTACGAAGATTCTGTGCAACGACTTTCTGTCCTGCAATGATTCTGTGCAATAAATTTCTGTCCTGCGAGGATTCTCGGCCACAACCTTTCTGTCCTCTGATGATTCTGAGCAACAACGATTCTGTCCTGCGAAGATTCTGAGCAATGACTTTCGGTTCAACGAGGATTCTGTGGAACGATTTTCTGTCCTACGAGCATTCTGTTCAATAACAGTTCTGGCCTGAGAGGATTCCGAGCAGCAACGATTCTGTTCAACGAATATTCTGTGCATCAACTTTCAATCCAACGAGGATTCTGTCCAATGATTTTCGGTCCTGCGAGGATTCTTTCCGGTGACTTTCTGTTCCGCGAGGATTCTGAGCAATGAACTTCTGTCCTGCAACGATTCTGTGCAATGATTTTCTGTCCTGCGAGGATTCCGAGCAACAAGTTTCTGTCCTGTGAGGATTCTGCGCAATGACTTTCTGTTCTGCGAGGATTCTTTTTAGTGTATTTCGGAGTAATGAACAAATTCAGCGACGTTTCTAAGCAATGAGGATTCTGTCCAACGAGGATTCTGAGCAATGACTATTCTGTGTTGTGATTTTCTGTGCATCAAGGTCCCACGATATTACCGGCCTTTACATCCCTACTTCCGAGCTCTAAGACTCCGGGTGCACTCGGAGCCACCCGCGGACCATGAGGGCGTGCGAGAGAGGCAGCCCTAAGCGGCTCGTTGTGCTGGACCAGAAGTATGACGAGCGCCGCGTTTCGGATAACACACATTCACATTGCTGGTTCACACCGGAGAGAAGCCTTTCGAACTTACTGTTCTTTGCACTCAAGGACTCAGCGTCCTCCTTGAGTGGGACGTGGGAGTCTGCACTCTCGAAACCTGTGACCCGACTATTACGTCTACACTGCACTCCGTCACACCTCCAAATTATAGAAACTCGGCTATAAATGTCTGAAAACACCCCCCAAAAAGGTAAAATTCGAAGATTTTTGGGTGTGTCGCTGCCATGACGAACAGTGACCACTTCACACTTAGGAGAAGTCTTTCAAGTGCTTGTTCAAACCGGGGAGAGCCTTTCGTGTGCTGGTTCACACGGGACAAGTCTACTTTCAGGCATGATTTCCTACCATTTGGGCTGAGTGCCCGTCAGAGGTGTTAAAGGAAAGATGCTAAGGTCAGTTTAAAAGTACTCAAAACCAAGCAGGATTTATTTGAACAGGGAAAAATTCATTCAAACGTGGAACAAGGCAAGTATTGCATAGAATTTTGGAAGGCAACCTAGTCAGGAGCAGACAACCTCAGCAGCGCGGCCCAGGCAACCTGAAAAAAGAAAACGCAATGTATATTCGCCCAAATTTGGGCACCGACAATAACCGCTATTCGCCCAAGTACCAACCGTCGAGCGCGGCACAAAATAATACAAATATAACGATCGAAATCATAAATTCAATAATATTGCATATAATTATAATGATTATACATTCATAATAATAACAAATAACAAAACCAATAAAATAAAAATAAAATAACAACATATAATAAAAAAAAATTACAATTATAGTATACTATATATTATATATACCGCGCTGGGCGAACAGTACTGCCAACCCCCTTCGCCCAAATTGGGCGAACTGTCCCAGAATGCTTAAACGCCCAAACTGACTTCGGCGCCCGAGCTGCGAGCGCGGCCTCTCTACCCCAATTTGTCCAATTTGGGCCAATAAGGCTTGGCTCAATTCACCCAATTTGAGCCCAGCACTTCGTGAGGTGTTCACCCAAACTTCGGACCTGGCCTCTCTACCTGAGTCGGGTCGGGCTGAATTTAGGGCCAATAAGAGACTTTACACAATTCGCCCATTTTGGGCAATCTACTTAAGAAGAAGTATTCGCCCAAACACAGCCTCCAGCTTGGAAATGAATGAAATGCGCGCATGTCACGCTTCTTACAGCTGTATAAACTTTCTTTGCATTAGTGGTCTGCGTTAACGTTGTTGCGATTCGTCAAGCGGTTTCGGGAACACGATTCTTCGTTCATAACATTTGGCCCTGTGTATTTTTGCTAATTTGAATTTTTGGGCCAATAGCTTTGCTGCATATTCGCAGCCAATTTGGGCATTTAACTTAAGCTCGCTATCCGCCCAAACGCTGGTGCCATATTACCAACCAAAAACAGCCTTTCAGGGTTCTTTGGAAATCATAAAATGAGTCCAATGCACACAAAAAATCAACTTAAATGTGGTTTTTACATAATTAGATACAACTGAAACTAATATAGAGGCATGCAGGTGTCGAATTTGTACATTTACATAGTCGTGTCAATGTGATAAGGTTGGTAACACACTCAGCGTTTGACACGGCGCTGAAAAGCCGTTGGCTCAAAAGGTAGTCCAGAGAGGGCGAGGCAGTCTGCGGTGTCAAGGACTATGACAGGTTTCGACGATGTCTCTCCTATACTTAAATCAGGAGTTTGACTCTTTTGAAGAGTTCGAGAAGTGTTGTGCGCAGTATGAACAGAAGAACTTTGTGACGTGGGTTATTGGCTCTTCGAGTACTGTAAAAAACATCAATAAGAAGCTCTCTGCAGGTGGCCGGACCGACTTGTACAGCCCCTGCCTCAAATACCAAAATGTTAAATATGTGTGTAAACATGGTGGGAGGAAGAGGATTGTAACGGGAACCGGAGCTCGCCCAATTCAAACGTAAGTACATACAATAGGTTTAGAGTGATGGTATTTTCTTGCCACTATGTCAGTGTTCCCAAGCAGATGTGCCTTTTTGCTCTCTCTTTCCTGTACTTTAGTCATTTTCCTGTGACACTGACATCAAAATAGGGTTCCTGTTTTAAGGGTTTTAAAAAGATGAGGGTCCCTGGCAACTAACAAAGGTCTGCTGACATGTCGATTATTAAACAGGCGTTGCCGTGTTTAACTTCTTGCCACGCCAAGATTTAGCACCATCGCTGGACTCAAATATTGGTGGAAGTGAGGCGTTCCAAAAGTTTCCGAGATCTTGGCACTTTCACTCATGTAAACGGCCCTAAATTTATTGCAGACTGATTAAAAATGGTTTAAATTTTCTCTAATCCCTAACAATGGTGTTTCAGCGTTCGAAGCGTTGGGCTATTCCTGTGTTTGGTGTCAATGTGAGGCAACAAAATTTGTTATTCACAGCCATTTTTTTTTTATTTTTTTTTTCAGAACATTCAAGCTGGACTGCCCAGCATTTGTCCACCTAATTGCGGACAAAACAAAGCTGAGAATTAAGGAAATTAATGAGTGTCATGAGAATCACGAACTAACGCAGGAGAACTTCAACATTCTGCCAGAGAACAGAAAATTGCCAGAAGAGGCAATAGAAAAGGTGCAATTGCTGTTTAGTGGGGGTGTGAAACCTGCAGCTCCAGTTCTGGATACATCACTCCCAGAGACTTCTCGAATCTCAAGTAAGTAACTCTTTTTTCATCTGAGGTAGGCTACTCATATTTGCCCCATTAATTTATCTTTCTTTTTCCTCGTGTTAGACAAAAGTGGAAAGCAGAAGCTCAGGGACATGCTACGGACGACCAACTTCTCATTGAGTCCCTTTCCTACATTTTGGACGAGGACCCTGGAGCACATATTTTCATCGGAAAGGAGACAAAGGAAGAGGAGAGTGTGAATGATGATAGTTTGGATGATCCTGCTGATGATGACAATGATGACAAGGATGAAAATCTTAAATATGTTTTCATTCAAACAAGCAAGATGAGAGAAAATGTAGAAAAATTTGGCAAAGTTATTCTTATGGACCACACCTAAAAAATTAACAAAAATCGTATGCCTTTATGTGTCATGACTGTCATGGATGGAGCAGGAGTGACACGATCAGCAGGCTATGCGTTTCTGGTCAATGAGCTGCTCACCACTGTAACAGATGTCCTAAGATCTTTTCGTACAGCCATAGGGGAGGAAGCAGCTGAGCGAGTTCAAACCATGGTGGTGGACAAAGATCCATCTGAAATAGCTGCCATCGCAGAAGTATTTCCCAACGCCCAGACCCAGCTATGCTCCTTTCATGTCTCTAAAATATTCAAGGAAAAGGGTTTCAAGGAGAGCAAGGAGACAAAGGCTATACTGAAAAAGATGAAGCACACTCTGTTTGACACTGAGTTTCAACAATTGGTAGAAGAACTAAAAGTTGCTGCAAGTAATGATTTTTTGATTATTTTGAAAAGCAATGGCTCAACTGCCGCCAAGCCTGGTGCGACAAGGACAAGAAAAAATCCATGAATTATGGGAATACAACAACCAACCGAGTGGAGAACCTTAACGGAAAGATGAAAAAGGTTTGTGTTTTTATTTTTTGTTGTAATCATTTCACAGTTGCTTGATAATCTATTTTAAATCTATGTGAATCCTTTATCATCTTTATCTTTATCATCTTTCCAGATTTTGAACAGTGATTCGACCCTTGCAGATGCAGTGCAAGGTCTTTTGGACTTGGTGAAAAACAAGGAAGAAGACGTATTCTTCAACAGTGTGCAGGACAATCTCAAGCAGACATATTTAACCAAGTCGACTGACAAATATATTGAAAGTATGCTCTCAGATCTCACTAAATATGCTGCAAAGCTTTTGATTTGGGAATATCAGGCTGAGGTTTCCCAGGAAGAGATTGATCTGTATGATGCCAACTCTGAATCTTGTGAGTGTATGCATGTATGGAGTTACAATCTTCCATGCAGGCATATTTTCCAAGAAAGGCGCAAATCTGGTACTGTCATGCTAATATTTTCTTCTTTTTTAAACGTATTTCTGTGAAACTAAAAAAGCATCCTTAATTGATCAACTTACTTAAATTGTAGGTACTCCAGTTTATGTGACTGAGGAGCTGAACAAAATGTGGCTGAAGTCCTTTTATAATCCAACACCAGCGAGCAGTCAACTGTCAGCCCAAGGTCAAGTTACAGTGAGGTCAATCCCTGCCCTGAAGGCCAAAAGCTTGACGGATAAATATAGACTGGCCAATACTACTGCTCAGGAGCTTTGCAATATAATGGCAGAGTCGGGATCTAGGCAGTTTGAGGAACGCTTGTTTGTTCTTAAGGATTTGGTCAAAATTTGGGCTCTTGGTGGTGAAGCTCTCGTGTCACAGAAAGAACAAACAGAGACAGGTAATGATTTTGTCTTTGTAAAATCCAATTTATCCATGAAGTTCCTTTTTCCGTACTTAAATGAAAATTCTTTTTCAGGTCACAATAGAGTACTTCTCCCTCCCCAGACCTCATCTTTCGTGACAGAACGGCTAACAGGTGGAGTAGCATATAAAAACCCGCTTGTTCTTTTCTACCAATCAAAGTTACATTTCTGTTTTTGAATTTCTAGATGCTGGTGAAACAGTGGAAGTAATCACCACATAAGTTCCCTCGCAATCTGAGCTGCTCCAAGTCAGAGAGATTCCACAACCGGAGCAAGAAGCTGGCCCAGCAGGTTACATGTTGTAACTTTTTTATCTGTCTTTTTTTTCTAAGCCGTACTTATCTTATATATTTCATTACAGACACTGAAAATTATCGTGAAATTGCAGAAAGCCTTTCAGAGGAAAATTTTGAACCACTGTCCAAGTCTCAAGATTCATCGGTACAGCAGCCAGCAGGTAAAATTGTGTCCTTCTTCCTTTTTTTTCACCAATTTTTACCCAGTAAATTTAGTTTTTATTTTAATCCAGGTCATACTGAAAATGTTACAAACAATCACATGCCATCCAGTCCAATTGACAGCAATATAACTTTGCAGCAACAATCTTCCAATATAGAAGTATTATTGGTCGGACAGCAATCAGGTATTTACAAAAAAAAAATTTTACTTGCTTGTAATGTGGCAGACTTTTTCTTTACTGTACTTTTTATTTCAGGGTCTTGTGACATCATGATAACACCCACAAGTTCCTCTTATTCTCTGTCCAAGAAAGACTTGCTAAATGACAGCTTTGGGTCATTAGATAGTTATTGTATGTGCAACACAACTCTTTAATTAATTTTGTGATTATTGTGCTAACACCAATTTTATGAACTGTGCATCTTTTTTTTGTTAGCTCATTTAATGGATAATGAAGATGACGAGTCAATGTTGGCTTGCCTCACACAAGTTGAGACGCAAAAGCCAACAGAAGATGATAATGATGGAAATGTAAATAACCAGCAACCTGAGACACAAGATGGCACTGATGAAGGAAATTTAAATTTAATGTGTTTAAGGGACTTAATCGTTGAAGAGGAATCTCGAAATGCATGTCCACCCTATTGTCACTGTGGCATTCCAAGTGTGAGGTATACCTTTCATTTACCTTTCTAGCCAAGAACTTTCTGCTTACACTAAACATTCATTGGGTTTTTTTGTTTTGTAGGCGCAACTTCAAAAATAATCCCAATCGCCAGTTTTGGGCAGATGAGGTAGACTCACTAATAGGTATTTAATTCTATTTTCACATTAATCACTCCCGTTATCAAAACTTTATGTGCATGTGTGTAACTTGTATGAATGGTATCTTATCTACTTAATTTAGTGAAGTGGTGAGTGTAATGCCACTTAGGGCGAGTGCTGAACAGTCTTATGGCAAATATTTTTGCGTTTTGTAGTTGTACTTTGCTCATGGTCCTACTGTTTGCAACAAAGTCTTCTTTAATATGTTGACATCTTAAAAATTATTCTTTCACGGGACTGAAGACACAACCACCCATGCCATTGTGGGTATTTACACATTGGAGTAGTTTATACACAATGATATAATTAATTTTTAAGCCCTTATGCTAATCCCTGTCTTACAGAGAGCCAAAATGCAGCCTGCTCCATTTGCTCTTCTGGAGAGCCGTCTCACCGCTTCAAAATTTGTCAGAGAAAAGTACATGCAATTGAACCCTGCTCATTTCCCTCCGAAGGATCAGAGGAAGGGTACGGCAAGGATAGGATTTGCAAGTCGTGTAAAGGTGGGCATTATTTGTATAAGCTTTGCTCACTCTGTTTTCCTCAGAGCACTTCAATTTGACTTTTCTTCCAGACAAACCTGTTCAAAGTTTAAAGAGAAAGATGGAACATAGACAAGATTTGGACAAAATTGATGGTGCTCCAGAACCTGTTCAAAGTTTAAAGAGAAAGATGGAACCAAGAAAAGATTTGGACAATAATGTTATTCCAGTTTCACAAGTTTTGACACAAATTTCAGCGTCACAATCTTCAACACAAATTGCTTCACAAGCTTCACAAAAAGGCATGTCCCTTCTTAAATTTATTTTTTTGTAGTGGAGACGTTCACGTCCATCACCTCAATGTGTATGGCCCATGCTTCCAATTTATATGTTGAATTTATAGAAATTTTTTGTAAAGTAAAGTTTGCTTCTTTAGGCAGGCACTAGAAAATCTATCCGTGAAGTAAAGAAGAAGGTGGTCTTCACTCCAACAAAGTGTTAATTTTAATTGACAGGTGGTTGCAATAAGCTTTTTACACTGTTATTCTTTTGGAATAGAATGTCTATCCTCTTTTAAGTATTTTTAAAAATCCTGTTCAAAATGGGGCTTTGAAGATTTTCTATTGAATTAATACAATTTTACTTTCTACAAATGAAATTATTTTATTACTGTCCTTCCAAACTCCATGCACATAACACTAGTTTCTACTGAACATCATATTCAATAAATTCTCAGTACAGTGATGAAGAAAAAACCACCCACTTCATTTCGAACAAAAAGAATAAAATCTTGAAGCTAGCAATGTTTGTGTCAAATCGAGAACCTCATTGTACTCCAAGCTCTGCAGAATGCTTTGGTGAATGACCCAGGCGTGATCATTACCTTTATGACGAAGTGTAATGACTCCTCATTCGACGAAAAAGTTTGTCCGATGTGCAGCGACATAGTTAGTTAGTTAACAAAAGATGCACATGTGTGACCGACTCTAGTGCTGTCCTGCCGTCCACACTTGACGTTCAGATTCGTGTCAAAACAAGGGCGATTTAGCGGGTTCGGCAGGTTTGTACGGAAAATTTATCTAGCTATGAGAAGCGTGACATGTAAGCATTGCATTCAAAGGGTGTCTTTGGGCGATTGGGCGAATTTAGTGTGTCTTGCCCAATTTGTGCTAAATCGTTTCTTGCCACTATCAGCACAATTTGGGCGGTTAACAAATGTTCAGTAATTCGCCCAATTTTGGCCAATATAACCAGTACAGTACACTGCCTACCCAAATTGGGCGAATTGTGCAAAGTCTTTTTCGCCCAAAATTCAGCCCGACCCGACTCGGGTGGCCAGGTCCGAAGTTTGGGCGAATACCTCACAAAAAGCGGAGCCCAAATTGGGCGAATTGTGCCAAATCTCTTATTGGCCCAAACTTCGCCCCGACCCGGGTGACCTGGCCCCAAGCTTGGGCGAACACCTCACCTTGAGCAGTGGGCACAAGTCTGTTTGGGCGGATAGCGACTTTAGTGTGTCTTGCCCTATTTGTGCTAAATCGTTTCTTGCCACTATCGGCACAATTTGGGCGGTTAACAAATCGTCATTAATTCGCCCACTTTGGGCCAATATAACTAGTCAAAAGAAAAGGCACGGCAGAATGATTTTGAAATTATTTTTTGAAACTTTTGCACCAAAGGTGAGCCCCACCTGCCTCCCTCCCTCCTCCCCCCTCTCCCTTCCCCTCTCTCTTTCTTGCTCTCTCTATCTATCTCCTATATTAAAAGGAAAAGTAACGATAAACATCGGCAACTTTGGCCCGTCCCGCTCATGTAATCATTCTCATTTTCTAAAACTAATTTTGCATGGGTTAAATTGTTTGCTTCTTTGTTTATTATCACCTCTCCTTGGGCATCTGATTTTGCGTGAGCGTTGTCCTTGATCTTACCTGCGAAATTCCAGGGGGTTACCCCACAAACTGAAAACTGCAATGAGCAGTGTGCTTAGTTGCGGTGTGCCTGGATGCACACTGTTACAAGGCGTGTGCCTTGCCTCATGCAGTCCCGGTCAGCCACACTGCTTGCAACAGTGTGCCTGCCTGCTCGTTGGAGTGTGCATGCAGGCATGCTGCTGGTGGAGTGTGCCATGCACACTTTTCATTTTGTGGAGTATACTCTAAAAAGGTTATGGGCAAACATCGCTAGACGCTACAGGCATATCGTTTCAAGCATTCAACAAACCTCAGAAAACAATCCACTTTTCTGAAAACTTTGCGGCTTTTTCCTGTGAATAGACATGTTCACATTTTGCTGTGTAGTTTCTGTATTTTTTTTGCGTTTTGTTTTTCATAAAAGTGGTGGGTTGGATGCTACATGCCTGGAGTTGCCCGGTAGTTGGCCGCTAGGTGCCGAGGTATGCTCGGTCTGTGCCCGATCCCCACTCACCTCTGTTCAGAGTTGCCCCCAAAAAATTTATCTAGGGGAGTGAACAATGGGAATGTGAAGAAAGGAGCGTATGCGCGCCGCACAGTGCACTGTTAAAATTTCTATACTTTTGTACAGAAAATATATTATAGTATATAATTATAGTACGGAAGTACGGAACGTCCGTACCTGCTCCATATAAGCTCATGTAAACGGGTACGGAAAAAAGTACAGAAAGTTCCGTACTTGGCAAGTACGGTCAGTCCAGGCAAATTGTTGGCCGGACATGGTCCGTACTTTTTCCGTACTTTTTTCTAACAGTGTGGCCCAAAAGACCGGCGCAGGCGGCCAAAACTCTCGACGCGTTTTGAGCTCATGAGCTGCTTAACAAAAGTCGAACCTAACATATGAGCCCACCAATGGATTCCTTCTTCGGAGAGCAAGCCAATTGTGGGGGTCACACGTTCGATTCGAGTCCCATTAGGAGCTCAAAACGCGTCAACAGTTTTGGCCGCCTGTGCCGTCTTCTGACCCACTGTAGCTGCAGCAATAGGGGTGTGGGGTGAAGAGGGGGGGGGGACGATGGGACAGGGAAGAAAGTTAGGGGAGTGAAGGGCAAGAGAGGTTGGGGCAGGGTATTGCAAGGCGTCCTGGACGGCGCCAGTAGGAGCGGCCGCCAATCCCACGTGCGTGTGTGGCGGGTTTGCCTACCCCCTGCGTCACAGGGGTACCAAGTGGCGCACAGTGGGCCAGACGACGGTGCTGGCGGCCAGAACTACACGCGTTTTGAGCGCCTTAGTCGCTTAGTGGGACTCGAATGGAACGTGAAACCCCCACAATTGGTTTGCTCTCCAAAGGAAGAATCCATTGGTGGGCTAGCATGATACTCTGCCAGCTCAACTGTATACATTGTATGCAGCAAATACTACATACATGCTATGTATACAAAAAATACCGTATACATGTCATGTATACAACTTATACTGCGTACATCGCTAATTTTGTGGATATAATTTAATTCTTCTAAAATTAATATGAAAATTTGCACCTTGGATTAACTATTGAGTAAGTCTACACATACTTCAGTGTTATTTTAGTCGTATCTCGTGTTTTTTAATATGTCGCCAAAGTCGCCGAAGTCCATTCCACGAAAAATGTGAAGTTATTTATAAAATAAGTAATTTTGTTCAAAGTCACCTGGTGTCCCTGTCCTCGTAGGGCTCGGGTACCGCTCCATGGCTGTTCATGGCCTTCCCCGGGCCCAGTGGGTTGGATTTGATGCACCTGGCTTGGCCCAAAGTCATCCGGGCACCACCAGGAAGAACTTTCAAAAAAACGCGTCTTTTGCCCATTTTGAGGCCAAATTTGGCCTATAGAACGCTCATGGGGGCTGCAGTAACGTCTGCGCCGGTCAGAATCCCTTCTTTTTGTGCCACATGAAGCAAACCAACCGAGTGCCGTCGCCCCAGGCCTCTAAAACAGGAACAAATGGCCCAAAACTCGTCAATATTTACGAAATCTCAAAAACTGCCGTTTTTAAAATAAAACGGGAGGTAGGGGTACTTTCCCGTAGGATTTCGGCAAAAACGAGATCAGATCTGAAATCAGCATTAAGAAACAAAATTTTCTAGTGGGGTTCACGTCCTTGAATCGAAAACAGTGGTTAAACGAGACACCCTAGCGTACATGCCCATGTATACAGCTAGATCTGCCTATACACCCTTTGCATATTTTTAGATGTATACATCCCATGTACGCAGCATTAGCTGTATAAATGGTATGTATGCAGAAGTTTCTTTATACATAGCATGTATGCAGTATTTAAAGCATACAATGTATACAGTTGAGCTGACAGAGTAGGTTCGATTCTTGTTTGGCGACTCTGGAGCCAAACGCGTCAAGAGTTTTGGCCACCTGCGCCGGTCCTCTGGTCCACTGTGCGGCGCGCAGACGCTCCTTTTTCCACCTTAATTTTGTTCACGCCCCAACCTTGAAAACTTCATGAAACGTAAACGAATGGCAATGTAGGAAGCGGATTCAGAAAAAGGACCCAAGCCACAATTTTGGCTAAAATACCAAAAAAAGCGACAAGGACTTTGAAGTCCTGTAGCTTCAAAACGGCTACTCAGAAAAATCTTAGGGAGTGCTCATTCTACTCGTAGGGACCCATTCTACAAGGAGAAGATATTAGACAGGCAAAAAAAACAAAAAAAAAAAAAAAACAAGGAAAAAAAAGTACGAAGACAATTGCCAATTTAATAGAGTTTTTTCAGGCTGGTGACGTCGGTATACGTCCCACGTCAATTACGACGTCATATTCTTGTTCCTTGGTCAATTTTCCGTAAGAGATCCAAACATTAGCCCCCGGGGATGAAAGGTGTCAATGTACGGCGAAATACCCAAATCCATATTTTTACTCCTACAATAAAACTAAAGTTCGTTACAGCTCAGCCAAAAAAATCTTCAGGCCATGTCTATGTGGCAATGGACTACCTTTTAGGTGCCTAAAGAGCCCCCAAAATATCAGGAGAATCGGAGGGGGTCATGGCGAGGTCTGCCTTTTCTTATTTGATATTGCTCCTACAAATGAAGTCCAGGCGTTTGGCATTGCATGACTTGAAATGCGAAGTTCACTCATATTCATGTATGCACATTGCACATTTGATTAGCCGTAAAAGTTGCCCGACCAGCCCTCTGGACTTGCCCGAAGTAGTGGCTATTCTGCGACGAGAGTCTCGCGGCATGCATTCCCAGCCTGCTGTAGCGCAGTGGTGTCATGCTGGGCTCGAAACCGGAAAGCCTCTGTCCGATTCCGGCCCCAGGAGAAACAAGTGGAAACGGGCACCTGATTTTCCATTGGCGGGAATTGAAGCAATGAAAGTCATAAGATTGCTTGTTTATTCGGAACTAAAAGCAAGAAGGAAACACAGCGTTCTGACCCGCTCTAACAGAATCAAAGAAGAATCTTTTGAGAAACAGAGAAACAAGGTGGATTGGCTGTGCTGCCGGGTGACGTCCTTGGTCCAGAGGTGACACTTAGACGTCCTAGGTCTACAAGATGGTTGGGGTCCGCGGCCCGCAGCAGGGTGGCCCTCGCAGCACCTGCAGGCAGCACAAGGGGAGAGTCAGACACCAAACCTATTCAATACGTGCAACGCCTCCCATCACTCCTTCCGATTGTGACCAATTGTTTAAAGATTGCCCTATGGGTAAAAAGAACATTCTTAACTACTATGTCACTAACAAAACTATTTACTCAAACAAAAAACATATTTTAGATTTGTCACTTTTTAAATTTTTGTATTTTGTTTCCCAAATTATAATTTGGGAGTTACTTAACTACGCCGAGGTTTTTGGTGCTAAGTGGTTGAAAAATGGCACTCGTGTGTAAAATTGACCGATTCAAAACATTTTATCTCTGCGTCTTCCAGCTCAGCTAGTAAGTGTGCAGATAAAATCTTTTTGCAGGAAACAGTGATAATGATGTTTTCCCCATTTAGACCTCTTTGCCGTTTTGACGGCCCTGGGTAACCTAGCAACTTGGGACGTTTGTTACGGGTTTCGCCCTCTACTGAATTAAAGTTTAGTGTACGTATCAACAATTCAAAAAATCTACCCGTGCAGCCCTGGCCTTACGTCTCCTACCCTGGCTTTACCTCTCGCCGGGAAACATCAATGCTTTCAGGTGCTGATTCGTCATGGTTCGTCCCCATCGCGGTTCGTTTACGACGCACGTCCCATTCAGTGCAAAACATTAGATAAGCAAGTCGGTGTGCGCCCAGACCCGCACCCGCCGTGCCCTCGGCCTCACCGTGGCGGCGCTAGGCCGGGGCGGCGTCCAGCACGTTGTCCGTGACGTCCAGCGCGTGGTCCTTGACGTCCTCCGGGGTGGCGAAGGCGACGCTGGCCGAGCCGGGCCCGGCCACGCGGTTGCACTGCACGGAGGCGGTGTAGGCCGTGCCGGGCCGCAGGCCGGACAGCGTGTGCTCGTACACGGCGCGCTCCTCGCGCACGTCCACGGTCACGGCCTCGGGGACCTCCACGCTGGCGGCCTCCTGGCTGCCGGCCTCCACCGCCACGTGGAAGAACAGCAGGTCGCCGCGCAGCAGCCGCGGCAGTCGCCAGCGCAGCAGCACAGAGCTGGGCGAGGCGGCCACCGCCTCCAGGCCCTCCACCGGGTCGGGGTCTGCGCACAACACACAAACACTAACTTACGGGGAACTGCTTCGTATCACCAAGCGAAACCACCACCAAGCATTTCTTCTGAATTGAAAGCAATTTGACTATGCCTTTACTTCCACTCCTGTAAATTTTGTCAAAATGTAAGGAACATTTCTGAAATCCTGATAAAAGTTTACGTACGTCTGAAAGTTCCTTAGAACTCAGATCATTCATGTACAAAGAAGTTTTCAGAACCTCAGCGGTCAGAGGTGCTCGTGTTTTCATCACACTCTATATGTCTTATAATGAAATTTGACCTCTGTTATTCGTATGTTACAGTGAATTCGGAGCAAGCATAATACGAAGTTATATTTTTCCGTAATACGAATCTTTTTAGCTTTTTCATCGTTAGATACAAAGAGAAACCTTCGTAATACGAAGAAAACCCACCTTTGTATTATGCTTGCGCCATTCCCTTCGTATTATGGGAAATTTCTTCGTAAGACATTTAGAGTGCAGGATTTCAAACTTGTTTCTGACATTCCGAAAAAAATTACACGAGTGTCATTTGTAGTTACTGAGCAGATATGTGAAGTGCAGTTCAATAATGAAGCAGAAGAAGGGTTAATTCAATTTAATCATTTGAAGGTCAAACCAAAAATTGTTTTAAAAAAACTTAAGAAGAGAGTGCTGTATACATAATGTATACAATGTATAAATGAAAGACACCCACAACCCGAGTTTGATTGAGCTCTGAACGGGTCCTCTACCAAGTGATGTGTTTGTCCCGAGATGAGCCGAGACATTCCCCCAATGCGGTGCCCTGGGCCGGCGGGCCGCGCACTCACCGCCACTCTGCAGGTCGACGGCGAGCTCGGCGCGGTCGCCGTGGCCGCCCCACTGGTTGGAGGCGCTGACGGCCAGGTGCAGGCGCCGGGCCCCGGCCCTGGCCCCGGCCCTGGGCACGCTGAGGCACTGCAGGCCGGGCCAGGCGGGGCAGGGGCTGCTGCCGGCGGCCAGCAAGGCCTGCTGCCGCCCGTCCACGAGCACGCTGTAGTTGGCCAGCACGCCGTTGGCGCTGGACGGCGCGGCCCAGCGCACGCGGACTGTGCGCCGGTCCCAGCGGAACACGGCCAGCTGCAGCGGGGCCGACGGCGCTGCGGGCAGGGCGAGCGGCCGGTCATTGGCACGCCGGCAACACAAACGCGGCAAAACCATTTCCTGTCCTAACGCCCTCACGAAGGACCGGAAACATGGCCTCAAGGGTTTAGGCACTGAAGGGCGTAAATTTGTAGCCTTTGTGTTGCGAGTGAACTTATGAGCACGCGCGGAGCATCTTGCTGTCCGCGCCGCAGACTTTCGCACCGCAAGCCGCGTTCAAGGGCGACCAGGCGATGCCGTCAGCGCAAAAATGGCGATACGAAATCACGCCACTCTTTCAAGCCGACGGTGGCAGTGTTGCGTCATGTTTGTTGTTCTGCCGCGCGGCCCTGCACTGCATGCAGCGCTGCAGGAAGCACTGTACTGATACAGCCAGGCCGCAGCGAGGAGGAAAAGACGTAGGGGCTTATCGAGCTGTCGGACTCTCGACCTCAGGGCCCAACTAAATCTAGCGGCGAAATATCGTGCACTGAAACGTGTTCAGGAGAGAGTTACGCCAAAAGTCCACTGGACCAGAATTCACATCTTTTTTGACTCAAGGACTGAAAAGGGTTAAGTTCTGCTCTGTCGATTGTGGCAGTGTGAAAGTGTTTTGACACATAAGGGGATTCTTTGTCGCGATTCATCTCTGCAGAAAATGCTTACCTGAAGAGTTACCGTCAACAATCGCCGATCTATTTGGGCTTAAGAAGAAAGACCTTAGCAACATGTTTGACAAAAACTTGATTTTTGTGCATAAATGTTCCTTACTTTCTGAAAAATAACTAATCGAATTTTCAGCAAAATTGTTGATAAGCCTTTGTTGACGACCCGAAAGTAGATCGGCCCTTGTTGGCTGTCTCTCCACGGATCGGGCTTTGAAGGCGGTAAGTCCCCAGATAGGCCTCACAGCAGGGATGGATCTTCGGGACATGGGCGTGTCAAATAGCGTGCGTGCTTGAGCAGCACGCAGCCCCTTCAATAACGAAGAAATCGCGCAGACAGGCTGCAGGGAATGTGGCCGGCAGGCTGCGAGGTCTCGGTGGACTTCCTGCAGGGACTCACGTGAGTGCAGCGTGGTCACGTTGATGGCTGTCCACGGCCCGTCGCCTGCAGGGTTGACGGCGGCCACCCGGAGCTGCCAGCTCTGTCCGGGCGGCAGGTCTCGCAGGGCCAGCACCGTGGCCGTGGTGTTGCCAGCTCGGTCCGTGCTGCCGGCCTGCAGTCCCCGCAGCTGCCAGCGGTAGTGCTGCAGCGGGCCGCGCAGGCCCAGGCAGCTCCGCGGCGGCGACCAGCGCGCCACGACCGAGGTGTTGGAGGCGGAGACCGGGGCCAGGGCCTCCACCGGCACACCGGGCACTGCGGGCAGCACAGTGGCACAAAGCTAGTCTCTCCAACAAAGTGGGCATCCCTCTACCTCTACACCAAAGCATTCATATACCCCCACAAAAAGCAGACAAAATCCATAAAGGGGGGGTTATTGGGAGCAGGTACACTCTAAAGGGCGTACCCCTAAAATACTGTCCTTGCCGGCCGGCCCCGTCAAACCTACAAACTCAAAAGTGTACAAAGTACACTCCACCTGGAAACAACATCCATGCACACTCCGGAGCATGCCTGGCGTGTACACTCCAGGTTGCGAAGTACATGCCTCGTGGCACAAACCTGCAGCACGCTGAAGGTTCCTATTCTTGCATGATAGACACAGGTATGCGCCACCTGGCGTGTACTTGGCAAGCATGTGCCAACCAGCAGTGTACATGCATGTTGTCTCCATGGAGAATGGAGTGTACTATGTAATAAGGCACTTGAGTTTGTAGAGAAGTTCATGGCGGAAAGCGAGTCTGTGCGAATATTGCAATTAGGAAAACAAAAAATGGCCCATCTGCAATTGTACCATGGTTATCGGGGGTTTGGGCCTTGGCGAGTTAGCACGACCACCTCTTATAGTACATATCTAACTGTCTTCCAACCTCACACTTACAAATACAGACTTGCTAGTACACACGTACAAACGCATACTTGGCAAGTACACCCAACTGCATGCTTGGCGCCGTACAACATCATGCCTCGCACGTGCGTTTGGACGCGTGTACTTGCTAAGTATGCATTTGTAAGTGCATACTTAACCAAGAACTATGCGTTGGTAAGTGTGCACTTGCAAGCATGCATCTGTAAGTGTGCCTTTAGTGGACAATTAAGTTTGCGGTGTAGGGGTTGAGGTGTGCCAGCCAACCCCAATTAGAGAGCACCGTTCCCCAGGCAGCCGGTTACCGTCCGTGGGCGTGGCGGCGTGCAGGGAGACGTGCTCGTCCTCCACGGCCACCGAGACGCGGTACAGGGCGCCGGCCTGCAGGCCCTGCAGCAGCGCGCCGCTCCGGGCAGGCTGGAGGAGGCCGGGCGGGCCGCAGTCCCCGGGGCAGCCCAGCGCGCGCACGCACTGCAACCAGGGTTCCACGGTCATATGCAAAGTGGCATATTTCAAAGCCGAATCGAACATTTATTTTCCCCCCGAATTGAATCGAATGTCTCCACTTTGAATCCGATGCGAAGAAATAATTATACAAGAATGAACGCAATCTTGAAAAAAGAAGTAAGGTGGGGCAAGAAAATATTCTGAAAATCACAGAATGAAATGGAAAGGTAATGAATTATTTAGACGGGGTTGGCATCACCTATTGGGGGAAAGTGCCAATTTTGGCTGACACAATCGCACTCCGCGCGCCCATCATTCAAATACGAGCCGAAAAAGTTCAGTTTTTTTGAATCACTTAAATTCGAAACCTGATGCTTCAAAATCCATCCGAATCGATTTGGATTCGAAGGGTTCGCATGTCGTCACTAGGTTCCAAGCAGGTCAAAAGACTTACTTTTGGAATCCGTTTTCAAGTGTGTGAATTTTGCATGTTTCAACGCATTTACTGATGAGAAAATCGATCAGTTAATACAGAGATAATAACTAAAACTACCGCACTAAAAATGGTTTCATCTTTGCGTTGACCGTTTATGATGGAAACGATCGGAAGGTAAGATTGGGCCAGAACAGAAGAGGACAGAAGAGTAAAGGTTCATCAGCCGAGGTGACAGTGAAGAGGCTTCCCCGGTGAGCAGGACTAGCACTGCGGGGCGCCCACCTGGTACTCGATGGCTGCGGGCCGGCTGCTGTTCCAGGAGACTCGTAGGCCGTCCGTCGCCGCGGCCACCGCCACGTCACGCAGCAGCGCTGAAACAGCAGGGGTGTTCAAGTCCAGTGGTTTATCAGGAGAAACAAAATGATGCTGAGAAAACTTTAACTAAACTAATAGATTTAGTGCCTAGAAACTAGTTTCAAGACCATTAATAAAAATTGAGGGAATTTTTCGAAAGCGTCGACCCTTTTGTTTTACCTTTGAATCAAGCTATCTCTCTTTACCGGCAATTCACATAAAAAGAGGAGTGAATCCTTTTTGAGCCCATTAACACACCAAACAGAAAGATAAAACTTAAATTTTCTAAATTTTCGATGGAGTCATGCAAACTGTGCTTCATTTATGACCTTTCTCAGTCGAAATTTAGACCGGAAAAGGGGTCAAACGGAGTTATGATCATTTTCCATGAGGATTCTCTGTCATTGAGTCAAATAATATTGATATTAGGTTTTTAACTATTCTCAAGCACAATAATTGAATAGAAATTCAAATTGGATGGAAGTCGAGATATTTCTATGCTCCGCTTTCTTGGTGCGTATGGCTCATCCTGGCGTTGGGCTCCAGGCACACAGTCGCACTGTTTGCATAGCAATGCTGGCAGCAGGTTCCCCGCGTGCGGCAGCGCGTGCTGCCCGCTCACCGGGCGGCAGCGTGCGCACGCGCGTGTGCGGCACGCTGTGGAAGGCCTGCAGCGCGGCGTCCAGCAGCAGGGCCCTCACGTCCACCACGGCGTCGGCCGGCAGCCCGTCCAGCGAGAAGGCGGCGGAGGACGGCGGCAGCACCGGCCCTGTCGTCCAGGGGCCGCCGGGGACGCGGTGCTGCAGCGCCAGGAAGCGCGCCTCGCCGCTGCCCGCAGTGTTGCCGTCCAGCCGCACCCACCCCGCCACGGAGTGCGTCGTCACGGCGGACACGTTGGGCGCCGACACCAGGTGCACCAGCTCTGCAACGCAAGCCTCACATGTTCACCACGTCGCGCCTTATGAATAGTTTAGCTTGTCATCGTTCAAAACGGTAAAGAATAGTCGATTCCATCTCATTCGCGTAATATGTTGTTAAAACACTGCAAAAATAGGAGGAAGGACATGGTCGGACACTCATTCACTGCACGAAAAAAAGTGGATAGTATAACAAAAGTACGACAAAGATTGTAGAAAATAGTACAACGATGATGATTGTGGAAAGTTCAATCAGAATGGTTAAAAGTACGAAGTGACCTGGACTCGTACCGAAACGTCACTGGGCTGAGGGGTCCACCACTGAGGTCTGGAGGGTACACAGGATTACTCATTACCAGTGGTTACCTACAAAAATACTCAGAAAACTCTATAATTTTGTCCAGGCAAGATAATTTTTGACCTATTTTCATAAGAAAAACACCCTACAGCCGAGAAAGCAGCAAAAATATCTAGTTTCGGCGTGTGATCACCAATGATTACTGGACGAAATGTACACACGCTCTACAAACTGAAGTGTGTACTCAGTATGCATCTACAGATGCATACCTACAAGTACACATCTACAGATATCCCAGTGAGAAATGAGTGCTCGAATCGACGTCGATTCGACATCGATAGTGGAGATCGATCGATGCGTCGAATCGACCGGATTTTGTCCGCGAAATCGATGACTTTTCGACATCGATCAAAAATCGATCCTCAGGATCTTTTAGCTTCTGAGAACGAATTTGAAACTCTAAAGAGGAAAACAAAGTATTTTAGTAATAGTCTCGACTCATCGAAAGTCCGTCGATTACTCATCGAATCTCCGTCGATTCGATATGGATTCCTAGGTGCGGCAGTGCGTGGGCGTTGAAGCTGTTGGGGCTGAAGCACTCGACCAGGTCGTGCGAGGACGATTCTATGCCAAGGATCCCTCAGATGAACCATAAGTATACGGAGGATCATGCGGGCACCCAACATAATGGCCGAACGCAGACGCCAGCGAGAGGCAACATGGAAATGGGGTTTTATCGACTTCAGCGTAATATTGTGTTAAAAGCTTATTGCTAATGGCTAGAGCTGATAATTAGTCAGGCAACAGATGATGTTTGCAAAAATTATTTACTTTAATAACATTAATCGAAATTACTAAGTGGTGATCTGACGCGGCGCTCAAGGCGCCACCTAGCGGCAGGTCTCTGAAACGTAACCCCAGGTGGCTGCAGTTCAGTTTTTAAACCCTGTAGGGCAAATTCTTCGTTCATGAACGACGGTTTTGAACGCAGGGTTGCAGGCGAGAGAATCAACTTCGAAAAGCCGGAGATTCGAAGGTTTAACATGATCGATCTCGAATCGCGGAAGATTCGATGTCTGACATTTTTACGGAATAGCGCTAAGAAAGTTGATCAAATATACGATTGACTGATGTGCCCTAGTTCTAAAATGGGTTCTGTAATCTGGAAAAGGGTCATCGAAAATCAATCGAAAATTTTGTAGGATCGATCGTCTACAGGATTTCGAACTGACGACGTCGAATCGACGTCGATTCGAGCACTCATTTCTCACTGGGCGATGCATACTTAGCTGAGTACACATCTACAGATGCATACTTAGCTGAATACACACCTAAAACGTATGCATCTGTAGGTGTGTACTCAGCTAAGTATGCATCTGCAGATGTGTACTCAGCCATGTATGCATCTGTAGGTGTGTACTTAACCAAGTATGCATCTGTAGATGTGTACTCAACCAAGTATGCATCTGTAGATGTGTACTTGTAGGTATGCATCTGTAGATGCATACTGAGTGCACATTTCAGTTTGTAGAGCGATTACCAGAGTGGTGGACCCCCCGCACTGGGCCCCATTGTACTTTGTACAATAATCTTTGTACTTTGCACAAAAATTGTTATACTTTGAAAAAACAACAAAAACTGACTAAAGAATTTGCCAGAATTACCACCGTCACCAGGACGTTTCCGCACCAACTGTGGCAGTTGCCGGGGAAAGGCCGAACAAACTCAAATGTGTGCATGGCACAAAGTTTTAAATGTGTGCCTTATGCACACCGTTAAGTCTGCAGCCACACTGTAGGCACTCTGTTGTAAACAGCTGTAAATAAGCGCGCCTGAGCAAGACCTACATGGGCACATTGTATTAAATGTGTGCCAAAAGTCACACACTCTGCATAACGGCTCATTCAAAACAATGTTCTTTGCACTCACTTGCGTGTGCAGGGTGAGCGAGTCGGACGCAGATCTATGTTCAAGAAAGAACCGCCGGCAACGTTTAGCGTTCAAACTGACACACTAAATTTCTATGTACTTTTTATGTGCGCAAGATTCGCACAAAATTGTGCATGCTATTTGAAATGCACGAATTTGTGAGTAACTAAGTACGAAAGAGTGCGTTGTTGCGCATAAAATTCGTGCATATTGAAACGCATGCACAACTTTGTGCAAAGGTTATGAACAAAAAAGTACATGGTAATTGGCTGAGCGATTAGCGAAGCCAGTTACTTCACTGGGGTTGAAAAACTTTTCCTGTCTGTCTGTCTGTCTGTCCGTCTGTCTGTCTGTGTGTCCGCACTACTCCTCCTGAACGGCTCGGCCGATCTGTCTGAGATTTTGCAGGGTTATTAGGTATGTCCTTGGCTCACCACACGCAAAAATTCAGCTTTCTATCTCATTCTATTCAGTCGTACTAACGAAAAAACACTAAAAAAGAAGGCAGAAAAAGTGCAACTTTTTAGTGACTTTATATTTTACAGACATTTTTACATGGTTTCCTATGTTTTTGAAGTTCCTGATGACGAAAACGAAATCAATTTCGACCCCTGACCAAACTTTTAACTGCGAATTGGCTATCTCGGCCCGAATTTACTAACATAATCAACTTCGACCCTTCATCTTGGAAAAAAGGGGTCGACCGACTAAAAATTTTTATTGCAGATTTCGATAGGTCTCGGCAAGACCTTTTCAAAGAGGGGTCGGAAGGGGGGTCCACGAGCCCGACTTCATCAGTTTGCCGAATCAGGATCTTGAAAAAAGGGGATCGACCGACTAAAAAATTTTATTGCAGATTTCGATAGGTCTCGGCAAGACCTTTTCAAAGAGGGGTCGGAAGGGGGGTCTAGGAGCCCGACTTCATTAGTTAGCCGAATCAGGATCTTGAAAAACGGTGATCGACCGACTCAAATTTTATTGCGGATTTCGACAGGTCTTGGCAAGACCTTTTCAAAGAGGGGTCGGAAGGGGGGTCTAGGAGCCCGACTTCATCAGTTTGCCGAATCAGGATCTTGAAAAAAGGGGATCGACCGACTAAAAATTTTTACTGCAGATTTCACGTGGTGCATTACTCAATGCCTCAAAAATCCTTGAGGCAGCTTGCCGAAGGCAAGCAGGGAAGCGCCGCAGGCCAAGGTAGGTGTAACGCCAGGCGTGGATTGTCGTAACTGGCGCAGCATCGCGAAGCCTGTTACGACAAGACACGGTCTGGCGTAAACCTACATTGTTTTGTGTGGACAGCAAGACTGCCACGGGTTTGAAGATGCGCACAACAAATCTTGTCCCCTTTTGAGCCCAGGCTGCGTGTGAATGCAGCCGGAGTGTTTGGAGGAGGCGGGAGGAGTGCAGCGGGCGAGACTCACCTCGCTGGCAGGAGGCACCGTGGAAGCCGGGCAGGCAGCCCTGCAGGCACTCGCCGGTGTAGGGATCGCAGCCACCCACGCACTGGCCGCACCGCAGCGCGCAGCCCGCGCCGTACCAGCCGCCCCGGCACACTGTCAAGGGCTACACTGTACACTCAGGGCGAACGAGCCATTATCAGGACTAGAGTCTTGGGCGAGGTATTCTTTAATACTCAAATTTGGGTAAAGAAGGTTTCCTCACTCAAATTTAAGTGTTAAGACCATGTAGCTTTGTAGGAAGCTAGTACAGCCTTTATCGCCCAAATGTACCGAAATTTGGGTAAAAAAATGATTCTCATTTAAATTTGGGTGAGAAAGTTCATAAAGTACGTAAAGAAAGTACGTAAAGAAAGTACGTAAAGTACAGAATTGGGTATTGATCAAGACTCTTGCATTTTCAGTCTGAGGAAAAGAGCCCCTCCTTCATGAAAAAAAAAACCCGAATGCTGTTCGACTTTTGATCACTCAGATTTGCATGCGGATTTCTGGGAAAGATGCTTTCAGCAGGCAAGCGCTGCAGGCCAAGGTAGGTGTAAACGACTGGCGTGGATTGTCGGAGCTGGCGCAGCATCGCCGCCTGCTACGACATGACAAGCCTGGCGTACACCTTGTTTTATGTGGATTAAGTTTGTACATAGGTCCAGCTGTACGATATTAAATTTTGATTAACATGACGTTGAAAAGAAGAGAGCAATTGTAAATAATATATTCAAAGTGAATAAGCAAAACGTTTGCCTATTCATGCACTATTAAAAATCCAGCCGTTTGAGAATGGAAAACTGACGCAAAGTAAATTGATATTCCCCACCGTTCACAAACAGCCAATCACTGTTTCCGAACGGAAAGAATAAATCTGGGAACAAAAATATACCGTTTGTAAACGGAAAATGCGTGTTTCACAACGAAACGCTAGAAAAAATCCGTTTGGAAACACGAGTTTTGTGTTCACAAACGGAAAAACATTATTGGCATAACGCTAAAATTTGCGTAAATCTTTCCATTTGAAAATGGTCGGAACACTTTCTAACTTTATTCACGGATTTCACTGAACAGGTTACAGAAATTGATGGTATGACAATTAAACATGGTCGTGCGGCATCTTGTTGATCTTAACACACTCCCAAAACATATCACATATTCCTCGTTTGGCGGCAAAAAGCAACAGCGTTTTAACTTCTTTGGGCTGAACCGCTCCGTTTGAGAACGGAAATTTCTAACAGTGTGGATCACATTTATCTTCAATAAGAAACAAATACAGGCCCTGATTGGATAAATGTAAATGAATAAAACGGACATATATGGCCTATAAATGGTATGCTGGCTTTCCCCAAAATCTCCATACATTTAATAAATGTAAACGCGGGCATGCACGTAGTTTTTACTGCATACATGAGAAGGAACGTAGCTTTTGCTGTATGCATTGCAACGATGAACTCGTTGCGGCAGCGAACTTGCCGCTCCTTGCGAGAAAAGCAACCGACAAATCGGTGAGCAAGCACGACGCTGCAATTCGCTGTTGCAGAGATTCGAAGCGGCAGAAAACGTTACTCTTGGAACAATTCAGCTCATAAGCACGTTATCCCTTTGAATTTACATGGGGCACATTAACACGATATTAATCGACCAACACAGACTTTTGTTCATGTTTTGTTTAAATGTTGCTCTTATAGGTAGGATGATCCACGCCAAATTTCACAGCCGTAGCCTAAGTAGTTTCGGAGATATAGCGATTTGAAGTTTTCTTATTGGAAGAATTTCCTTGAAAACATAAGAATGGGTATTTTTTCCGTACCGAGCTTTCTAGAGGGACGAAAATCGGACTGTAAATTTCAATCCACGCGAGAAATCCGAATGTAACCTCGGATGGTTTGTACTAGCTCGACTCCTATCCGAAACCGCACATTTAGCTAAATTTTTAGGCGTTTTTGAGGCTCTGGTTCAAGGTGTTCCCGATCGAAAAATGACCTTTTTCATCATGCAATCAAAAGCTCTTTGGCCCTTCTTTCAAATGCAAATGCCAAAAGTACTGCGTATCGGCCTCGTTTCACGCCACAGCTCGTTGAAAAAGTTAAAAAGACGATTTCAAGAAACTGTGGTAGTCACGAAGTTTATTTCATTGTTCTGGTTTAACAAATATAGCTGAGGCTAGGACAGCGTTGAGTGGAGTTCTGTTTATGTTTGTCAGACCACAGACCACTTGGCGTCAAAAACAGAAATTAATGACTCTCGAAATACCTGAAGGTCAAGTTATTTACAGAAACGTGCAGTAAAACAGTTCCTTTTACCCAGTTTGGAATGATTTGAGGTTAAAAAAGTGCACAGCCGCCGTCCCAAGATCGTTTCGTCTTGGATTCATAAGTACCATCAAACCTCGCAGAAAGAAGCAGCTACATGTCCATTTGTTTTCCTAAAAAGAAATTTTAGTCACGCTTTGACTACATTAATGAATGGTATTCACACACTCAATTTCAAAGGTTGAGACGTCTCACCCATTTTCGGCGGTACAAAAAGTATCACCGGAAAAAAAAAGTCGTACACGAATGTATCACCGAAAATAGGTCGTACACAAATGTATCGCCGAAAAAAGGTCAGACATCAGCGAGATGAACTTTTGTATTCCTTGGAAAGAATCACCCTTTTTAGGTGATACATTTTAGAGTCCTTAAGCTGCAACAAAATTCCGACCAGTGCTAACAGGTGAGCAATGCAGGTGGAAAACGCAGCGCGGACAAAACACACTAACCAATTCACTACTTATCTGTGTATACACTTGGTAAGTACGCACAGCGCATTTATAGGTGTGTACACTGAAAAACCAAACGTGGTCATCCCCACACCGACTGCGATGCGGTCTAAAAAGTGCCATTTTGAACGCACCTGCATTGCTCACCTCAACATTGGTCGGAATTTTGTTGCAGATACACTATTGGATGCGAACGGTTCAGGTCCGATAGTGTCGTTACCCTAGAACACAGACTATCGCAGGCCCAATGTTCAGTTCCAATAGGAAAGAGGCTTAGCTTCTAGTAGAAAATGAACATCGTCTGAGTCTAATATATGACATGAACAATGAAGAGGGCGAAGCAGACATCAGACTCCCAACACCCATGCAGCCAGCGGACCAGTTTACGTAGCCAGTGCGGTTTCGGATAGAGGTAGTCGAGCTACAAATCACCCGAGGTCAGATTCGGATTTCCCGCGTGATTTTACGGATACGAAACGATTTTCGTCCCTCTAGAAGGCCCTCACTGGTAGCCAACGAATGTGACATCACATTCGTTTCCACGTGAAAACTGCGATGTCAATTTAAACGTGACAAACAGTGAAAATTCACCGTCAAACGAATGTGACACACCGGACCGTTTTATAACAATACTTCAGGTGTGACACGAAATCAGATGGTTACCTGTCACATTAAAACGAATGTGACATATGGTTCTCATTGACATATGTCATGTCACATCGAAACTAATGTGACACCCATATGTTGCCACATTCGTTTGAATGTGACACGTCCTCGGACATGCCATGAGTGTCAGGTTGTGGGGTGTCACGTTCATTTGAATGTGTCAATTAGGGCATGTCACACTCAAACGAACGTGACAGTATGGGTGTCACATTCGTTTGGATGTGACACGACATATGTCATCAGGTACGATGTGTCACATTCGTTTTAATGTGACAGTTTACTTGTTGATTTTGTGTCACACCCGATTTAATGTGTCAAAGCAGTGCGGTGTGTCACATTCGTTTCACTGTAAATTTCCACAGTTTGTCACGTTCAAACTGACATCGCATAGTTTTCACGTTCAAACGAATGTGATGTCACATTCATTGGCCACCAGTGCTGTACGGAAAAAATTCCCATTTTTATGTTTTAAGAAAATTCTTCCAACAAGAAAACTTCAAATCGCTATATCTCCGAAACTACTGAGGCTACGGCTGTGAGATTTGGCGTGGATCATCCTACCTATAAGAGCAACATTCACACAAAACATGAACAAAATCGGAGATGGTCGATTAATATCGTGTAAATGTACCATGGAACTCCGCAGTGGTGAAATGGCTCAAACGAAATTGGGCAATGAACTAACAAGTCTGATGAACTGACAGGTAATTTTTTTCCATGAAAAAAGGTTGCTGTTGAGGGGGTTTTCACCCGCGTATTACCCCGTAGGTCATGCGCGTAATACCGCGTCTTTTTGTAGAAAAATACGCGCAATTGCATGCGTAATAACATGTTTGAAGCGCGCAATGACTCATTTGACGCATATTATCGCGCAACATGTGCGTAATAGTGCTATAAAGTGACAATACTCGCGTATTACTCCGCAGGTGGATACTGAGTGAAACCCCCTCGGTTCTCTGCAAACTCAACAATGTACTCAGTACACTCTGTTCAGCGTGTACTCACAAGCACACTCTCATCGGAGTGTACTCATCTGAGCACACTCTCATCACAGTGTACTCAGATGAGTACACACCTTAGCACGCATACAATTATATGCAGCTGTAGGTGTGTACTCATCTGAGCACACTCCCATCAGAGTGTACTCATCTGAGTACACTCTTATTGGAGTGTGCTCATCTGAGTACACTGTGATGAGAGTGTGCTCAGATGAGTACACTCCGATGAGAGTGTGCTTGTGAGAACACGCTGAACAGAGTGTACTAAGTACACTGTTGAGTTTGCAGAGTTGCTGTAAAAATGCGTAATTATTTCCGAAGTTGTAAAGGAAAAGTTCAGAGCAAGTCTTGTAACTTATACTGAAAGTTAACCCCCGTGACTCAGGCGTCGGCCAGGGCCCCAGCCTTGCGGTGCTGCACTCACCCTGGCCGCAGAGGGGCCCGTGCAGCCCCGCCGCGCACGTGCATTGGTCCCCCGCGCAGAACCGCACCCCGCCGCAGCCCCTGCCGGCGGTGGCCAGCGTCTCGGAGCAGCGCAGCGCGCAGGCCTCGCCGAAGCGGTCTGGGCCGCACGCTGGGGGCCAGAAGGGAAGGTCAGGGCGCTGTGGCTGCAGGGCCAAGGCGGCATTCCGACGGCGCCGCAGTGCACCCTCCCCTGGCTGCTGTGGCTGCGGCACGCACCGGTCTCGCAGGAGGGGCCGGCGAAGCCTGGCGGGCACTGGCACGCGCCGTCCCTGTAGTCCCCGCCGTTGCCGCAAGGCGGCGCTGCGGGCAGAGGGCGGTGAGCAGAGGCCATGGGACGTTAGGGTAGTGGTGGACTGCTGCAGTGCGGGCCGCGGGGCTGCCTCTCACCTGTCTCAGGGGCCGGCGTCATGAGGGACAGTCCCCACCTCCCAGCTCGCACTGAACCATCCAGATCTGGCTTCAGACCTTGCTGCAAATCTGCACAGTAAAATCACAGAGTGGTATTGAGACAGGCGGGCGAAAGCGTGGGCAGCACGCGGCATCGCGGCGGCCACGTACAAGCGGGACGAAGGACGGAAGTGAGGAACGGGAACGGCGAGGAACAACAAGTGTCATAGCTTCCAGGCCTTAGTACAGACAAATAATGTTATTGAGTTGGAAGTTTAACTGGAAAACACACTTTCAATGTGTTCCTATTCTGCTATGTTACATTTTTGACTGACTTCTTTGACTCCCTTTGAAAGTGTCCTAAATTTCTCCATCCCATAGGAATCGCACTGCCGTGACGAGCAGCGCGAGAAAGCAGTGCAGGCACTCACCAGTGAACTGCACGGGCATGTCGGTGACCCAGAGCCTCGGCCTGACCCTGAGCGTGGCGTAGTCCGCCTCCACGGGCACCTCCACCACGTCATCCGGCCGGCCCTGCCGCCACACGGCGAGCTGGCCGGGCCGGTGCCGCACCTCCAGCACCACCTCGCCGGGGGGGAAGAATTTGATGCCTCCAGTGTGGTCCTGCACAGAGAGCACGCGGTGAGACGCCTTGGCAGTGGGCCGGCCCGCCCGGGGACACTCACCTTGACGGTGATGCAGCCACTGCCCCTGCCGAGGCGGTTGCAGCCCGTCCATGTTTTGTATCTCAGCGTGCCGTCGTCCTCCTCGCCCGACAGGAACACCGCGCTGCAGTGCTGGCCGCCGCACAGGTGCAGCTCGATGCCGATGTGTTCCCACGAGTGCTGCACGCGGGCCGTGACCGAGGCGTTGGCCGGCAGCGCCACCGTGTGCGCTGCGGACAGAGGGCGGCACTGCGTCACTCGGCCTGCAGCGGACCGGCGCGGCGACGCGGCCTCCAGCACAACGAGGCTGGGCCGCTGGAAGCTGCGGAGGCGCGGCCACGTCAGACTGGGGCCAGAGTGCCAGCCGTTCTATTTAAATACTGGCACCTTGAACAAACACAGTGTCTTAGGGCCTACAATATTTGGATTTTCGTGTGAATCCAGGGAACTGACAGGCGTTCAATGGACTCCGGTCGTAGCCTCGTGAATCTCCCTATCAGCGCGGACCTGGCCTTCTGCTTCCGAGCGTTAGCAGCGTGCCCACGTGTTGAGGCTGGGCAGGGTTTGCCGCCGTGGCGCACTCACCGTCGCAGCCTTCCTCGTCGGAGCCGTCGCCGCAGTCACTGACACCGTCGCACCGGTGAACTACCAAAAGACACCCGCTGCCGTCCTTGCACTGGAACTGCCCCCACGACGCGCACTGGCCGGCCGCTGCGGACAGAGAGGCCGTGAGACGAGGCGCTGCGGACACGTGCAGGCCCTCCTGGCGGTGGGAGTCTCTCTGCAGGACGCAGTGAGACTGGTGGGCGCAGACTGCCATCACTCTGGAAGTCTGACAAGGACATGTTCCAAGACAGAAGAGCCCATGAGGCATTTTTTTAAGAAGTCCAGTCCAGGTACACGATTGGCGGCGATTTCGCCTATTTTGTCGTCAAAGGTACATTTCATAGGTCTGAAAAACGCCCTAAACTTTTATGTCCGAAAAATGAACAGTTTGGGAGGTATGCGAGCGGGTACACACACTGGAAAGCGCCTGCGATCGCAGGGTAGGCAAGCCCGCCGCGCGTCGCTGTGCGCCTGGTGGGCTACCTTGTCAGGCGCTCGCTCCGGCAAGCTCGGCAAGCAGCGTGCGGGCCAAGCGGGGCCCTGCTCCCAGCGCCGCCCACGAGGACCGGCTCACAGTGGGGCAGACGACCGGCACAGGCGGCCAAAACTCCAGACGCGTTTTGAGCTCCAGCCAGAGTCGATTTATGGGACTTGAACCGAACATGTAGCCCCATCAATGCATTGCTCTCCGAACGAGGAATCCAGTAGTGGGGTCACACGGTCGGTTCGAGTCTTGTTTAGCGAAGCTCGAGCCACCCGCAAACCTCACAAATTTTCAAACTTAATAGTGGATCACTTACAAGCACAAAAGGCACCAACTCATCGCGCAAACCGCGTCTCCCTGGGACATACTGTTTGGTCACGAGGGGGCAGGGACATCGAATTGTAACATTTCTGTAGAATGACCTAAGTGCAGTCTTTCTGAAGCTTATAAAGAAATGCGTGTCAAGAAGAAAATTATGTGGAAAAAAGTAGTGGTACTAATTTTACAGAATCGATAAATTGATAAAACTACTAAGATATTTAAAGTTTTCAAAAGAAAGTGCTTCTTTTGTCTCATTGATCGCGCCACATGATCAAAACTGAACACAAAAAAACCCTGTAGCATGCAACAGGCACGTATCGACCGGGGGCAAGTTCGCAAGTTGTGTCATCCTACCTAGCGAATCCTCTCACTCCAGCCTCCCCCCCCCCTATATCCTCTACCTCTTCCCTCCTCCTACTTGGGCCGCAAAGTGGGCTAGAAGACCGGCATCATAATCAGCGCTTTCAGGTCTCCAAAGACCCTTAGCGTTCGAGTAAGCAACTACAACAAACATGGGACTGAGACTGCAAACCTCAAACGCGGGCAGTGTCTTGTTTGCGGCATCACCCTCTACTGGGTGGGCACGGGCAGCCTCCACGGAGTGCGAATACGCCGTGGGGGCAAACACAACCCGAGGAAGAGGTTGAAGGGAGTGGGGTTCTTTTCCTTTGGACCCTTGAGTAGCTGGAAGGCAGGTGATGATGCGTTGCAGTGTAGCTCGCCGCGTGGTGTCGCCTGGGTCCTCTCCAGGGTTGTTAAAGTTAATGAAAAAATTAACGCGATAACGATTACGTTAATCCGGGCAACGTTAACGTTATCACGTTAACGTTAATCACTTTTAAAAAATGTAACGCGATAACGTTAATTAACGGCATTAACGCCGTTAACGTTAATCATTTTTTTCTGGTCAGCTACGTTTGAAGGAGCATTTACTTGAATTATACACGACAAGAAGACCTTAAAGGAACTTAGTGCAATAAATTTTTATTGCACATAGTTCAGATAAATAAAAACGGAACACACAACACATTCTAAGCACTCCGCTCGAAATTCTCTATTTCAACTGCCTCTGGTCAGAGGGAGACGCGTGTCAATTCAGCGAGGAAAATGCACACGATCAGAGTGCATCGATTAACGTTAACGCCGTTAATGCGTTAATGGACTTCATTAACGTTATCGCGTTAACGTTAATACCAATCAGAAAATGTAACGCGTTAACGTTGAGAAAACGTTATCGTTAACATTAACGCCGTTAATCCGTTGATTAACTTTAACAACCCTGGTCCTGTCGTTGACGCTCCGCAGCCGCGCCGCTGCACGCCGCTCGTCATGGGGGCCGGCTGATGAAGCCGTTGAAGCGTCGGTTGAAGCGCCGTCGTTCGAGTCGTTGAAGCGTCGCCGTTGAATCCGTTGAGGCGTCGCGATAGCAGCGTCACCGCTGAAGCGTCGCCAGTGTCCTCGCATCGCTGCTGGAAGAAGCATCCCACGCGCGATCCCGCGTCATGCAGAATGTGGTCCAGTAAATGCGTAAGGGAGGGTGGGGCTATTCCGGACGCTTTTTAGGCACGAAGTAGCCTTATAGCCTCACCGGGGTTGGTTTTTTTTTTTAAAATAAAATTTTATTTCCAGTCTGGCCCCTTATGCAGTTTCGAAATTCTCTATACGATTCTGATGAGAGTTGGCAGAGTGGTAGAACTTTGTACCCTGATTTCAGTGGTGAAATCTGGTTGAAAAGTGCAGGGCCAATTTTGAGAAATTTTGAGTTGAAATCGCCGTTTCCATGGCAAAACTCGACTCGTCAGCGAAAACCAGAGGGAGAGGGGGGAGCCGAGCCACCGGAAATGGAATCCGACCAATGGCAGCGCTCCTTTTCGCCTCTGTACAGCTTACACCAAAAACGCTCGCTCCCCTGAAAAAGCGCGTTCGAATCGAAATTGTCTTTTACTGCAGCTAGAAGAGCTCCAACAATGGTATAGACGTTGTTTTCGAGCGTGGCCATTTGGATCGGCCGGTCGGTCGGTGATTGTTGGCCAGAGTGTCCCACGCGCCTGCGCGCAGGCCCTGTTGTTTTCGGAAATGCCAACCCCAAACGTTCAATACTCTTGGAATCGGAGTGAAATAAGTCATCATACCGCGTGTCTTCGCACATGCATTTGTAAATAAACTTTCCCTAGTGTAGTCTGAGTGTGACTATAAGTCCCTTTAAGTCCCTTTCCGAAAACAATGGGCGTGTAGCTACTCCTTGTAACGAGGTTTGATGGTACTTCTGAATCTAAGACGAAACGATCTAGACACGGCGGCTGTGAACTTTCCTAACCTCAAATCATTTAAAACTGGGTGAAATGAATTATTTTTCTGCACGTTTCTGTGAATAACCTGACCTTCAGGTATCATAGAACTGCAATAAATGTGTATTTTCGACACGAATTAATACGCAGCTGGCCCTCTACGTAAGTTTTAGTTTTATTGACACTGGTACACTGTACCACACATGAACTAAACTCCACTTAACGCAGTTCTAGCCTCAAGAATTTTTGTTAAACCAGAACGTAAATGAAATTAACTTCGTGACTACCAGGATTTCGTGAAATCGTATTTTTTTGTTTTCGCTCTGTAACCTTGTACATGCTACTTGGGTCTAATGTTTTTACATGGGCGTGAAGTATGAACCTTCCCCTACAAAATAATATACATGATAGCTAAATCAAAGAAACGGTTAATGAGGCATAGGGGCTTAACTGTAGCCCTGCATGTAATTACCCCAGGGTCGGGTTAATGCTGGACGACCTACAGGGCAATTCCGGACAACCTAATTATTCGACACCGCTCGACTTAAGTATCATCTGTTTGAGTGAGAGGCATGCTTATGGAACGCGTACAAGGAGATTTGCTGGAAACTACACTGTTAGTTTGTTACTCACAGCTATTGTGTAAGAAAGACTTTCTATTAATGGACATTTGCCAGAACAGTACTTGAAAATCTTAAGTTGGTCAAGCGAACGGCTATTACTTTTGGATTAGAAATCAGCCTGCACTCCGCTGGAAGCTGCAGGATGCGTCACGTTTGCCCTGGCTGCCGCCTGGACCGAAGCTCGAGCCACCAAGCCATCCGAGCCGAGCGGAGGCGCCCCGGCGGCGGCCAGCCGAGCCAGGTAGAGCGAGCCGAGCCGGGGCTTTCGGAAAATCACCGCTCGCCGGCCGAATCTACCTGCGCGGGGCGAGGGGAGAGGAGGGGGCGCTTAATCCCTCGGCCACTCGGGATTTCTGCTGGACACTTTGCGTCAGTTAGAGCGTGTCTCCAGAGCAGTGCACGTCGCATCCGAATACAAGTCCGCGTCGCGCGCGGTCGCGCGTCATCTCTTTTGTTTCGCTGCACCGCGAGGCGCTCAGCACAGTGTGGATGTTTTGCCTTCGCCTCTCCGTGCCCCAAAATCTGTTCCGAATGCAGCCACCACTCTGAAGTATATCAGGCATCTGAAATGCCCGGCAAGCAGACTGCCAAACTGGCGTAGCACTGTCCTCTGTGCTGATTTTGCGATTTCAAAACGGAAGGGACGGGCGATGAGCGAGTGGGTGGCGTCTTAAAAATTTGCCATCCCTCTTTCATCCTTGTTCCCTAAGTATAATCATCGTGTCGAAAGAGTTTCTATAAAGTGCTCAACTGCTCAGCTGCGTTCTCATGTTAATTGCAACATCTCCTGGAGCCTTGCTTGCATTCGAGTACTAGGCACGTTTTGGGAACCTCACGCGGCTTCGGTAAAGTTGCGCTATTAGGTGTGATACACTCAACAAGAACTGAATTGCAATTGCTCATTCTTGTGCATGCATTCTATGCTTCTGAGATATTGCACCAAGTGCTGACAGTTAGGACATGAACGCGGCTTAAAATGCAAGCACACAAAGCGGAAAACTCCGACTGCCAAGTGGTCGAAAAATTCAGCCTGCCGAGTTGTCAAAAATTCAGACCACCTGCTTGCCATAAAATTCAGACTATATTTTTGTCTGAACATTCAGATGACAAGGAGTCGAAAAATTTGGAATGTGCGGAGGTCTGAAAATTCAGACCACGAGGTTTCAAAATTGACCTCATCCTAAAAAGTATAAATATTTCGACTTTTTCTTAACAGTGCAAGAAAACAACACTTATTGTCCGGATATACCCCGAATGTAGTAAAAGCCTTCGAAGCCTGGTAAGAAAACGGCGAGACATGCGACCACTCTCAAATCACCAAAGTAAAGTCGAAGGACCATATAATATGATAAAATTTCAGTCATGGGACTGTCATTGACGTCAAGGTACGATATGTACGTGGAAATACGAAGTAGAGATATAGCTTTTGCCCATTTTTGGTGTAACTCAAACTTCGCAAAGCGACCGCAGCCAAGTGGTTTGACCTTGCACCTTGGCGGTTTGCGAATCTTATTTTGAACGGATTATCTTTATCTGTTAGAAGGGCTTCTGAGCTACCTTCACTGTAACCCTGTAAAACTCAAAGTGTCCGGCATTACCCCGTGTCCGGAATAGCCCCACCCTCCCTTAGGGCCGACCGCGGGGAAGCAACACAGCATGCTCCGAGCAGCGTGCGTTGCTGGAGGGCAGGGCCGGTCGCCGACCGACGTGGCAGGGAAGAGCAGCGGGACAGGGGGCGCCCTGCTCGGCCCCGCACACAGTGGGCAACGGTGGCACGCCGCACTCTCAGGATCCTACTGAGCTTTTTCTTCGTAATACAAACAAAAAGCTTAATATTATAGCAGCACAGTAACCTATTGTGAAGGATTCTCAGTAACTTATGACAAACTTCTTCTCCGAACAATTTCAATTGGATTACATTTGTGTTGTAAAGTACTGAGAATCAGCTTAGTATTATAACAACAGCAAGGCATTTCTCAGTAGGAAATTGGGAGTGCGTTGAGCTCGCATCCAGCGCAAACCTGTAAGAGACGAGCACACTAAATTGCTATGTAGTTTTTTGTGCATAGCTTTGAACGAAATTGAGCATACGTTTGGAAATGCACGAATTCGTGCGTAGCTAAGCATGAAAATGTGCATTGTTACGCAGCACCACGTGCACACTAAATTACTACCGTGAAACGGGGTAATTTCGGGCACTTTTGAGAGGTATTTTTAAAATTGTGAAGGTCGTGGTGTTGCCATGGACCTGAAGGTTAAAATTTATCATCACCCACCTTTAGCTTCAATTTGACGCCAATTCCAGATATTTACGCCTCACCGTTTTTACAATGGAGGGCCCAAAGCAGTGCCCGAAATTACCCCGTGTTTTGGGGTAATTTCGGGCACCCCAGGAAAAAGCGACTTGTCGTTCTGATTTTGGTCTCAAAATCAATAATTGTCTCTTTCTTTTGAGCTTATGTGATAAAATGTGAAATTCTTAAGGTTGTAGATGTGGAGGGATGGTAGGGGTGGTCATTTTAAACATAATTTGAAGTCATGATTGGAACAAATATTTGATGTTTGGGAGAGTGGGGTGGAGCTATTAAGGACGCTTCTTGTTGAACGTCTAACCTAGAACCTTTATCCTTTTTTGTTTTTGATAATGGTACAACTCGAGCCACACTATATCACGCGAAGATGAGTCGTGGATCTTCCTGTTGAATCTGACGTACATGGGAGGCAAGTCTTATGCACAATTGGGAAGATACAGTGGCTTCCTGGAAAACTCTGCGTTCCGTAGCAACCTGGCAAGCCATGCGGCCGTTCATAAAGTCAAAGTCCCGGTAAACATGATAAAATTTTAGTCACGAACCAATAATTGACACTAAGATAGGATGAGTACATACTACATATAAGAAGTACAGATGTAGCCTTGGCCCATTTTTGGCCCGCCCTTCTATTCAAAAAATAGGGGGAGGGCATATGCATTTGCCTTTGTGTCTGTGTGTCGTCGTCGTTGTCGTCGTCTGTGTACAAGGAAGGAGTTGAGCTGGAGTGACCAGATTTGGAGGGTACTTCAGGAGGGCCGTCCGAACAAACAATCCGGTGGTGCAAATCCCGTCCGACCCGCGCAAGGCCTGCAGCAGCTGCATCATGGTTTGCATGGGCGGGAGGGGGATTTCCGCCATTATTGGTGCTAGCAGGGCACATAGGGGTACTTTTGGAATCAGGGCGACGAGACAAGATGAATGGACCTGGTCCCGACCCCATCGGCCGCTTTTACAAGTTGGCCAGATCAGGATCTTCAAAAAAGGGGGTCGACCGACTAAAAAAATTTATTGCAGATTTCGATTGGTCTCAGCAAGACCTTTTCAACGAGGGGTCGGAAAGGGGGTCCAGGAGCCCGACTTCGTCTATTAGTCACATCAGGATCTTGAAAAAAGGGGGTCGACCGACTGAAAATTTTTACTTAAGTTTTCGATAGGTCTTGGCAAGACCTCTTCAACGAGGGGTCGGAAGGGGGGTCCAGGAGCCCGCCTTCATGAGTTATGTGAAAAAGTGCGACGGGCTCGTTTTGCGCTCCTGCTGTGCCTCCATTGCAAGGAGTTGCAGTAGCATGGCAAATATGAGTATTTTCGGAATGAGGGCTAAGAGACAAATGAAATGGGCATATTCTAAGGACAGTTGGAGTAAAAAGTGTAAGGACTTTTGCATATTGTGAATAGAAGGGCGGGCCTAAGTCACGATGGTACATCGATAACTTTGCCTTACCCGCTCACGGGGTGTTTGATGAGAGCGGGCCGAAGGCCCGGGCCTTCGACTGGCCAAGTTGGGTCTGATGCGAGGGCCGAAGGCCCGAGGAAAGGCCGCCGGCAGGCCAAGCTGGGCCGGCCCCCTGTCGAACCGAGTTGCCGGCGCAGCGAAGCGGAGCTGGCAACTCGGTTCGACGGAAGGGCGGGCCCTAGCTTGTTATAATAGTCGAAGTTCCACAAAGCGACTGCTGCGGCAGTTGAGTATTATCTGTGTTAATGGATTATCTCCATCTTTCAGAAGAAGCTTACACCACTCCAGCCCTGCGATATTTAAAGTGTTCAGAACAACCCTGCTTGCCCTTGCATGCCATTTCAGTGCCCGAAATTACCCCTCAAAGAAACAATTTTTTAGTTTTGAGCCCCTATTTACCATACTTTATGCCGCAAGTAATTGAAAATTTGACACAGCATGCTCAAAACATGTCCAAATCGAAAAAAAATACCTTATGCACCGTTTGTGAACAGGTTTGGCTTGCCAGTCGAAGTTTTCACGCATACACTGCATTTAGGTAAAAAGTGTAAAATACGAAAATCACTGTATCTCGAAAAGATTGGATCTGTTTTGGTCTCCAGAGGAATGATCCGACGGTTTTAAGTGTGGCGAATACGATGCGCGCAACGGGACAAGCCTCCGAGGTCGCCGCTAGACGGCAGCATCATCGCAATGCTTTCGGGCAGAGATGCCCGAAATTACCCCGGGTGCCCGAAATTACCCCGTTTCACGGTATGTAGTTTTTTCGTGCATAGCTTTGCACGATATTGAGCATACGCGTGGAATGCACAGATTTGTGCGCAACAACGCACGTGATGCTGCATAACAATGCACATTTTCATGCTAAGCTTTGCACAAAAAACTACATAGCAATTTAGTGTGTGCGTTGTTGCGCACAAATCTGTGCATTCCACGCGTATGCTCAATATAGTGCAAAGCTATGCACGAAAAAAACTACATAGTAATTTAGTGTGAGCGCTGGAACGAGATGCAGCGCCCGTGGATAGAGGTGCCGGGCGCGGGACGGGCAGGTGCTGCCTGCTCTGCAAACTCAACAGTGTACTCAGTACACTGTCTTTAGCGTGTACTCACGAGTACACTCCAATGAGAGTGTACTCAGATGAGTACACTCTGATGAGAGTGTGCTCAGATGAGTACACTCCTACAGCTGCACATAATTGCAGGCGTGCTATGGTGTGTACTCATCTGAGCACACTCTCATCTGAGTGTACTCATCTGAGTACACTCTCATTGGAGTGTGCTCATCTGAGTACACTGTGATGAGAGTGTGCTCAGATGAGTACACTCTGATGAGAGTGTGCTTGTGAGTACACGCTGAACAGAGTGTACTGAGTACACTGTTGAGTTTGCAGAGTGGGCATCAACTCCTGCAGGACGGAAGAGGCTTCCGCGCAGGCGGCAACACTCTTGCCTCATAAAGAGCTCGAACTTCGCTAAACAGGACCCTAACCGAACGTGTGACCCCACTAATGGATTCCTCCTTCGGAGAGCAATGCATTGATGGGGCTAGGGGTAGGTTGGGAAAGAAAAGTACACTCCGGACTCGGGTAAAACACGAACACCTGCTGTGCCTCCGCACTGAGACTTTACTGAACCATTTCAAGTGTGCTTTAAGAAAAAGTGGTCATTCCGCCGAAAAAAAAATAAATTTTGCCCAGTTCTTCATTTAATATTTGGAGCCAAAACGCATGGTTGATTAAAACACTAAAAAGGACCATGAAAAACTTTTTTAAAACTGTTCGTACTTTGAAGTACAGCTTCGAACAGAATCAGCCGCCAGTCGAATGTGTGGAACCAACTTATAGCTTAGACCATCACCTTTGAAAATCAGTACCGTTTGATGCTCTTAGGCTTGAATAACAAATGTATAAGTGGAAAAATGAAACGGCTAAAAAAAGTACAGTCCCCTGGGGAAGAAAAGTACAGGCATTGGGGAAGAAAAGTACGCCCTGTAAACTTATTGAAGTGGGGTGAATATGAAATTGGTCACGGAAAAATATTTTATTTGGCCAGACAAACTGAAAATGTTAACACACTTTATAGAATAAAACTAGAAATGAAGAAGTTATTGGACATTTACGAGGCGAGGGGAAGAAAAGTACATAAAAGCTGTACCCTCGTATCACTAAGAAAAGGCTTCTTGGACTGCCCATTATAAATCCATGAAGAATCAGAACCAATAGACCGATTTTGTCGAAACTTGAAATAATGGCAAGTCCTTGCCTCCCACTTTAGGCTAAAACCTCATTTGAACCAAGATTGGTCCTAGTATGATTCCAAATTGAAATGAGTTTCACTGTACTTTTCTTTCCCGGTGGTGTACTTTTCTTACCCTTTTCGAGAAGTACCGAAATCACATCTATTCTGGCATGTTGTCCGTCCTGTGATGACCTGGAATCGATAAAAAGTGAACCATTTCATCGGGAAGGGACAACATTACAAGTTCCACAGAGCAGACTAGTTGAAGCCTCATTTGTAACTTCTGTACAGTGCAAAGTAGCCGTTTTGTACCTTTCTTCCCCAACCTACCCCTACATGTTCGGTTCGAGTCCCATAAAGCGACTCTGGCTGGAGCTCAAAACGCGTCTGGAGTTTTGGCCGCCTGTGCCGGTCGTCTGGCCCACTGTGAGCCGGTCCTTGTGGGCGGCCTGCTTCTTTAGCGGTGGCAGTGCGAGTGCATCGTCTCTCACTGGGGCACTGTCCGGCAGTGCCGCACTCAAAGAAGGTGGACGTTTAGGGTGACTTTTTGAGAAAAATCGTCATTTTCGCCTTTGGGGTCGTTTGTCGAAACCTGCGTCATACTCGAACTTTTTTTTTGTGAAATATGTAAGATGAGTTCTTCATACACACATAATACTGGTCAGATAGATCAAAATCGATGTCGACCACAGAAACCCCAAAACTTTCATAAAACGCCTCAAAAGTGCGAAAACAGCCACAAATTTTTTTCGTCCCTCGGGTCGAAAAACGGTGGCCAGATTCGTGCTCCCCAGCCGATTTCACGTAAGAAACTACATTTGCAGCCAAGTCGAGCCGACAGCGGCCGAAAAAAAATAATTTCGATTTTAGCAAATAAGTTCAAAAAGTTGTCAGATAAATCGAACATTGGCCATATCTCCCAAACTGTTCATTTTTCGGACATAAAATTTTAGGGCGTTTTTCAGACCCATGATATGTACACACTCTCAGTCTGCTATGGATTTAATTTCCAGTTTATAGAAATTTTGTTCTACGGCTTAGTGATGTTTAAGCGTTACTGTAATATAGTAAACTTTTACGGTAACTTACAAAGAATAATCCCAATGGAAAACAGACAATGTTAAGGTAGAAAAAACGTAGTTACAGACTGAATATACTATAATACTTGTATACATTTACTGTTTGAGCACAGAAATCAAGATATTTTTATAGCGATTATATAATATTGTGACTGTACGTAAAGTAATTTTAGTCATCAACCGCAGAGAAACTTGGGAGGTTTCCGTTACAATTTTGATTTGTCGAATGAGTTTTCTGTAGTCATCTAGACTATATTTTCAATATGAAAGAAAATATATTTTACAACTTAGAGACATTTGGGAATGTTTTTTTACCAGTACATAGTATGTAACAGAGTGAATGGATTTTACGGTATTTTTAGAAAAGATAAACCACTGTTACAGTGAAGAAATGTTTCCTTCTGCAGTGAAAGCTCTGGCTTTTCTCTGTATTCTGCAGAAAACTAATACCAGAGTAAAAAGATTGAATGGTGTTTGTGAAGATTTGATCCCTGAACCTTCGATTCGCGATCCCACCAACTGATCCACTTACCTACCGAACCAACTCAATACATGGGATGAAGAAACAGCAACTTATTTCAAGAGGCGGTCCGCCCTTTTTCTAAAGAATCTACAACACAGTAATTTTTCACATCATTTTATAGTGTTGCATTTCAATAAGGTAAAGAAAAATTATTCTGTAACAACACAATATTTGCACTGGAAGATAACAGTGATTTTGCTCTACATGTGTTTACTGTGGCCAACTGATAACATTTTCTATTTCTTCTTTTATGTAAGTTTGTTGTTTTTTTTTCTGTAGGGACGAATTATGTTTTCTGTGGTAATAGTAAATGTTCGTTTACTGCATACCTATTGACAAAAAAGTCAGTATAGAGACTGAGAGTGCATTTGACGAGAAAATTGGTGAAATCGCCGCCGGTCGTGTCCCTGGACCGGACTTCTTAAACAAATGCCTCCACAGAAGTTTCACGCACACCCAGATGACCAGGTACAGATTCACCCAAATTTAGTTTCAGGGTCGACCTCGGTCGACCCATCGTTCAGGAAAACGCTCATAAATTTCTTGGTCGAACGGTTCAGCCAGTTTTTTTTTTAGTATACCTTAAAACACTAACACAACAAACCAAATCGTCTTGTTATTACACCACAGAGCTCTGTGTATTACACTCTTTGTGGTTGCGTGTGGTTGTGTGTCCTTCGCCAAGAATGCATTCCTTCAAATTAAGTGTGGTTTCAGCAAACAGGTTTACATGGCAGGCGCGAATTAAAGGGGGGAGCCAATTCCCCCCCTTTTTTGGGTACAAGATGGCCGCCGACAAGGAAAGCAGCATACACTCCTTTGCCTCTGTAAGCGGGCAAAATCGCTTCATGACCCCCGCTCCATGAATCCGCGCCAGTTGAATGGCATGGTTTCTGAAAAGTTCCACTAGGTTCCACTTGGTGGCTCGCAATCTGGTTGCTTGACGGTAAACTCCACACGTTCCCAGCCACTTTCACTTTCAACACAATGTCGGCACAACAAGCGGCCAGGCGGTGAGTCTGCAGGACGGCATACCCTGCGAGAAGGCGGCGGCCGCGAGGACGAGCAGGACGAGGGACTTGGCGGCCATCCTCTGGGCAGGCGGTAGCACCACTGCCGGTGCTGCTCCACTGGCTGGCCGCGTGCGCCGCGGACGCTGCGATAAGGGGGTCAAGGCGACGGCGCGGCCACGAAGAACAACAACAGGAAGGGGGCAAAGTGCGCGCTGCGAGGAGGAAAAGAAGCAAGTGCACTCACAAAGTTTGAAATGAAATCTATCATTCTTCTTGCCACCCTCAAGCAGACTGCACCAAACCACTGACCTGGAGAGAATATTCCTGACTGACGGGGTAAGAGGGGAGGAGGTTGAAACGCGTAATCATTTTCACTTCCATTTTCCGTATTTTACTGTGTAGGCACTCCAGAGCTATTTCAAACATTCTTAATTGTTATAAAACTATCTCAGAACGCATTTAGTGACCATTCTGCTCTGTAATTTGTTTTATTTGCGAAACTGCTGTACCGTATTTAAGACTCGGCCGACTCGGCCGCGGGAATGAAAAATTGGTACAGCGGTGCACTGTTCCGAACCAAACAACGCTAATAACCCGCTTCAAAAAGATGTCATGAATATTTCCAAAGATGCAAATTGTTAAAATAAGATAAACTCCCCCTGTGGGAGCTTTAAGAGGTGTTCGGTGCAAAATTTGGTTAGGTGTTGGTTGGTGTTGTAGTTGGTGAGAAACGTGAGTGAGTACATACAGAGGGACAGGGAGACAGACAGACACACGACGAGTCACTTTTTGGTGCGCCTAAACACAGCAAGGGCCCGCAATCGCTCGCCAAATAAAAAAAAAACTATCCTGCGACAAACTCAAACGGCCACTTTGAGCCTAGAAAAAAAAGAGAGAAAAAAACCCGAGACAAACTCATAAGGCTACTTCGTTCCTTAAAAAATGAAAAACGGAAGAAAATTTACGATTAACCTATGCAAGATAATACAAAATGATTTCCTTACTTCTAATTTTTTTCCAAAGTGAGGATAAAAATTATGAAAATTATCACTGACATAAGAGCTTCATACCTCAACAGCAACCAGGGAGATAACCATTGTGATCTGCTTCCATTTACGTACCTTGAATGCAATTGTTTTCTAATCAACCTTAAACAAGGTAGGTGTACGCCAGACCGTGTCTTGTCGTAACAGGCTTCGCGATGCTGCGCCAGTAACGACATTCCACGCCTGGCTCGCGGCGCTTCCTGCTTGCCTTCGGCAAGCTGTTTCACGGTTTGTTGAGGCAATAATGAGTGATAAAGGGTCAAAATAGACTATTTTAGAAAATTCGGGTCCCAATGCGGTTGAAACTTTGGTCGGGGGTCGAAATGGATTTCATTTCCGTCATCAGCACCTTTTAAAATATACGAATCGATGTAAAAGTGTCTTAAAAATGTGAAGTCACTAAAAAGTTGCACTTTTTCTGCCGCTTTTATAGTGTTTTTTGTTGTTACGACTGAGTGAATAGAGAAAGGAAGCTGAATTTTTGCGTGTAGCGAGCTAAGGACAAACCTAGTAACCCTGCGAAATTTCAGTCAGATCGCCTGAGCCGTTTAGAAGGAGTAGTGCTGACAAACAGACAGACAAAACTTTCCAACCCCAGTGGAGTAACTGGCTTCCCTAATCGCTCAGCCAATTACAATGTGGGTACAAATGTCCCATTCCGTCTTCGCAACATAACAGCTCATGGAATAGTCGGACACAGCCAAACTATGGCATGGCAAAAAGTCACGCGACACCAGGAAATTTTTTTTTCTACGCAACGGACGAACTTTTTCTTTGCAATTCGATTAAAAAAAGTTCGCAAAGGAAGTTTGAAAGACAAAGCCAGTTAAAACATCGTGCTCCGTCGTACTTTTCTTTGCAAGCTGTCAAGAGTGCAAAAAGTAGGCAGTCCCGTTACACATTACTGGCAGGTAGATCTCTCCCCATTCGGCCAAGAGGGCGTTTGCCGCGCTTGAGAAAAATAAAGATTTGGAGGAGATAAAACAAGAATTTTGTGGTGCGCAATAATTTTGTTTGAAGGATAGGATGCGGTATTTTCGTCCCAAGTATGCCCAATTCGGTTGGGGGGTCAAAAATTTACATTTGATTTAGTATTTAAATGTAAGACACACGCGGCGCACGATGGGCTGCCTACCTCCAGGCGCTGAGGCTGGGTCGGTCCGTCACGTCCGCGGTTCTTGCGGTTCCGCACTGATTTCACTGAAAATAAAAAGGTCGGACTTCCGACCCTTTAAGGGGTGTACTAAAATGTTGAATCGAAAAAAGGGTCATACACAAATGCATGACCGAAGAAAAGGTCAAACACCAATATGACCGTTGTAAATGTCATACAAAAATGAATGATCGTTGCAAAGGTCATACACAAATGTATGACCGAATAAGGGTGATACTTTTTTTGTATCACCGGTGAAGGTTGATATATCCCCAAGCTAAATAAGGGCCAGCCTCGCCAATGTCTGACCTTTCTTTGGTCATACATTTGTGCAATGTCAGTGTTGGCGGTTGTTTGCGTGATTCGAAAATACCGGTCTTTGTAGGCCTGGAAAGGGGTATTGAAAAACACGATTTTTCGAAATTCATACCGGCGCAAGCGGAAAATTGTATTTTTATCTATTTGATGAACCTACACTGAAACTGAGACCGGTCAAATAAAATTTAGGGGTCGCCAATGTTTTTCTAAGGCCCAATTTTGACCCTATTTTGCTGAAATCCGTTTATGATTGCGTTCTGAGTTCCAGAGGAACCGGGACGAGACGGAGCACACCACACTCGATTGTTTCTCTTTCTACTAAGTAGGGCGAGTCTAACGAGACCTCGTGGGGTCCGACCGGACCGAGGGGTCCCTCACTTCCAAAATGGGTGTACACTGACTGAAATGTAAAATGACTGGAAGTGACTAGAAATGAATGGAAATGACTGGAGTAATTAGAGTGACTATAAATGATTGAAAAAAAGTAGAGTGACTGCAAATGACTAGAGCTGACTGGATTTGACTAGAGGTGACTAGAGCTGACTGGATTTGACTAGAGGTGACTAGAGCTGATAAATGTGACTTTTTAATGACTGGTGGTGATTGGAAGCCGACTGGAGGTGACTGGAAACGGACTAAATTGATCAGAATTAAAGGGAATTACGTACGGAACACTTTGTGTGGGACGCTGAGCCAAAACTGCGTGAAAAGTGTGGCTAGTCGCCGGGTAGTTAGGCAGCCCAGCGCCGCCGGCGCTCCTTGGGCTGCCTACTCAAGCTGGCGGCAGGGGCCCTAGCGGGTTCTAGTCCCGCACGAAGAGGAATGGTTAATCTCGGTGGGCCGGAGTACTAGGCTGCGCCGCCAAGAAGCCATTACGAGCCTCAGTCGATTGAATTTCATTAGATTTAACTAGGCGGAAGCAAGCTCCGGGGCTGAGCCAATACCCAATTCTTCGTCCGCCATTACAGGATGCTGGATTTGACTCTTACGGGATAAGTTATTGCTTTGAAAAAGTGCATCAAATCACCAAATCTTCTCTATTAAAACTGAAGTATTCTCACAGGTGCTTTCCATTTCCTCTCCACGAAACGGTGTTGGTTGTAGCTTCGGAACGGAATATCATTTTTCCAATTGTAGATGCAAAGACCAACAGACTGGTGCCGATGCTTTTAATTTCTACTTCAGAGTAACTCCACTCAAACGTTAACCAATATACACGATTTAGTCGTGGCCCCGTTTCAAACTTTGTGGGTTCAAAACGTGCCACAAGGACCTGTCAGCCATTAAAGGAAAATTAGATATCTCAACAAACACATAAAATATCAGGAAAGTCCAAAAATTTATAAATGCAGCGCATAAGACGATTATTTTTTTCCGTCGCTAAACTCCATTTTGGCCACCAATTTTTTCAGGAGAAACAGAAGACTGTTCGAAGAACAAAAAAAAAAAAGGTGCGGATGATGAGAAATGGAAAAGTATAAGTAAAATTTTGAGAAATACATCAAAGTATCAGGTCACTCCGTAGAGGGTTCTTCAACTTATCAATATCCGTTAAAATGGATAACGAAGTCATCTTAACTTAATTTTTCTAAGCGAAGTGGAATTCAAAGACAATACAACTAGAATTATGGTCTGCGTAAAGTGTTTATTACCCTGGTATATTTTTTGGCTTTCTTTTGTGCAACTTAAGTTGTAAAAATAAAGAGGGTTAAGTTGAAGTGATTCTTTTTGCACTTGATTCATAAACATACAGATTGAGTTATCTTCTGTTGCTAACTTTTTCAACGGAGTCATGCAGACTTTAGTCGTTTCCATTTTCCGCTAAATGGGGAGCGTGTGAGGGGTCCAGTTGAGTTATGCCTCTTTTCCATGTGGATTTACTTCTGAATGCGAGGAATTGAGACAAATAATTTGGTGTGATAATGCAAACCTAACCAAGGTAAATGGTCCAACCCACCCTAACCTAACGGGGTCGTGACAGATCTTACTCTACTCGCGACATACCTAACCTAACTAAATGGTCCAACCAACTCTAACCTAACCTAACGGGGTCGCGACAGGTCTTACTCTACATCGCGACAGACCTAACGCTAGCATAACTCAACCTAACCTGAAACTATCCGTAGTATCCCTCAGGTGCGCGTCCCGCGCACCAACTAAGGCCTGCTGGCTGAGGTGCAGTCACAGAAGTTGACGCGTTTGCGCCATTGCGCACGGCGGATTATGAATCAAATTGTGACCGGTTTATAAATGAATAAACTCATGCGTGCACCAAAACAGACCATCCAGTTTCCTTCCCCCTCCCCTCCATCCCCACCTCCACGCCCCTTCCCCTCTCGCCCGCGGTCGCTGCTCGCGAACGGCACCGACACCTCCCGATTCAATCTTCCCTCCTGACCAAACTAAATAACATATCAACAAACGGTTTTCTCTGGGTGGAAGCTTGTGAAAAGCCCTACAAACGCCTCGCTTTGACCCCCCATCTAAAATGACTTCTTCATTCCAAAAACTTGTCCCGAAGTTTCAGAAAACGTTTTTCTTTGTTGTCGAAAAATTTTGAGCTCGCATCTTATTCGGATAGGGTGGCTTTGATTGTCCTTTCTATTTCCTACAACTTTCGTTGAAGACATTTTTCGAAAATCTCAGCCGTTTACGCATGGAGGGCGTTTTTCGTGCGCGCCGTTAGATGCAAGCCCGCAACGCAGCAGTGCATGGCGGGCCTGCCTACTTACGGGGGCTCCTTTCTTGCTTTTCTCGCTTTTCTACGTAAATCCGCCCCCATTTCTCAAGAAACATGGGGTCCTGGAGTCAATGTGAGTACGCCGCATCGAATGGTGCACACCTCGTTGCGATCGGAGGTCTGGAAGGTACTTTAACTTGCGAAAAACGTCCTTGGCTGCAGGGGGCGACGATGCTAGCCCGCCACACAGCCGTGCATGGCGTGTGCCTACCTTCAGGCGATCCGGCCTCCCGAGCCAGCGAGCCGCTATGCTACCCCCACCACCGCCCGACCTAGCGGAGGGCTTCGCCCGTTGGTTTTCCGATGCAGATGCAGTCAGGCTCAGCAATAATGGGTGGGAGATAAAGTAAACAAAAGTCGAATTATGTTACAAGTTTTCAATATGTTTAATTAAATTGAAGAAACATTTTACATAAACAAAACTACAAATCAGGAAGGATGTAGTAGCTTTGACAGATAGAGAACAGCAGAGGCACACAGCTCAAGTTTTTCAGCTACAATGCTGGGAGAGGGAATTGTAGCAACATATTTTTCTATAGCAATAACATTGTGTTGCGTAGGACGGAGTTTCAACAGATGCCCTTCAACAGAGTACCACATTCCAAGGCATCCAACTCCTCTACATACAGTGTCAGTAGGGGCTAGGACAGGTGCCTTGCACAGTGAATACCTCAAGTTTTTTCCTGAGAGGTATTTAAAACCTAATATATGAATTACATAGAACTTACCCCTTTCTTTGAATACACACCAATTCCCAATCTCCACCTCCTCATTTTCAGACACAAGTGTATTAGTAGGTGGTCGACAAACACTTCCCAATGATGTTAAAATTTGTTCACGGACTCTATGAATTCTGATGTTGTTCAGTGTTGCACTGCCAGAACTGGCAAAAAGCCAGCATAAGAAAGATTTGGCAACAGTTTTAAACCCACCATTCTTGTTAGGAACTAGTACATGTCCCCGCAACAGATTGTTGCTTTCATCAACAGCACTATGGGGATCAAGATCACAAACAGTTTCTGGAGAAGGGAATGCTGCAAGTAAATTAAGAGGAACATCATCATCGACTTCTGCCACATACAATGGAGAGGGAGAGATATCATCCGGATTGTCATCTGTTTCGAAAGTTTCACATGATAGCAAACTAGACTTGATTCGTCCCAGAGTGTCAGGAGCGCAAGACACTCCAAGTTTACGAAGGAGACTGATGGCATCACTTTTAGCTTCTAGGACACTTATTCTTATCTCGTCATTGGTTGGAAGGTAAGTCGTCTTCAATTTTTCATCACTGAGCACTCCCAGCAGACGCTTCCTCTTCTCCCTTGGAAACTCAAGTTTACCAGTCATTTTGCATGTTATGCTGTGCATGATGTCAATTCTTCTTATTTTCTGTAAGATTTCCTTCATGGAAAAGTTGATGACAGTCGACTCTGTTGTGGTCATTGATCGCAATAGTCGGAACAGACTTTCACAGATTTGGCTTGAAAACAGGTGGATTAGCAAGCATTCAGGACAGTTCTCATTTCTACATTTGACAATTAGATGAATAATACTATGAGCTATGATTTCAACACATATGTATAAATTTCTTGAAACAAAGTTGTCAAGTTTAAACCGAGGATTGGACAAGAGCCAAAGTTTCCAGAACCTAAAAAAGAACACTGCAAACCATATCTTATAAATTATTTCTAATGGGGAGAGAGTTTTGTTCAGGCCAGCCTCCATAACAGAGCGCATTACAGTTAAATAAGCGACAGTGCCTTCACTATCTGGAACATGCTTTTCCATTGAATCAGTAACACGCTCACTGCACATTTTGACAGAAGCATTGAAATTCATTTTGTCCTTTTGCAGGTCAGCAGGAGTTAGTCCATGCTCCTCTTTACTAACAGAATCCATCAAAATCGTGAGATGAGAAACACTAGCCGTGAACTTTCCTAGAGGCAGATAGTACGATGGGCCTAATCTCAAACGGAACTTATTAACTGTGTGAATATAATCTTGCATAACTGTAAATTTCTTTGCATCAGTAGCAAAATAAAAATCTTTAAATTCTTTGGGGCATAGAGATCCAGAAGTGAACATAACACAGTGCATAGCAGACAACATCTTTAGGTCTCCATCAGAAGAAAAACCAATACACTCAATGTCTAACTTACCCTTGCAAAAAGGAAAATATATGGCCACTATATTGACAAAATATGTTGCTCAACTTGTATTGGTGAAATATGTGGAAAAGATAATTAAGCAAGATACTTTTCCGATATAAGAAATATGTGGAAATATATAAATTTCATACATTGCTCTATACATATATAAGCAATGTAGTGCGAATAGCACTATGAAGTCTACTAACGACTTCCTTTTCTATTTTAAAAGAATGCAATTGTCGCTTTGCCTGGACTTCCGGGGAGCGCCCAAGTCTACTGCACTGATGAACTTTTTGCGCTACACCCAAATAAGACGGTTAAAATGTCCCAACTGCTCCAGTTAACTTGTAAAACAGGATTTCTCAAAATTTCCCGAAGACTTACACGCATAGGAAAGGACCTTTCCCCTGATGAATATGTGGCGTCAATATATTTTACAAGATATAATGATCTTGAGAAATAGCCGCCTTTCAACATCGAGTGCCAAGGTTTCCAGAAAAGTTACTTGAAAATTCTGCCCTCTTAACTCTGCCTAATTCCACGCCAGGGAATGCATGTGGAGGGAATCGGGGTGGAGTGCACCATGACAGGTGCTGTGTCAGATATTGAGACATATATGTTGCAAAGATAATATTATATTGGGCAATATATTCCCAATATATTATCGGGCACCAACATATACCCCCACATATAAAAAACGTGTTGCGCAAGATAATTTGCAATATATTGAGCAAGATACAATTATATTGACAATGTATGAAACATGTATAGAGTCATATATTGCCACATATTTTTCATATATTTTCCTTTTTGCAAGGGTAGCAAGTTCCTCATATATATAATGCCACCGTTTGCGTGCATGGTCTGTTGTAAACTTATTGTCAGTGCCAACTATACATAAACAAAATGATGGGGCTCCATCTTGGGCAGGTTGCACCATAATACCATAGGCAGATGAAGATGGTTTACATTTCTCAAAATGAGTAGCTATCAAAGCTGCTGAAGATGCTGGAAAAGAATCCATTATTGGCACTCCATTTTCAGCAAGTGGAGGCACAGGGCCAATTATTTGGTCACTTGTCAAATCGTACAAGAATTTCTGAGTAATTCTAGTAGCATCTTCAGCAACGAACACTTTCCTTGGAAAATCATTATTATCTAAAAAGTCACTTAACTCAGTAAATCTAAACTCTCCCTCTTTAACAGGTTTTGAAGCTGAAGCAAGTGCTCTCTCAACAGTACTCACTGCGGGCAGAGCAGGTTTCAGATTTTCATACAGGAATTCATAAACAAACCGTCCAGAAATAATAAACAGGTAAACTGAAAAGTATTTTATTTCCACATCATAAGACCGTCCATGTGTTTCTCTGAGTTAATTCTTTTGAGCTGTTTCCAAGAGCAATCTCAAGAGAAATGACAAGTTTGAACGGTCTGATAAATCAGATACAATCGCTGACAATTCTTCACAACGGGCAGACAATGTCTTTATAATCTCAGCATTAGAAAGCAAAGTAATTTCAATGTCATTAAAGATTTTAAAATATGATGTTATTTTTAGCTGATTCTCTGTGTGCCTGCCAAGAGCACGTTTTCTTCTTTCCAATCTGCTGTACTTCTCAGAGGCAAATCTGCTGACAGGGGGGGTGTTAGCATGCTGTACTTTCATCCCCCCTAAAGTCCAAAATTTGTATTAGTATCAAAGGAGCTAGAAGTATTTGTAGTTGTAGATTCTCCATTTCCCTCTTCAGTTTGTTCTTTCCCATCACCATCTTCAGTCAAATCAATACTGGATGGCTCATCTTCATCATCTGTATTGGTGGTTTCAAGGGTGGTTTCCCTTTGATGAGTCTTGGTTTTCTTGGAAACGTAAAGTTCAATTTTGTCCTTTAGTTTGAAATCTTCTTTTGAAACATGATTTCTCCAGTGCCTATTCATGTTTGACAGGTTCCATGTCTCATTCGGATTGCGTTGGACTGTCTGACCTTTCTTACAAAATGAACAGATAATAACAGCAGATAAATAAGACTTTTCAGTTGTGTCAACAGTCTTAACATTAATGCCTAAGTTAGAAACTGATGTAGAAAACTCATCAGGTAAGGATTTCTTTTTGCAATGATCCTTCAGAATTTTTCTAATATCTAATACTTCTTTAGAAATATCACATGAATTAACGAAATCAGTCTTAGCTTTTTTAAAACTAGAACTAGATGGACTATCACAGAAATTGGACTTTCTAGTAGACTTGGCTTTAAATATAGGATAAAGAGACATTTTACCTAGACTCTTTTCTGACTCTGAATGGTTTTTTTTTACATATTCAACTATTTTCAACATCAATTTACACTCTCCTGGGACAAAAGAAAACTTCTCCTTTGTTTTACAGGACCCCAAGTACAACGGCAGTTCACTACAATCAATACGATCTAAAATGTCTCCACTTTTCACAAACTTAACGATGAAGTCCAAATCTTCTTGACCAAGTTCTTTTAATGCCTGGTATGAGCCGAATCCACTAATTTGAAGGAGTCTTAAGATGTGGTCGTCAATCTTGCAATTCATGGATTTCATCAATTCCCTCCACATAGGGTGTTTCAAGTGAAATTTTTCCTGGAGAGAAATAAAACAACTATGATAAATTGAATACATTTTAATTATAGTTATTTAAAAACTTTGAAAATGAAATGAATGTACCTCTTCTGTTAGCTCTTCTGATGATGATCCGTCTTCATTCAAGTGTTGATCGGTCTGATCAGTTGAACTCCCATCCGCTTGTTTCCCGGCCATTGCTCAAACTGCTGGTGCTGTAACATAAAGTAGAATTAAAATTTGCTCGGCATAAATGAACTTATTATTGATTGATTGGGATTGGGAATCGAATAAACAAAGTTTATTGATGAATTGGAGTGAAGCTACAGGCAATGTACAGTCAGGTAAACGTCACTAAATGAACCTAAAATTTTGCATAGTTGTATGAGACGTATGAACCGTTAACATCAATTAACATTAACGCCATAGCATAACAATTTGAATGTAAAGTTTTAAAAGAAAGAAACTTAAGTTCATTGCCTGGCACAAATTAAAACTGAACACACACAGCTGTTTGAATGCTCATTTCAATCTTACCTCTGAAACGGAGAGAAAATCCATCGTCAATGGTAGCTGGGGACTCGGTTGGGGTAGGTTGGGGAGGCCTCCGAGGGCGCCTCCCCCAACAGGTGCACACAGTGCCTCTTACCTGAAAGCCAAAACAACAACATAAAGGAACGAACAGACAAGATCATCGGGATGTTAGGTTATGTTACGAGGAAAATGCGCAAAATAAAATGGCCACAATGTCACCCATTGATTTACGTTTCACTTCCTTAAATCTAGTTGCTTTCCCTAACCCTGTACAGACGCCATGGGCAGCACGGCAAAATTTCCAAGTCCTTCCAAGTTTCTGTGTTGCGGCACGATATACTTCGCCACAACTTTTACTCAATGAGAAGGACACAAGGGCAAGCAAACAATAACTCGAAATTCTTTATGTTAATAGTTAGGCGCAAACGAATTTAGTCTTACCAGTAAGACGTCGATCGTGTTGCTAACGCCGCCGCCAAAACTAAACAGTAAACAGTCACTCGACCGACCGACGCGCGAAGGTTCTCGAAGGGACGAGGAGAGAAAAGGAGGGGAGGGGAAGAGGGCGAGGCAGAAGCGCGCGTGACCCGAAGGCGACCCGAAGAGGAACCAATCTGAATCTGAAGTAGACGCTCGTGAGCCGCGAAATTCCAAACGGAGACACGAGGGCTCGCACGAGGGGAAGGCTATTCTCGTCAGAATACTCGAAATTTCTTGCGACTTTATGAATTTTCTTTTGATTCAAATGCGACTAATTGTGATTGGATGTGACTGAAAATGACTGAGTGTGACTGGATCTGACTAGAGTGACTGGACATGACTGGAGTGACTGGAGGTGACTGCTGCGACTGGAATGGACTAGCATGTGACTGGAAGTGACTGAAAAAATGACTGGTCGAGCCCCTGTTCACTGACTAGTCGCAGTGAGGGACCCCTCGGACCGGACCTCTCTGGGCAAATTGGTAGCGTTGTTTTCGTTTAAAAAGTGCGTTTTATTCACTTTTTACAAGTTTGGAATTTTTTACCCGGTTTATGGCTGCAAAGAAATATGTGACCTCAACGCAATGTTATAGATAAAAGTCTCAGCTTTCCAATGCCATGTTGGAAAATGCTCTACAACCCTTCGTTTGAGAGATACAAGCTATAAACGAATGACATGTCATTCAAAATTGCAGTAAAAATCATGTTTTTTTTGTTAATTACAGATAGTTCTAGGGTATTAGGGTACATTGGCGTTGGGTAAATGATTGAAATATTACTAAATGTTCAAATTTCAATTCAGAAACTTACAGTAGATGTTTTCCTACAAGAAAATCTTCATGTTGAATCAGTTGAAATGCCATTTAAGATGAACAAACGTTTTGAAGCAAAACAACCCAAACAGCTGCCCAAAGGGTGTGACCTTGACCGAGCCCCTGCTGTACTAAGATTCAGGATGGAAGAAGCCGCTGGGCCTCCTGGCTACGCATCCCCAGCTACCGCAACAACATTTGTGACCTGGCCCGTCCGGGCCCATTGACACACCCCAAGGACCCCGCCTCATTGCGCGGGTGGAGAGCGACCCGTCGAATCGTAATGGGCTTGTAACTGTGGCACAAATCAAAACTTAAAATATTAAAAATTCACAGGAACTGATCAAAGTTTTGAAATAACCATAAAAATTTATGAACTTTTGTGAAAACGGCGTGTTGCTACGACAATTTTGACCTATGAAACAGTGTCTAAAAATAACGACTGAAACCTCCAATTTTTTTTAAATTGCTTAGATTTTTCCTGTGGGTTTGAATCTGCATTTACTTTACAGCAAAATTACAATTTTGAACTAATTTCAAGAGATTTTACAACGCTCATTAAAAATGCAAGGAGACAAAAGGACTGGCTGGATCCCACCCTGGATCCTCCCCCACACTACGCCGGAGTAGTCGGCCGTCAACCACCACCGCGCTACGCCGCGGCTTCTTCCACCCTGAATCTTAGTATAGTTGCAAGCATGACCAGCAAGCAGCTGAAAGGACTGGGGACGTTGAATTTGTTTTGACGGATTTGCCGTGCCACTGTAAAACGCAACGCGCGCACAATGTCCTAGACGACAAAGTGAAGTATGGCGGAGTATGGCGCGATAAAAAAAAACAAAACACAAGAGCCTTATTGCCACTTTGAAACGCAGGAAAAAAAGCCGAAGAACAAGACAAAGGCACAATTTGAGTACTGCATTATTTAAAATAATTGTCATGAGAGTATTTTTGCTACTTCGCAATCAAAAGAGAAAATGACAGAGGTGGTTATGATTCAGAACGTTTGTTCATCTTAAATGGCATTTCAACTAATTTAACATGGAGATTTTCTTCTGGGAAATCATCTTATGTAAGTTTTCAAGAAGAAATTTTAACATTTAGAAATGTTTCAATCATTTAGCTAAAGCAGATGTACCCTGATACTCTAGAACTAACTATAATGAACAAAACAAGCTAAGGCCCGCCTTTCCGTCAAACCGAGTTGCCAGCTCCGCTTTGCTGCGCCGGCAAAATGGTTCGACAGGGGGCAGGACCAGCTTGGCCTGCCAGCGGCTTCTCCTCAGGCGTTCGGCCCTCGCGTCACGTCAGACGTCGCTTGGCCCAATCGCAGGCTATGTCTCGGGTTCCCCAGACCCACGGTTCTAAGTGGTCTAAAGGGTCTAAACCAGCGGTTCCCAAATTTGGGTCGCGGAATTTTTTTTGGGGTCGCGGCGTTGTGCCTTGCGCACGGTGTAGAGAGACCCGGTGGCGGCACTCCGGTACCCTGCCCATAGCGCGCCGTGTCCCCCAAAACGGGGACGGATTAGGGCGCCCGCTGGCCACTAGTGTCGCCACCGTCGCCGGGAGGCCAACTACGACGTTCGGTGCGCGTAGCTGCGGTCGGGGCGGCCGATGCTGCCAGCCGGCCGCCCCGACCGCAGCTTCGCGCGGACGGGCTGCGTAGTTCGCCCCGCAACTACGCTGCGCCACGCTCCGATCGGCTCGGCGCTGCTCGGCTCGTCGTTCGGCAGGCGCGCTGGACCGGGCTCGGGGCGGCGGTTCCTCCGCGTGAAGCTGACCGGAGGCGGCCGGCCGGCAGCATCGGCCGCCCCGACCGCAGCTACGCGCACCGAGCTTCGTAGTTGTCCTCCCGGCGACGGTGGTGCTGTCGCTCGGTGGCGAGCGGGCGCCCTAATCCGTCCCCATTTCGGGGGACAGCCCAGGCGGCGAGTGCCGCCAACGGGTCTCCCTACACCGTGGCCTTGCGTCACCTTGGGTCGCAGGAGCGTCTACCTGGGTGGCCAGTGGTCTCCGGCAGACTCCGGAATTTGCGCTTCCGCGAAGGAAAACCCAAGAGTTGTTTGTCCCTGCCTTGGCAGTAGGAAGCTCCCCCAGCAGCTGCTTACTTGGAAAAACCCGGAGGGGAAGATAGATTTACACGGAAGCGGGGGCCTTGACCTCAGTCGTGGAGGAGAGTGGCCTGCAGCGAGGTCCCACTGTTGTCGCGGCGGCGTAGTACAACCGGCGCCAAATATGAATGGCTGTCCGAGCATTGTTTCTGTAACTGGGGCACGGCGCACGGCGGGAGTCGGGGTGGAGTGAAGCGGAGCAAAACATCGCGGCTGGGGGATGGCACCTACTTGGCAGAATCGTCCTTTTCTGACTTGGTTTACATAAAAAACAAACATAGAAACCGCCTCGACGTCGAGGGAGACCTGCGTGTTGCAGTTACACGCAACACTCAACCTCGAATGGAAAATCTGGTGCGCAGGATGCAGGCTCAGGGAAGCCACTAATTTGACAATAAAGCAATGAGAAACAAATCTTCTTTCATTTAAAAAGGGTTAAAACAAATTAAACGACGTGACAAAGTTGAACAAAATATAATTAAAATATTTAATAAAACACACAAAAACCTTTTTTTTTTATTGTGGAGGGGGGGGGGGATTTTTTGGGGGTTGGGTTGCGAGGGGTCGCCAACTTTCGGCTGTGGGGTCGCGAAAATTTTTGGCAGCCATTTTTGGGTCGCGAGCCGAAAAAGGTTGGGAACCGCTGGTCTAAACGGATTTCATTTTCGTCATCAGCACCTTCAAAAACCTACGAAGTGATGTATAACTTCCTATATCGTGTAAAGTGCCTAAAAAGTTGCATTTTTCTGCTTTTTTTTCAGTGTTTAACGTTTGTATGACTGATTGGGATTTTTAGCGTGTGGTGAGCCAAGGACATACCTAATAAACCTGCAAAATCTCAGTTAGATCGGCCGAGCCGTTCAGGGGGAATAGTGCTGACACACACAGACAGACAGACAAAGCTTTCCAACCCTAGTGGTTTAACTGGCTTCGCTAATCGCGCAGCCAAAACTTTTTTAGTCGGTCGACCCCTTCTGATCCTGATCTGGTCAACACACGAGAGCGGCCGATTGTGTTCAGACCAGGTCCAATCAACTTTTCTCGTCGCCCCGGTTCCATGCAGCAGCCTTTCTGCGGCTCGTACAGGATTTGCCCCACCGGGTTGTTTGTCCGGACAGCACTCCTTAAGTACCCTCCAAATCTGGTTACTCCATCTCAACTCCTTCCTTGTGCACAGACGCCAACGACACATAGACACAAAGGCAAATCCATATGACATCCCTTATTCTATAAGTAGAAAGGCGGGCCAAAAACGTGATTTATACTCTTATTTGATCCATGAAGTGGAAGAAAGAGGTAACTCAATTTTAGTCATTTTTGAGGAGAAACAAAAACCTGTTTTCAGAAAAAACTAAAGCTAAATGAGCCAATGTTGTAAATGATTTATAAGTCAGTAAAACATGACAAACATTCTGATAATTTTCAAAAGAACCAGACCACTCTGTCTAGGGTTTCTGTGAGTTACTTCCTTGCATCGAAGTCGGAAAAAGAGTCATTTATACTAGCCTCTTTTAAATTAGATGGAATTTCGAGGTAACTCAAGGGCAACATGTGGAAAAAGGAGCTATCTCAACTTGCGTCCAAATTATCCTGTCGCATTTGGAGACAAGTACAGATGTGTCTAAATGCCACAATGGTATTTGGAGGCAAGTGTAATTGAGTCTAAATGCCAAAGTTGCAAAAAGAGATAAGTCCATTTACACCTAATGAAGCCAAAAAGCTTGAAATTTGATGAATACGTATTTTCAAAAGTAATGTATCAAATCACAACTCTTGGAGTGGAGGCCTACCCTGTAGTGGGAATGCACTGTGGGCTGCTTTCGCTATCGCAGTGTCGCCGTCATTACGCTATGTGGTCCATTTTCCTGTGAGTTTCATCAAATTTCAAGCTTTTTGGCTTCATATGGGATAAATAGACTTATTTTTTTTTTGCAACTGTGACATTAAGACTCAATTGCACTTGCCTCCCAATGCCATTGTGACATTTAGACACAATCGTACTTGTCTCCAAATGCCATTGGATAATTTGGGCACGAGTTGAGTTGACTCCTTTAATTGTCCTAGGCATGCATAAAGATATAACTTGAGTTAGCTCCTATTTCCAAGCTTTTCAACGGACTCATGTGATATTGGGTGAGTTGACTCTATTTTCCGCTCGGTTGAAACCGTAAAAGGAGCCAAGTCAAGATATATCCTTTTTCCATGTTGATTTTCTCTTAAACTACTTGGAATTGAGTTAAATAATTTAGTGTGGTCATGGCAACCATTCTAAAGAACAACAATATGGAAAAAAAATCAATTAATGTTTAGCGGCTGTATCTCTCAAACTAAGGGTCGTAGAGCATTTTCCGACACGGCATTGGAAAGCTCAGACTTTTAACTACAACAATGCGTTGAGGTCATATATTTCTTCGCAGCCATAAACCGGGTAAAAAATGCCAAACTTGTTAAAAGTGAATAAAACGCACTTTTTAAACGAAAACGACGCTACCAATTTGCCCAGAGAGGTCCGATCGGACCCCACGAGGTCTCGTTAGACTCGCCCTACTTAGTAGACAGAGAAACAATCGCGTCCGGTGTGCTCCGTCTCGTCCCGGTTCCTCTGGAACTCAGAACGCAATCATAAACGGATTTCAGCATAAAAGGGTCGAAATTGGACTTTTGAAAAACATTGGCGACCCCTAAATATTATTTGACCGGTCTCAGTTTCAGTGTAGGTTCATCAAATAGATTAAAGAACAATTTTCCGCTTGTGCCGGTATGAATTTCGAAAAATCGTGTTTTACAATACCCCTTACTGGCAATGAACCGTGGGCACGTTGCGCGGCCACGGGCGCGGCCTAGCTCACTACCCTGCAGAGTGGCCTCTACTGCGGGTAGGCGTTTCGTTTGTGACCGATAAACTGTGCTTCCGCACTGTGTTGCAGCCAAGCAGTGGGGCCGGTGCCTGCAACCCGCGCTCTATTCGTGTTGCACGCACGGAAAGCGAGACGAAAACATTGCAGGGGCTGCGCACTAGCTCGTTGTTAAAAATTAATAAAATTTAAGGAAATTTATGACAAATTTTGGCACTTTTTGACACTAATTTATTGCACTATCGGTGCGATGAAAACTGGGACAAGTGCACACGCCAAATTTTTAGGTAGAATTTTGTGCGTGGTGATGCAGGATTCTATACCTGCGTAACAATGAGCATACAATTGTGCGCAAATTTATGCTTTTTAGGCACGAAGTAGAAAATTCATGTATAATTTCTTAGATAGTGAGTGCAATGCAGAGAAGTGCATTTCCGTGTACCAAACAAACTGTCGGTGAGAGCCACCGGAAATGAAATCCGACCAATAGCAGCGCGCTCCTTTTCGCCTCTGTACCGCTTACACCAAAAACGCTGGCACCCCTGAAAAAGCGCGTTCGAAAGAAAATCGTCTTTCACTGCAGCTAGAAGACATCCAACAATTGCATTGACGTTGTTTTCGAGCGTGGCCATTTGGATCGGCCGGTCGGTCGGTGATTGTTGACCAGAGTGTTTCGCGCGCCTGCGCGAAGGCGCTGTTGTTTTCAAAAGTGCCAACCTCAAATGTTCGTTACTCTTTGAATCGGAGTGAAATAGGGCATTAAACTGCGTGCCAGTGCACATTCATTTGAGACTAAACATTTCCTAATGAAGTTTGAGTGTGACTGTAAGTCCCTTTTCGAAAACAATTGGCGTGTAGCTGCTCCTTGTAGAGAGGTTGGATGGTACTTCTGAATTCAGATGAAACTATCTTAACACGGCGGTGATGCACTTTTCTAACCTCAAAGTATTTAAAAATTGGTGAAATGAATTATTTTACTGCACGTTTCTGCGAATAACTTGACCTTCATGTATTATGAAACTGTCATAAATGTCTATTTTTTTGACACAAAGTGACACGCAGCTGGTCTTGTACGTAAGTTTTGGTTTTATAAATAATGGTCTACCAAACATTAACAGAACTCCACTCAACGCAGTCCTAGCTACGCTTTATTTGTTAAACCAGAACATAAATATGAAATTAACTTCGTGACAACTAGGATTTCTTGAAATCGTATTTTTTACTTTGATTATTATGAAAATTTCATGTATGCACAAAATCGTGGATGTTACACGTAAAAAATTCTACCTAAACTTTTGGTGCGCACAGGAGCGATCGATACGATATCCAAAGCCTTTGGATAAGGAGTGTGCTGAAATCTTCCGTGGTGTTTTGCTGCCCCCGAAAAATATGCTAAGGAAACACTGCTAATGCTGTGAGCCAACCGTCGTGTACCAGCATTTTTTCAGTTATTTGTTGAAAGTGTAAAAACAATATTGAGTGAAGGTAAAGCCAGCTGCACGTTACCGCTAGGCCGTCTGTCGCACCGGTTCGCGGCTGCCAGCGACGCACCGCGTCATGCTGCGCGGAGGGCTCAAGCACTCACGGTGGAGCGACGCGAGGCGAGGCACGGGCGAGGCGACTCGAAGCCCCCACGGACAGCCGCTCAAATCCTTTTAGCCTTGCCATTCCAGCCGCTCACTCGGTCGGCTCGAGAGCACAAGCATTATGATACATTTATAACAAGGCAGGTGTACGCCAGACCGTGTCTTGTCGTAACAGGCTTCGCGATGCTGCGCCAGTTACGACAATCCACGCCTGGCGTTACACCTAACTTGGCCTGCGGCGCTCCCTGCATGCCTTCGGCAAGCTGTTTCAAGGTGTGTTGAGGCAATACTCTACAAACTCAAGTGTGTACATAGTACACTGCACCTGGAGCCAACATGCAAGTACACTCCAGGTTGGAGTGTACTTGCCTAGTACACTCCACGTTGGCGTGTACTTGCCAAGTACACGCCAGGTTGGCTGAAGTTCCCTATTCTTTACGTGTTAGACTGGGCAACAGTGTACCTGCAGGTATGCGCCACCTGGCGTGTACTTGGCAAGTACACGCCAACGTGGAGTGTACTTGGCAAGTACACGCCAACGTGGAGTGTACTTGGCAATTACACTCCAACCTGGAGTGTACATGCATGTTGGCTCCAGGTGAAGTGTACTATGTACACACTTGAGTTTGTAGAGTAACACTGAGAATGAAAGAGTCATGATCAGGACTAAAATTTTGGGTGAGGAATTCTTTATTACCCAAATTTTGGTGAGGAAACCTCCCTCACCCAAATTTGGGTGAGGAAGCCTTTCTCACCCTAATTTGGGCGAGGAAGCCTTCCTCACCTAAATTCGGGTGATAAAGTATACCTCGCCCAAAATTGAGTATTGATCAAGACTCTTTCATTCTCAGTGAAGTAGTTCACCACGTGATGAAGTGTCGAAATCGATTATGTTAGAAAATTCGGGTCCTTACGCGGTTGAAACTTTGGTCGGGGGTCAAAATGGATTTCATTTTCGTCATCAGCACCTTCCAAAACATACGAAACTATGTAAAAATGTCTTTACAATGTAGTCACTAAAAAGTTGTACTTCCTCTGCCGTCCTTTTAAGTGTTTTTCGTTGTTACGACCAAATGAATTGAGATAGGAAGCTGAATTTTAGCGTGTAGCGAGCCAAGGACATACCGAATAGCCCTGCAAAATCTCAGTTAGATCGGCCGAGCTTTTCAGGAGGAGAAGTGCTGACACACAGACAGACAAAACTTTCCAATCCTACTGGAGTAACTGGCTTCGCTAATCGCTCAAGCAGTTATAAATTCTGCTTCTGTTTTTGCGAATAGCAAATGTATCATCTGCTAAAAAGACGCCAAAGTTCAGAGTTTGAGTGACTTCCCTTTAAGGTATGGTTAAAGAGTTTAGTACCGAAACAAATCTGGCAAGATTCGATTCATTTTGAAGTCGAAATGTCAAAGTTAAATCTTAAATTATCGTGTCAAAAGTAAGGTAGGCAGAAAACATAAAATTTATAAAATGACAGAGAAGTTGAAATTAGCACCGAATTGTTTACTTCGATTCGTTTTTTATTGGAATTAGATTTGAAAAATAATTTAAGATTCGGATTTAATTCTTAACGAAAATCCTTAATTCGCAGACCCCTTCTTCCACCCAGGGGGCGATAATGAACAAGAGAGCGCGTAGAGCCATGCTCCCCGCTGCTGCAGAGGTTACAAACTCATTCGCCTACCCAAAACTTCCAAATTTAACTTTAATTACAGAGAAAGTGTCTACGGAGACACCTGGGTTTGTTGGCAATTTGCAGTGTTTACACTTACATTTTTTGTGGGTAAAAATCAGCGGTTTGGAAAAGCCTTAAAGCGTACTGCACTCTACACATAATGCGCTTTCGATCTGAGCCAAGCGCTTTCCAAACAACGGCCTAACGTCCTTGGAGTGTGAATCGAGGCCCCAAAAAAACAGATTCGGCCCGTGTGCTAGACTTACATCGAAACGAAAAAAAACTGCCGTGACACATTTAGAGGTTCAAACCAACGTGACGTCCTGGAGGTGCGCCCTGAGGAAGGGCGGCCACGAGTGATTCCTGCCCTCGGCAAGGGCGTGACTGTGAGACGTGTTCCGTCGGTGCGACTAGTGCTGCTTGCCTCACTCGCCGGGCGCAGTCCGCCCTGGGCGTTGCAGTGGAGCACGCGTCGAGGTGAGCTGCGTTCGGGAAGACACGTGATTCAAAGCCACAGCGTGCCAGTCCGAAAGCAGCCAACCTCTCCACGCTGGCAGTGCTGCCATGCAGTGCGGGGCCTTGCAGCACCGCCGTGCAGTGTGGGGGTGGGGCCTTGGTGGGGCCCGGCCAGGCAGGCGGGGCGCAGCGCACGGAGCCTCCAAGCCGCGCAGCCTTGGCCCCGGCGGGCCGGACGATGCGAGTGAAGACTGCCTGCTCCGAGTTCTGCGCAACAGAAGCAAAAACTTTGCCTTAAATGACACCAAAAATGCATGAATTTTGAACAGAGACCTAAACTTAACTGAAGCAAGGTATGGAAATTTTGGGCCTAAATTCGATCACAATTTTTTTTTGCAAGCACGCCAGATAAACGGAAAAACCAGACGCTGGGAGGGCATGGGCGGAGATGCGACACAGCGAGGCATCGCTCCCCTCCATCCATTTAGGGCATTCTACATAAATCACTGTAAATCAAATGGTGATGCATCTCACCATCTGAGGGGTGAGACAGAACTGTCTCACCGAAAAAGGGTGATACTAAAGTGTATCACGGAAAAAAGGTCGTACTCAAATGTATCACCGAAAAAGAGTGATACTTCCTCAGAAAAACAAGGGCCCATCTCACTGATGTCTGACCATTTTTCGGTGATACATTTGTGTACGACCTTTTTTTCGGTGATACATTCGTGTATGACTTTTTTTCGGTGAGACTTTTTGTATCACCGGAAATGGGTGAGACGTCTCACCCTTTGAATTGCAGTGATGTTACAACTTCAAGTTTTGAACTGTAAAAAAATTAAAAGTTGTCCGATTTTGTTCGTATTGGGCTCGTTTTTATGGTTTCGGCATGCAGAATTCAAAACAACATTAAAGGCCACGCTTTTCGTGAAAAAAAATTTCCCCCTTAAAGCATAGGGAAAATGACTACGGAGTTCACATTTTAAAGTAATACCTGGATTGCAGCTGTATGGGTTGAAACAGTAGAACGCGCAAATACAGCTGACAAAGGGACCAAGGCATTGTTGCGTCCACATTTCGAAAGTTATGTTGCACAGGGGATCTGTGGCAAATCAGGTACGGAGTTAACATACACAAAAAATACGCGACCCGTTGAAATTAGGGTACCAATCTGATGCTATCCTTTGGACACACTTCTCCGAAACTTAGTGTCTAGAAGTGTTTTCCCATCCGGAATCCATTGCAGCTGTCAGAGGCTGCGACTTCCCCGTTTGACTTGTGGAGAGCCTAACTCGTTGCAGTACACGTGAATTATTGGGAAGTAAAAACGTCGGGATAAAAGTTAATTCTGTGCTGGCACGAAGCTTCGCAACTTTAATGAAAGTCAGTAAGATCAAGTTGAAGAATGGGAGTGCCCCAGGAAATAGGACCCTCGGGAACGTCACACCAGAGTACACGAGTGACTCAACCCTCGCGAGGGCCACAAATAATTCAACCGTCCCGCAACACTGCAAAGTCCAAGGCAATACTTGAGTATCTCTAAGGCGATGCAATTTAGTATCGCCTACAGACGGCCTTATCGAAAAATCATGCCTGCAAAACGGCGATACACATAAGTATCGCCAAAATTTGGTGATTAGTTGCCACAAGATTTGGAATTTCCGTTTCCTTGACATTTCCATGACTTCTCCCTGACAACAATTGAGCTTTTGTATGACTTTCTAGGGAAATTATAAGGAACATTACACCAGGTAAAAAACAAACTAAAAATGGTTCAGCGGCAAAGGAAGGAACTACCCCGACGACGGGCGCCCGAGTGCACCCGGAAGCAGACGACGCGGCGCGGCTGGTAATTTTTACACTTTCCCTCCCAATTCTGTGTGATTTTCCCTGACACCATGACACTTTTCCATGATTTCTATGACAATTTTTTTCCCATGACTTTTCCATGATTTCTAGGTTTTCCATAACGCGTGGCAACCCTGTGATACTTTGGAGTGAAGCCTAAATCTGGCAATTAACAATGGAGTAGTCCCCTAGAGTCGTACAAAGTTTATTCGCAAATCTTGGCAATTCTCCAAGATTTCGCCAAATTCTTACGACAGTTTTGAGTAAGGCAAGATTTTTCGGTAAGGCCGTTTGTTGACGATACCCAATTTTATCGCCAAAGCCAAAAAAGGTACTAAATATGTCACCTTTGGGTTTTTAGTGAACCAACTGCGTTGACAATGGCATCCCTTTCCCGGACCAACCGGCAAACTGCTGTTCAAACTGAAAATGTATGCTTCAGAAACACACTATAATACCACACTTGAAATGCGGAGGTGTACAAAAACTCAGTTTCTTTACTTGGAACAGCAGAGTTTCTCTGCAAACTGGAGTGTGTACATAGTACACTCTTATTGGAGCATGCTACAAAGTACACTTGCTAGGCATGATTGCTAGGCACACGCTGAAATTAGAGGGTGCTTGGCAAGTAAGCTTACACGCAAAATAAGAGTGTGCCGGCAAGTACACTTTAACCGGCCCATGCTTTTGGATAGTACTCATCAAGTGTATTATAGCGTATACTTGCAGGTACACTCTTACTTAGCGTGTACTTACCAGGCACACTCTATTTTAGCGTGTGCCTAGCAAACATGCTGAAAATAAGAGTGTGCTTCTATGTGAACATTTCACTTTGAAGAGTTGCAGTGTCTGTACTTCAGGTTTAGAATTCCCCAGACTGCAAATCCAAGTGTAGGACAAGTCGACACTTGTTGGCGGGGGCGTCGACCGGGGGGGGGGGGGGGGGGGGCCTCGGTTCATCAGAAAAATATTGGGTTGTGCTCATTGGTTTCCTTGGTTCATTAACTTATTCTTATATCCCATGGAAAGCCTCTCAAACGATTTTTTGACAATTTCCCCAAGATTTGGGACTTTTTCGTTAATATTTAGACGTTTTTAGCCAATTTCTCCCAAAGTGTGAGCCTTTGCTCAATTCTGGGCACAGATTTGGATTCCTTGACTCATTTTACGTCCGAAATAATATGTCTCACCAACTGGCTCGGAAACCTAAGGCATAGGGTAAAATACCCATATTCAAGTTAAAAAAAAAACCACAACAGAAACATGGCTACAGATTGGACAATAAATTCTTGCCGGACAAGATACTTCGGCTTTTTACATGTCTCTAGGACACTAAAACGCCCACCAAACATCAGCTAAATCGGAGAGGTGAAATCCAACCCTGTCACCTCTTATTTATTTTAACTCTCAAAAAAAAATAAAAAAAAATGAAATGCTGTCCGATTTCGCTAAAATTTTGGTGGAAGGCTTTTCTGACCTCCCTCTTCCAGAAAAACCACCGGACAGACATTCGATTATTTTTGGCCCACCCTACCGAGGGACTGAGAGAGGTCTGCACCGAAGGGGCCCGAAGTGCGAGTTGGGCGGCTCGAATTTGGCTATACTTTCGGTTTATGACAAGAACAAAATTTTGAACAAAGGACCGGCGACTTTGCAAAATAAAAAAATAAAATAATAAAAAAAGACGGATTACTTTATATTTACAAACTGGTATTTTGAAACAAATAATTTTAGGTCGTGGGGCGATAAATCAGCGTGCTAGCACCCTCGCACTGGGGCAGCCCGCTGTGTATGAGGCCTTTGACTGTATCCAGAAGGCAACACAGTCGATTCGCGGGGGCAATTCCAATGGTCCCCTTTCAAGAGACTCCCAAAGCATTAAGGAATCTTCTCTTTCGTGTTAAAATAAATTAATGAAGAACTATTTGCTGATGCAAGAACAACTTCGAATTGAGCACCTGAAATTAAAATAAGAGTGGAGTCATTGGAATCATTGGATTTACAGCGGCGGGCTGGCTGGGCGAGCAAAGCACCCAGGCAAGGGGTCCGATCGACGTGTCACACCACGAACTTGGCTACCCAGCTGGCCAAGTAAGCAACCATGAGTTCATGCTAAGCAAAGTACATATTTACAACTGCATGCTTCGCCCCGTGACACTAATACGCAGAGGAAGTGTACTTGACGAGTATGCATTTGTAAGTGAGTCCTCTGTTGACAGGTACATTTGCAGAGCAGCGGTCTGAGGGCAAGAAAGCTGCTGAGCACTGCCAGTGAGTGTGGCAACAACGCAGCCTAAACCAGAGCTGTGCACAGCTAGTTGATGCGGCAACAACGCCCCTGACCAGAGCTGTGCCATTGGGTTCCGAGCCCCGCCAGAGAGCAGCACCGTCGACCCACAAGAGCTGAGCCAACCTGGACAGTGAGTTTGAACTTGTGGTGAGCTTTGTTTGACGCTTTGATAAGCCAAAAACCCAGACTCGCACAAAAACACAGAATTGGAAACTCCACCCTCGACAAGCGCAAAGCAAGCGCGGCCGCCACCGAGTGCTACCCAGTTGAAACTCTCCGGTCGAAAGACTCAACTCCTTTAAACAAATGTTTATGAGTAGTCGCGGTGTTGGCAACTACGCCTTGGCGGGCGGTGCTGAGCTTTGCCTACACTCCAAACCTTGGCTGTCTCGAAACTGTACGCCTTAGGCGTATGCCACAGAAGAGCGAGCGCCTTAAGGCGCTTTGAAACTAGACGCTAAAGGTGTACACCCCATTGAGCACCTTGTGCAGATAGAAGTCAGCATGTCCTTGGTTGAAGGGAAGGTGCGTGCATTGTTCACACCCTGGATCATAGGCACTCAGCTCAACTGGCCTCAAGATGGGTAAAATGTACACACCCTTGAGGCCCGTATGGGCATGGCCCACCAAAGAGGAAAAGATGGATGCATGCACATGCACACAGCTTGAGCTAAGGCACGTTCGTGTGACTGACAGGGCACAAGCTGCGTGCTTAGGCAACACGTTGTGGCTCATATGACCATTGCTTTACCATGTCTGAATGACATGGCCTGCCCTATGTTACTTCAATCTGCACAAGGTGCTCAATGGGGTATACGCCTTTGGCGTCTAGTTTCAAGGCGCCTCAAGGCGCTCGCTCGCTTTTCTATGGCATACGCCTAAGGCGTACAGTTTCTAGACACCCAAGATTTGGAGTGTAGGAACCCCAACTCGGTCCGTCTGAACCCTCACGGTCCGGAGGGGGCGTGTTGGCCCTGGGTCCGCCAGTCAGCGACGCGTGTGCAATCAGGACGCCAAACTGTGGAAGCGATAATGGCCAGTGGACACACTGTACAGTTGGTAAATGAAATGCAAGCTTGGCGCAAGGCGCAGCGGAAGTAATGCCTGAGATGCCCCGAAACATCCGGACAAGAAAGGGTCTATTCTACAGTGCACGCTCAAAAATTAAATACGAAATAAGCAGTGGAGGGGAACCCCGTGGTTGACCCACGTGGGGGCAGGATGTGCACTTATCCGAGGGGCAAAAATCTGCGAAATTTTTTGAGCACTGGGATTTCAAATTACAAGTTATTTCAGAGCGAAACGTACACCAAGATTTAAGCTGTTTCCACCTTACAAGAATTGACAACAAACCAAAAATCTTGGCTCCTGCACACTTAATGCAATTTCAAGTACATCCGTCGGTACCATCCACCAGGTACAAATTGTCCAATAAAAGAGCAAGTTGCGCTAGGCATGGGATAATATGTATCACATGGTACAAAAGATAACACCGACGGCTGTGCTTAAAATTGCACCATTCATAAGACAAAATAAGCCCCGTGACATTTAGTGCATGTCCTTTGACAATGACACAGCGACGAGTGACCTTCTTTAATTATTGCACGGAAACAAATCATTTTCGTTTCCTGCGGCAGGGTTCACTCATTCGAAACGCATACGAAAAATCTGCTTCGTAACTACGAAGGGAATGAAGGCACTGTAAGACTGCTTACTGTTATGAAGAGATTTTTTTGTATCACAAAAGGGTTTCCCCTCATAATACGTACAAAGCATTTTTTCGTAGATTTTACAATGCTTTTGTTTCCATCGAATAACGAAGCAATACTCGGACACACACGTTATTCTGTGCTGAGCAAACTTGTGGCAAACACAGCCGACCAAAAGCAAGCGAAAGGAATTTACGGAAGTGCACCAGTCATTTAGAGTCCAGAACACAGTTTGATGAAAAAGCTAAACCGCGAAATATAGAACTAGGTAAAATCTGGTCAAGGATCAATTTTGGGCCATTGTTTCGGCGGGCCGCTGCGAGCGAATCGGTTTGAATTCCAGAGTGAGCCTTCCTTCGCTTTGCCTCCTTGAAGAAGATGTCAGAGCGGCGAACACATCGCCACCTTTCGGGCAGCGAAGGCAGATCTCCCGGAAAACAGCGCGAACTGGCGCCTTTCCAAGGGCCAGAGAGAAGGGGAAAAAGGAATGTATTACACATTGCAAGCCGGCAGCAATTGCGTGAAGCGGAACGGGTATTTGTCTACTTTACGGGCTTCAACTTGTTGGATCCCCTAAAGTACACCACTGGCTGCGGAAAATCACGTACAGTTGAGATATCATGGTGGTTTTATGGCGCTCGGCCTCGTTCTTGCTTAATTTAACAAATTAGTGAGTCACCCTACCCTTCCAACGCGGTTTTAGCAGACTCAGTTCGGCATTCAACTACTTCGTTATAGACCCAACGTGTTTGTAAACTTACTTTTGCGTGTTCCGCTTTAATTTTCACTCATTGTGATGTGCTGTTTATTATTGGAACGTCATAAACACTATACCTCAAGTCTTGGTTCTGAAGTGCGTTATTCACCCTCAAAGACCAGCGAGTGGACACCAGGGACTGTAAAGTAAAGCACGCTCTGCTACGCGTGAGTGAGAGTGAGCGTGAGCGTGAGAGTGAGAGAAGTCGACCAATATATTTTTGGAAATTGTAGATGTTGCTGATATCTATGGGTTGCGCATATTTTACTTTAGCTGCTTCGCGAACAAATTAATTACGTCTAGAGACATGAAGTAGGACCCTTCATGCTAAAAAGCGTGCCGCGCGTGCCGGACCAACCTAACAACAACAAAATAACTTCGAGTTCGAGTGCATGCGGAGCAAAAGCTTCCACCAATAATATTTAACAAAAATAACAAACACAACTATAAAACGCTTTGTGTTGAAGTATTGCGAATTTTCTAACGGAGGAAATCCGCACGTGAAAAGGCTCCTTCGTCAGCGCTCACCGTAGCAGAGCGTGCTTAACTTTACAGTCCCCCAGTTAACCAGTGGACGGGCCAGAGCCTTGCTGCGAGGCTAACAGCGCTAGCGCCATCTCTTGTGAGAATGAGAAAATGCGAGACGGATCACAGGCGAAGTTTATTTGAGGCTTTCGAATTGAGTTGTCATTCCCATATATTTTCCCTTCTATTAATGAGAGGAAACGTGTAAAAGTTATTCCAGAAAGGTTATCTTGGTTTCTGTCGTCGACCTACTGTCAACTAAAAGTAATTTCTGAAAAGTTGTGGCCACCCCGAACTATGCTCGCGACGGGAGGGTTAAAATTGTTTCTGCTCACCCAAATCTTCTTCCACCGACGATGCGAGCCTTGTTGTTCAAAGCAGAGGATGCTGTCAGCAATATTCTCCCTTTTATTAATGCGAAAAAAAATGGTGGAAAAGCATTTGAGTCCGTTCATGGTCAACATATTGTGTAATTGAAGGTTGTGTGTCCATGCTGACTTGATGGTTACATGCCATGTACAGAAATCAGCCAACAGCACAGTTCTTGACGACCTCCCATGAGGCTCAGGCATTGAGCAGTTCAAGGTTTGAGGGCCAAAAGTAATCCAACAAACTTTTAGACCTCCACCTACGATACAAGGGCAGCTGCAGACGGATGAAACTTCCAGACCAAACTTACGGAAATATCATTTGAGAAGAAATTGGCCGAAGCGACACCTGGTTTGAAATCTAACGCTTGTTTCGTCCAAATATCCTAAGGGGTCATAAAAGTCTTAGTTGACAAAACAAACCTAACAGAACCTTTACATGAAGAATGATTATAACAATAACATTACCGCTACAAAAAGATGAAACATTCTTCATCCCATTTCAGATTTATGAAGAACTTAACTTCTGAATGTATTGAATAAAGAAAAGAATCCTCACAACACAATCTCAATGAAAACAGAACTGACACTATGATTTCCCTTTGAAGTGGCTTGAATTGATTGATGGGATTAAAAGTTATGAAAATCCGAACTAATTTTTATCACAAAGACACTCTCTCTCATAGAGACTGATGTAGTGTTAATTTAAGACGAGAAGAGAAGGGCAGAAAACCAAAGCCTTGAGTAGGTGCATTTCTGGCACATTCTCCGTTGGCTTTAGAGTCGCAGAAGTTGTCAGCCTGTAACACACTAAATTTTAATGGATATTCTTGAATGACAATAAAAATAACTTCCTAAAGTGCATCATTGTGCCCAAAACCTCTATTGAAAATCAATAATAGCCTTATCAAGTCAATATGAACACCAGAACATGGGTAAGTACACTGCTAAAACACTTTATTGGATTGGGAGACGGAAAAGCTATCAACAGCTCTCCATTCTTAAAGTCCATGTTCTGGTCATCATATAGACTTGATGAGGTTATGATTGATTTCCAATAAAGATTTTGTATCACTGATGCTTGTCATATAGTCATTTTGGTTGTCAAAGAAGAATTTTTAGTTAAATTTATCATGTTAGAGGTTGACAACTTCTTCGACACTGAATCCAACGGGGAATGTGGCAGGGATGCATCCACTCAAGTCTTTGGTTTTCTGCCCTCTTTTTCTTGTTTTAAAATTAAACCTTACCTATTTTTCATGAGAAACAGTGTCTTTTTGATCCAAATTACTTGAAAAATTTAGAAAATGGTTCAGATTTTTATAACTTTTAATCCAATCAATCAATTCAAGGCACTTCAAAGAAAAATCATATTTTCAGTTTTGTTTTTTTTATAGAGATTGTGTTGTGAGGCAGCTATTCTTAGTTCAATACGTTAAGAAGCAAAGTTCAAAAGGAGAGGTTCTCACTGTCATAAGTAAGATGATAAAAAAGTTTATCTTTTTGTGACGCTTAATGTTATTGTGATAATCATTCGACATATAAAGGCCCTATAGTTTCGTTATCTCAACCTAGATTTTTATGCCCTCTCAGAATATATAGGCGAAACGAGCGTCAGAGTTGAGATCAGGTGTCACTAGAGCCAATTTCTTCTTAGTTGGTATACCCGTAAGTTTGGTCTGGAAGTTTCATCTGTCTGTAGTGGCCCTTGTATGGTAGATAGAGATCTGAAATTTTGTGGGGTTACTTTCGGCCCTCAAACCTTGGACTGCTCAAAGCTTAAGGGGGCTTATACGTTTTAACAGCACTTTCCGACAGCATATATTTTGTGTAGAATGATCAATTTTATATTTTGTCGGTAATCTGAACCTCTTAGATGACCAAGTAAGCTTCACTTTGATTTAAAGAAAAGTGATTTTGGTCCATTTTAGGCAATTTGAGAGAAATGTATAAAATTCTGGTTCTCGTAAGATTCTGTTCACATTCATGCTCAGATCTGTAGGAAAAAAATCAGGCAGACTCGTCTCTAGTAGTGTCATAGAATAGTCTACAATGAGCCATTTTTTCAATGTCCTTTTTGAGAAACGATTATTGTTTTTCGAAATTTGCTCAAATTTTTTTTTTAAAATGTGTTTTTCTTAAAAAGTACATTGAATAAATGGCTCATTGTATTTATTTCTATGACACTACTAGAGACGCGTCTGCCTGATTTTTTTCCTACAGATCTGAGCATGAATGCAAACAGAATCTTACGAGAACCAAAACATTTCTCTCAAATTGCTAAAAATGAACCAAAATCACTTTTATTTAAATCAAAATGTAGGTTACTTAGTCATCTAAGAGGTTTAGAACACATAAAAAATATAAAATTGATCATTCTACACAAATTAAATGTCGGAAAGTGCTGTTATAACGTATGAGCCTCCTTAAGCCTCATGGGAGGCCGTCAAGAATCGCCGTTGGCTGAGTTTGGTACATGGCATGTTACCACCAAGGCACCATGGACACTTAACCTTCAATTACACAATTTGATGCCCGTGAATGGAGGGCAAGTTTGCTAAATAAGTAGCTACTAATTCCCAAAGTAACAACAAACTCTAATAACATGCTTTGCTCATTTTCAGCAGCAAGGGTTTCACCGCCAACGCCACCTTAAAGCGAAAATATGTGCAAGCTGACAGCGAGAAAAGAAACTAAAGCCTTTTCCCTACGCGACACAACTGCTTTTCTGCAATTCATCTCGCATTAATAGAAGGGAAAATATTTGGGGGCCGATAGCCTCTACTGCGTTTGCACAACTGGTCTCGCATCGTACATGAAAAAAACATTTGTGTGACTTTCAAAAACATTGACAGGGTTCACACCGGTTTTCCTTTTTCGTTTTCCCTGATTTCCAGAGTCAAAATTTCTCATTTTTCCTGACTTTCCTGACATAAACCCAGTTCTATGCGCATCTTGGAATAAATTTAATACGTCGTAAGTAAGAATTCCAGAGGTATAAATGCGTAGAAAATAAGTATGTTTTGCAGTAGAAACGATAATATTCATTCCCAGAGCAAAACGCATGAGCTTACCAACCGTGCGGCATATAAATCATACTTCAGGTCAACTATTCGAATTTTCCCTGACCTGATTGTGATTTTCCCTGACTTTCCCTGACTTCCAGTGCCCCCTTTTTCCCCCTGACTTTTCCCTGACATCCCTGACCTGTGTGAACCCTGATTGACCTTCCCATGATGAGCAGTTTGGGCTGGTGACAACGTTTTCTCAATAACTTTAAGTTGACAGGTCGACAACAAAAACCAACCTTTCCAGAATAGCTTATATATGTTGGAATAACAACCAACACAGAGAACCACACAACCAACTCGTCTCTGATTCGTGACGAAATATTCTTCTCGCGATAAATGCACATTCTTACGAGAGATGGCGCTGCTTGCCGCTAGCCTCTCAGCAAGGCTGGCTTGGATCGCTAGGGCGGCCACTCACCGCTCTTTGAGGGCCAATGACGCGCTTGAGAACGAAGATTTAAGGAATTGTGTGTACTACGTTTAAGGAATTAACAACTCATCACAAAAATCGAAATAAACCCGCAGCCCACAAAAAATTGTTTACAAACACGTTGCGTACACGAGGAACTAGTTAGTTGCCCATTTAAGTCTGCTGAAAGTGTGCGTCCGTAGGTAAGGGTGACTCACTATTTTGTTTGATTACGCGAAAATGAGGCTAAGCGCCATGAAACCATTATAATATCTTAATTGTACGTGTTATTCCGCATCCAGTGGTATACTTTGGGGGCTCCAACTAGGTGAGCCCCTACAGTAGACAATTACCGCGGAACACCCTGGCTTATTTAGGAGCATAACACGAGAGACAACATGAGTTTACTATAGAATGGCCAAAACTGTCAGGTTCAGTGCGCCACTAGCATCAAACAGTGTGGACCTATTAATGGTTCCAAAATATAATTCTCAACCAAAACAGCCTTTTAAAACAGCTGAAGCTCAGGAAACAAGGATGGTGGACGGGGTCATTTCACTTCAAACAGTAGTCCGGCGACTCTCACGTAACAAGAAAACCAGCCCATTTATCAAAAAATTACATTTATACTGTAAGAATGGAAACAGCTTAAAATATAAAAGGAGAAATCACGCGAGTGCTTCAAGGCGAAGACGACATCTCGGCAAAATGTGAACAGATTCGGACACAGTCGATCATTGAAGTGCAAATGTACCTGCCCTGTCAAGTCTGTTCGCAACGCAACTCAGAGAGAACACTCCAAACCACTAACTGTAAGGCCCTAACATGGTGGCGGCAAAACCAAGACGCCCTTTCGTGGCATGAATTATAAATGCTGATCGGAAAGGCACTAATTAGCTGACCGGCAGAGAAGCGAAGCTGGGGAGTCAAAATGCTATTCCTGTTTTGTGCACTCTAAATGTATGCAAAGAAATTTCCCGGAACTGGCGCATACAAAATACGAACCTACTTTCTTACCATGACAAAGGTTTTCCTTTGAATCTAATTAAGAAAGACAAAAACGAAGATTCATAATTTTCAGATATTTTGATTCGTCACATGCTTGCAACGAACTCACTGTAACATGGCTGAAATTTGATTGCAAGACATTTAGAGTGTAGAAGCCATGCGGTTTGCTCACACCACGAGTAGATGACTGGCAGCCTTGGCGACGCTGTGCTGGCGGGGGACCCGCTCCTCTTCAGCCAACTACGCTGGGCGTGTCTGGAGCGCAGCACAGCCGCCACTGGGACGCACCGACATGGAACAGGACACGAACGGTTCAGGCACGGTTCACAATCCGCTGTCAGAAGGTCATTTACATTAGACTAATTGGGCGGAAGTTAAAATGGGAAGTTGCAAAAACTGACTTTTAAGCCCGCCACGAAATTGTAAGCTTGGGCAAGAAAATATTCATAAGAATTACAGAATCAATTATTTGAACTTATAAGGGTCAGAAAAGACAAATATTAGAAAACATAAATGTGTGCGGTTGTCTCGAATCTCCAAAATCCGAACCCTGCAGATTTGAAACTAATCCAAATAGAAGGTACATCGATTCGATTAGATTCGGATTCGCAACGTCCGCACACCGCCTTCCTTGGCGCGTCAAGCAGCGTAGATTCAAGGCCTCTATCAAACTGGCTTTATGGGCACTGGGCATTCAGACTATAACAAATGGCCGTGAGGTTGAATGCCCCGACGGCTGTCATTGTCATGCATGTGTTCACATAGAAGCACAGAAGAAAAAAAAATCATAATAAGGCCGAGGGGGTATTCACTCCTCTAAATCGCGTACAGAGTAATCGCTATTACGCAGTTATTACGCTCTTATTGCGCCCCAAAAGTCTAGCATTTAAACTGTTCGGGGGGTAAAATTTTGATCTTATTACGCATTATTACGCGTAATAACCGATTTGAGCGAACAGACTATTACGCTTGCGAATACCCCCTCGCAAAAACCTTTCTAAAAAAAGGGCGTGGGTGGTGTGCAGTAAAGGGGGCAAGACAATGCATCCGACTTTCATACATCACCGAACTAAAGCTCAACAAGGATGCGAAGTTGCAGCCGCGGCGATCCGCCGGGAGTTGCCCCTCCAGCCAACGAAGCAGGCCGTGTCTTGAGCAGGCCAATGATCCAGCAGCACAGCCCCTGCCACCCTGCAACAAGAAAGACGGGTTGCAACAGCAGCTTACGGAGCCACAGTACGGAGGGGGGAAGAATGCCGGGAGTCCAATTTATTTTCGGACGTAAATTGGAGGAATGGAGCAAGAGGGAAGACGCCGAAAAGTTCACCGGCAAGACGATGGAAAATCGTCTGAGCCAGTTTTGAGTCCCGGGGCCTGGCTCACCGACGCGACACTAGACCAACGTTGCGTAGACGCCGAGAGTAGAGATGTGTGAACAGGCTTCGTCTGAATCCGAACCAACACGGACAAGACATTTTAAAATTATTTCCATCCCAACCGAACTCAGCACTATTTTTCACGAACGAACCGAACCGAACACTATTTAGTTCGAATCTGATCGATCAAGATCCAAGCAAAACCGGCTCTGGAGTGGAACCTGAAGTGACGAAGGACAGGGTTCAGGATGTTGCCGAAATCTGATTCACTGCACTCTTTTTCCACGACCTCTCTGCGTTTTCAAATCATTTCTCGCACGAGAAACGTTGTACTACCAATAGTTGTTTGGCCTCGGACGGAACTTTAAGATATTCTTCGATGAGTTCCTTTCCGAACAACAAATGTTCGTTCCCGATCGATCTCATTACACGGCAAGAAAAAACCACAACGAAAGAACACAAATTACTGGCAAATTTTTGATTAGGTATTTATTGTACTTTCAAAGTACAACAATTGTTGTACAAAGTACAATGGAACCTGCATGACGAGTGCTGAGCAGTCCAGGCCTTGTTGTGGTTCGTACAATTCTCGTTGTACTTTCTACAATCCCTGTTGTTCCTTCATTGTACAGTTTATGTTGTACTATCTACACTTTTTCTTGCAGTATATGTGTTCGGATCGGAACATGTTCACACATCTCTACACTGTTAGAAATTTCCGTTCTCAAACGGAGCGGTTCAGCCCAAAGCAGTCAAAACGCTGTTGCTTTTTGCCGCCAAACGAGGAATATGTGATGAGTCTTGGGAGTGTGTTAAGATCCACAAGATGCCGGACGACCATTTTAAATTGTCAAACCACCAATTTCTGTAACCTGTTCAGTGAAATCCGTGAATAAAGTTGGAAAGTGTTGCGACCATTTTCAAATGGAAAAATTTACGCAAATTTTAGAAACATTGCCCTCTGTTAAAATAAATAACAGGAAAAGCGTTATGCCAATAATGTTTTGCCGTTTGTGAACACAAAACTCGTGTTTCCAAACGAATTTTTCTAGCGTTTCGTTGTGAAACACGCATTTCCCGTTCACAAACGGTATATTTTTGTTCCCAGATTAATATATTTATCTTAATTAATTAATTACGTATCATGTCTTCAAAACGACGATACACAAAAGAATCGCCAAAATGGCGATGAACAATGAAGGAGTTTGCAAAATCTTGGCATAGTACTCCGAATTATCGTCAAATTTTGATGATACTTTTGTGTATCGCCGTTTTAAAGGCATGATACTGCGGTAAGTTTGTTTGTTGGCGATACTCAATTGCAACGCCTACACAAGAGAGACTCAAGTATCGCCCTTGGATTTGCAGTGGACGCGTTAACGTTTCATCTCAAGTGCACTCGGAAGTGCACTTAAAAAGATACTTCCAGTAAAAATGTATGATGACAAAACGCCGGACCGGAAGTAAGAGAACACAAGAGACAACCGCTTCGGAACAGACGCTGACTAAGCGCCGGGGAGACGTCCCCGCATGCGCAGAAACGGAGCAGTTCTTTCCTTAGTTCTTTGACTTCCAGTCCAGGGATTAATTAATTGGCTGAGCGATTAGCAAAGCCAGTTAATCCAGTAGGGTTGAAAAACTTTTTCTGTCTGACTGTGTGTCCACACTGCTCCTCTCAAACGGCTCGGCCGATCGGGGCGAGATTTTGCAGGGTTGTTAAGTATGCCTTTGGCTCGCCGCACGTTAAAATTCAGCTTTCTATTTTAAATCATTCAGTTGTACCAACGAAAAAAACACCGAAATAAACGGGAGAAAAATTGCAATTGTTTAGTGGCTAACTATATTTGAGACATTTTCACATGGTTTCGCATGTTTCGGAAGGTGATGATGACGAAAATGAAATCCATTTTGACCCTTGACTAAAGTGTCAACCGCGTAGGGGCTACCTCGACTAGAATTTTCTTATAATATCAACCTCGGTCCTTCATCACGTGGGGCACGACTCATTGCCTCAAGGGACCTCGAAAAAGCTTGGCGAAGGCAAGCAGGGAGCGCCGCAGGCCAAGGTAGATGTAACGCCAGGCGTGGATTGTCAAAACTGGCGCAGCATGGCAAAGCCTGTTACGAAAGCCTGTTACGACAAGACACGGTCTTGCGTACACCTACGTAGTGATAACGTTGCACGAGACAGGGGGGAAGGGGTACCTGGCCCGCGTAACACTGCAGCAAGCGCTGCAGTACGTGGGCGGTCCGAGCCAGCGTAACGTTGAGAGCACATTTCTGAAGTTCAATCCGTATCTTCGGGACATTTTCACATTTGAAATAGGATAAGCGAGGCGTTACGCTGAGCCAGGGGGCGAGGGCCTGCGCAACGCGTTTGGGCACGGGGGAGGGGACAAAGCATAATGTCTTAACGTTATGAGTGGACGACCCCTTTCCTTCTCCAGATCCACCCGACTTCCGGTCTGGTTCTCATTCTTGTTCATGGGTCTACTACGGCTAGAACAGGTCTTTGAGTGCTCGCGCTGGGAAAGAATTTTCATTCCTTTACTTTCGCTTTTCTATTCGTACGTCACCCCGTCTTACCCGAACCCATGGGAAACCCATGCATGCACCCAAGCAATTATACCACATGAAGACGAAAATTAGTTGCGGCTTACTATACAAGATTATAGAATGGTTGTAAAATAGGTTTGGCCTAAAAATGAAAGTGAATAGACCATTCTAGTCGTGGCTTGGTGAAGAACAAGAAGAATCACAAAACAGTCCATTTAGGGCATTTAAAGAGCATATATTCGCTTCAAATATGATGCAGTTAGTGGAAAATATTTTCATTACCTTTACCAAGAAAAGGGACTGAAATATTTGATGTGAAAGCGGAAAAAAAAATACACTTTTGTGATTCTTCTTGTTCTTCACTCGGCCACGACTAGAATGGTCTGTTGAAGTCACTACCCAATGAACATTGTCAAGGATCATTTTGAAGTTGAATTCAATTCTGAAGAAGATTACTTTTTTAGGTGTCACTGAACCCATCAATGCACGAGAAAGAGGCGTATTTTCGGTGAAATTTTGTGCTTTCCGTTCAAATGAAAGAGCGATTCGCCAGCTTCGAAACCTCACCCCAGTCCTAAAAAATAGAGATGGCCGATACAACATCGATATTTTGAAACATCGATAGGTTTGCTCCGATATATCGATAAATGACTATCGATAGTGGGAGGGTTCGATAGTCAGATATATCGATAGATTTTGGCGATATATCGGCCTCTTAGCAAATGTCGGGTTTCACGTAAATTTTCTGTAGGGAAAAACGAAATTAAGCAGATGTAAATGCGATGGCCACGGCGCGCAGGGCGAGACTGCCTCCTCGCGCTGGTGCCACCGCGTTGCTGTGCGCTCTGCACGCTAGGTGGCAGCACCCGAGCACCACTCTTCAGGCGGTGGGGTCAGGGGAGAGGGTTTCTCTCAGCTGCGTTCGGGTGTTTCCAGGAAGTTGAGGGGCATTATCGGTCTCTAGCAATTGCTCATAAGAATTTTAGGCCGAACTTTAGACCTTAAGGCCGACAGATGCTTTTGAGAAAGTTCCTTCTGACTATGAGCCGAGCCCGCCCGACCGCCCATCGCTTTTTTTTAACAAATTTCACTGTTGACGTATGACATTTTGTGTTACGTACTGCCATTTAACCTATTTTTTCTTTAACGCCTCTCAAAAACAGCGCAGCTGAGGGCTTAATATCTTTATTTCTACATCATAATGATCATTTTAGGGAAGTTCTATAATTTATCGATATCTGATCGATATTTTGCTTTATCGATAGTTTTTAGACGATATATCGATGCTGAAATTATCGAAAACAATTTATATCGATATCTCTTATATCGATAATTTTCAACTAGCTGGCCATCTCTACTAAAAAACCATGGACCTTATGGGATCCCATGATGCATCTTTCATGGGGGTCCCATGGGGAGGCCTTCAATTACCATAGGAGTTAGGCCCAGCGCCATGGGACCTATGTTCACCATGGTGAACGGAGCTATATCAACATGGTGCGGACAAAACACCTTGGGAAAAGTTTGCCCATGGGCGGACTTTCCCATGGTAGAGAGAGCACACCATGTAAATATTTTCCCATGGTTAAAATTTTCCCATGACTAAGACCTTGCCATGGAGAGGACTTCATGCCCATGCGTTGAAGTCTGCACCTCATTTTCACAACCGCGCGATAACAGGTGAACGGTGGTCCATAAGTAAAATGTGATTGCAAATTCAGATGTAGCACGAAAAGTTGAGGTATGGGCAGAACTTGTACAGATCGATTAAATCCAAGTTGTTACTAAACGTTGAAGTCAAAACTCTGAGTCAGAGCCTGACTAATTCAAATGTTTTGTATGCAACAAGGAGTTTAGTCACACTGAAAATCTTAGAACGCACCTTTGCACCCGCATCAGGGAGAAGCCATACGGATGTTTGGTGTGGAGCAAGAAGTTTGGTTACGCCGGATTACACTGACAATCCTGGAATGCACCATCGCCCTAACACCAGGCCGAGAAGCCGTATATGAGCAGAATGCAGCAAGGTTTGGTTACGCCGAAAAACTTAAAAAGCACCTTCGTACCACCCACACTAGACAGAATCAATTCGCATGTTCGGAATGCAAGAAGTTTTGTCACGCTGCACTGCAAATCGAAAGGTGATACTTTTAGTACCTTTTTTGGCGATACAATTGAGTATCGCCACCAAACGGCCTTGGAGAAATATCATGACTTCAGAACGGCAACACGCTATAGTATCGCCAGAATGTGGCAAAAAAACAATAAAGATGTCCCCCTGAGTTGTTCAAAGTTTATTGCAAAATCTTAGCAATACTCTGATGTATCGCCGAATTTTGGCAATACAGTGGGTTTCGCTTATAACTTTGCGGCCGACTTGCACGGTCAAACAACGTTATAAACGGGAAACGTTACAAGCGGTAAAAGGATAAACGCGATTTATTCTAGAGGAAACACCCCCCCTCCCCCCGAGTCAACTGAGAGATAAATTAATCGTTCACTGTAAAAAAAAAATCTGATAATTCAGACCAATTTCGTAGGACTTAGTGGTCTGATTTCCGAAATCAGACTCGAAGTATGCAAATGAAGAATCTTCGACCGAGATATAAGACTTACCTTGTCTGAAAAACAAATTCAGGCAGGGTTCACTGAAAATTTAGACTAAGTTCCAGACCACGTAGTTTCAATTGAACCACCCTTCTCTAAATTATCAGACCACCCAGTTCTCAATTTTCAGACTGTCCGTTTCAAAATTTCATACCACCGAAACGTTTTGAAATTTCAGAACCACTTACTGTCAATTAACTTCTGCCTAATTTTGTCTGAAATTTCAGAAATTTTTTTTAACAGTGTTTTTGACCAATTTGGACGGGTAACTAACGTTTTGACGTTCCTGATTTGCCGAAAGTAATAATCATCGAATTTAGTCTTCGTAATTACTGGAGTCCTGAATGATGCTAGAGTTATGGCAATGGTATTCATGGTCAAAACCTTGTACTACCTTTTTAAAAAAGAAAGCCCTCAGGTATTCACATGCTTTTATACGGGTGTTTTGATCACGGAAGTTACGTTATCACGGAAGTTTCAAAGCGTGAAAATCGACCTTAACGACTGACTTGGGCTCAGCTCTGGCTTCTTTATCGTTTCGTGGTCAAATGATACTCCAACGCCGATGTTTTAGCGCATTTTTTTTTCCCTAGTGCCGCTTCAACATTGGGTAATGGGTGCCACGGAAGTTACATGTATTTGTTGATACACGCCATTTTTTGTGGCTGCAGCCCGCGTCGCGCTTTCGCTGCCTTCCCGAGGCCCCGCAGTGAGGCTCGGAGTCATCCACAGCCTGGAGCCCGCCGCGCAGAGCGTGGCACAGTTGGTGGTGTTGCGGTGCAGTAATCCGGAGACCCGGATTCGACTCCGAGGTACAGCCTCGCGTCTGACCGACGTCAACAGTGAGTGAGAACGATTAGTACAATGTTATGAGCAGCTCCAAATGCCCCGCGTTCATTTTGGCTCAACTTCTGCTCAAAATTTTCTTTAATGCAAAAATAACATTTAAGAAACATACCATTACTTTTCAAATTTGGTCCTTACTTTTAGGAAGAAAAAGTTTTTTGCTTTTACTGCCAAAATGTATTTGTAAGCAGCTGCATAAAACAGTTTCTTAACATTAGGATGGATTTTTCTCAACAGTGTACAATTTTGTGTCTTCCTGGTGACACAAATTGTCCAATTCCTATTTCAAATTGTTATTTGATTGATCAATAGGGTATTCACACTAAATGTTTTCGTACAAATTTTTTACGAGAAATCACAGTTTTTAGTGCACACTAACTTTTCGTACAAATTTGTACGCGATTTTGTACAAAAATGGGCGGTTTTTCGTACCAAAATTGTACGTAAAGTACGTGTGCACAAAGAACTGTGATGTCTCGTACAAAATTGTAAATAACATTTAGTGTGTTCCGACGCTTTCCGAGAACGAAAGTAAGGAAAAGTAAACCGGAAGTTGAAAACGGCAGTTTATATGAGAAATCGACGCGGCAAATTTCATCCACCGCGTAGATTTCTGTTATAAACTGCCGTTTTTAACTTCCGTTTCTCTTGTCCTTACTTCCGTTCTGGAAGGGCGTTGGAAAAGCCTATTTGTAACACCTGGTGGACTCAAAATTGTACCATCGACGGACAAGCTTAAAATTGCATCAATCTTGGGACAAAAAAAAATCAAGTAACATTTAGTGTGCACCTTCGCGCCATATTAGCACTGAGAATGAAAGAGTGACGATCAGGACAAAAATTTTGGGTAAGAAATTTTTTATATCCAAATTTTGGTGAGGAAGGTTTCCTCACCCAAAATTGGGTGATAATACTACACTGCAAACCTGTCTTTTGAGCACTTTCAAATGCATGCTTGCAAGTACACACTTACAAACGCATGCTTGGCCAAGCGCGCACTTACAAATGCATGCTTGGCAAGTACACACTTTTAACTGCATACTTGGTACAATATAACTCCATGCTAAGCATTGCATTTGTGTGTACTTGCCAAGCTTGCGTTTGTGAGTACGTGCAAACATGCATTTGTAAGTGCATGCTAAGTTGACACTTAGGTTTGCAGTGAATGTAGCCATATAGGAAGCTGATACACCTTTCTTCACTCAAATTCGGGTGATAAATTGTTCCTCGCCCAAAATTGGGTATTGATCAAGACTCTTTCATTCTCAGTGAGAGGAAAGCCATTCGGATGTTCGGTTTGCAACAAGAAAATTCACTCTGAAATCCTGACAAACTATTTTCGACTTAAAAACTTTGAAAGGTTACAAGCGTGTTGATTACGCTTAAAGTTTTAGAATGCACCTTCGCACCTACACCAGGAAGAAGCCATTCCAATGTTCGATATGCAACAAGAAGTTTTATAACGCTGAAAATCTTAGAATACACCTTCGTACCCTCACCAAGGAGAAGCCATTCGAAGGTTCGGTTTGCAGTAAGAAGTTAAGTCGAAAAAAGCACTTAAGCACTAACACTGGAGAACCAGCCTTTCGAGTATTCGTCATACAACAAGAAGTTTGGGCTAGCTGAAAGCCGTAAGACGCACCTTCGCACCCACACCGGGGACAGTTGTCCAAAGCACGTGTTTCAGGTCACATAAGGCTGCGGCCCTTTCAGCTGGTCTGTGACTAAAAAAAAAAAGAAATTAAAAATTTCCAGCAGTGGGATTTGAACCCACCTACGTACACTAACTATTTATGTAGAATTTTCTGCGTTTCAGTAGCACGATTTAGCAAATGCGTGGACTTTGCAAAATGCTATGCGTAAAAATGCAACAATTTTTGCAAACACTCGGCAAACTCAACGGTGTACTCAGTACACTCTGTTTAGCGTGTATTCACCAGTACACTTCCATGAGCGTGCTCTCATGAGCACACCCCCGCAAGAGTGCGAGGGTACACACCTACATGTACTGCCAGGCCTGCTTAGGTGTACTCATCTACTCCCCTTGAAGTGTACTCATCTGAATACACTCTTGAGAGTGTGCTTGTGAGTGTACACGCTGAACAGAGTGCACTGAGTACACTGTTGAGTTTGCAGAGTATGAGCAAAATTCTATGCAAAACGTTACATTGGTTTAAAATCATGCATCACACACGCACAAAATTGGTACGACAACATTTAGCGTGTGGTGGCTGCGACCCGAACACGGTGCCTCACTGCTCGGCCACGGGCACACAGTGGGCGAGAAGACCGGTGGGAGCGGTCCAAACCTCGGACGCGTTATCAGCTCCAGAGTCGCTAAATGGGACTCGAAGCGAACGCGTGACCTCAACATTGGATTTCTCTCCGAACGCCACATATACTGATGCGGTCACACATTCAGTTCGACTCCTGTTTAGCGACTGTAAAGCTCCAAACGTGGCAATATTTTCGGCCACCTGCGTACAGTGGGTCAAAGGACCGGCGCAAGCCGCCAAAACTCTGACGCGGAGTAAAAAGTCTACGAAGCATCGCTTAGTAATACGAGGAAAACGAAGGCCTGCGAAGAAGTGCTTCGTATAATGAAGCACAATCCTCCGCAATACGAAGCAATTCTACAATGCTTTCATTTTCTTTGCAGTTACGAAGCAGATTCTTCGTAGACTCTTTCGAGTGTGGAACTCAAGACGCGTCTAGAGTTTTGGCCGCCTGCATCGGTCTTCTGGTCCACTGTGCTGCACCGGTCGTCTGGCCCACTGCGGTGCAGTACCTGTGTTCCTTCGGGGCCTTGCTTCTGCTTCACGCCGGAGCACGTTCGTCGCTATTCTCACTGAAAACACAAAAAAAAAGTGTTAAATAGGCTCCAAAGCGGCGAAAACTATTCAAAAACATTTTATCAAGCATTTCTCGGCATGAATGATTGATTCTATTCGAAAGAGGGGGAAATGGCCTCAAAAGACAGGCCTAAAATTGTTGTCGTTCCAAAGGACATTTAAATCAACGCATCGTGTTGCTCGTTTCTTCGTTCCGCTCCCCGCCCCTACCGCCACTCTGATCGTGCAGCGGACTGCTTCTGAGAGTTGCTCTGTCTCTCTCGCACCCGTAGGGACGCCTCATGAGTGCGAGAGAGACGCAGCAACGCAGGCGCCTTTCGGAATCAGTCTGCAGGTGGTGCTCGAGCATCGATCGGTTTGTGCACAACGGCAGGGAAGGCCACTGCGATCTCTACTCGCCCTTCCGGCACTACTGCGGCCACGGTCTTCACTCAGCGGCTCGCCCGCACTACAGACACAACACTAAGTACACACTGACAAATACATGCTTGGCACCGTGTATCTGTTCTACTCATGTGAACTCGTAAATGTGCACTAGTCAAGCACACTGCAAACCTAACTGTCTGTCTGCTTAGCACGCACTTACAAATGCATGCTTGGCAAGTACACACTCACAATGCAAATGTGTACCACGGCGCCAAGCATGCAGTTGTGAGTGCGTGCTTAGCCAAGCATGCGTAAGTGTGTACTTGCAAGCATGCATTTGCAAGTGCGTGCTAGGTAGACAGTTTTGCAGTGCATGCACACTAAATTACTATATAGTTTTTTCGTGCATAGCTTTGCACGATATTGAGCATACGCGTGGAATGCACAGATTTGTGCGCAACAACGCACGTGGTGCTGCATAACAATGCACATTTTCATGCTTAGCTACGCACGAATTCGTGCATTTCCAAACGTATGCTCAATTTCGTTCAAAGCTATGCACAAAAAAATACATAGCACTTTAGTGTGTGCATTTGTTAGCGTGTGCTTGCAAGCATGCACGTGGGCCATTCCACGCCAGACCACCGAACCCCTAAAATGACCTATCTCAGATTTAACTTATTTTTGGTTGACTTGTAGGTACCAACCCCCCAAACTCCCAAACCAAAGGGTTTTGAAAAATATCAAACGGTTTAGGAATAGGAGCACTTTGAATATTGATCTTTTTACTTAAGTTTTATTTCACTTTTTTCATGAAAAATCTTTTTTTGAACGCCAGTGAGGGTTTTGGTTTATGATTTCCTTTCTAATAAGTCTGAAGAAAGGTTGAAGTGGGTTCGGCACTCTGGTGCTTCCAATTAGGGTATTTTTACTTAGGGAAATTTGTCAAAATTACTAAAAATTTGCTCTACTGAAAATACGTTGTCATGGATTTGGCTCATTTTTTGGTCAAATGAAGGTAGTTATTGGTCGAACAAATCCCTGAAATAAAACCTTTGACTTGGGCACATCTTCAACTTAACGGGAAGAAAAGTTGAGATTTCACTATGAACGGTTTCGTTAAAATGGCCTGAGCACCAACAGTTTCTTCTCGTATGAAGTTCTAGGACTCAAAATGAGATGAATATGAATAAAAGTCAATTCAATAAGAAGAAAGGAATCATGTGTAACTGTTTATGAAGGTTTTATAGCATGAATTGGAGTTTGATACTACCAGTGAGTTACGTCGAAATTTTAGTCGTTATCTCCAAACTTGGCTTCCTATACTGCAATGCGCAATGCATTCATAAATAGAAACATGACTCCTTACTTCTTATTGAATTGAGTTTTATTCATATTCATCTCATTTTGAGTCCTAGAACTTCATACGAGAAGAAACTGTTGGTGCTCAGGCCATTTTAACGAAACCGTTTATAGTGAAATCTCAACTTTTCTTCCCGTTAAGTTGAAGATGTGCCCAAGTCAAAGGTTTTATTTCAGGGATTTGTTCGACCAATAACTACCTTCATTTGACCAAAAAATGAGCCAAATCCATGACAACGTATTTTCAGTAGAGCAAATTTTTAGTAATTTTGACAAATTTTCCTAAGTAAAAATACCCTAATTGGAAGCACCAGAGTGCCGAACCCACTTCAACCTTTCTTCAGACTTATTAGAAAGGAAATCATAAACCAAAACCCTCACTGGCGTTCAAAAAAAGATTTTTCATGAAAAAAGTGAAATAAAACTTAAGTAAAAAGATCAATATTCAAAGTGCTCCTATTCCTAAACCGTTTGATATTTTTCAAAACCCTTTGGTTTGGGAGTTTGGGGGGTTGGTACCTACAAGTCAACCAAAAATAAGTTAAATCTGAGATAGGTCATTTTAGGGGTTCGGTGGTCTGGCGTGGAATGGCCCACGTGCAAGTGTGCACTTAGTAGACAATTACGTCTGTAGTGCTTATCATTCTGTACACTGGTAGAAATGTAATTGTCACTTTATGAGAATGTCAAGGCCAGATCACTCCAAATCGAAAGGTGATACTTCTAGTATCTTTATTGGCGATACAATTAAGTATCGCGAAAAAAACGGCCTTATCAAAAATTTATGCCTTCAAAACGCCGATACACAAAAGTATCACCCAAATTTGGCGATACTTCGGAGAATTGCCAAGATTTGGAAATAAACTTTGAAAAACTCAAGGGGCCTACTTCATTGTTTATTGCCAGATTTTGGCGATACTCCATGGTACATGTCGCCAAAGTTTGAAGGCATGATATTTCGGTACAGCCGTTTGTTGGTCATACTCAATTGTATAGGCAAAAAAGATTCTCAACACTGCAATTCCATTCGTAAGTTTGCTTGCCACTCCAGTGGCGCTCCGTTTGGAATGCCAAAATTTCGCATTCTGGGCCGGATTGGCCTATAATAACAGGAAAAGTAGCGATACAAATCGGCAACTTTGGCCCGTCCCGTACATTTATACATTCGTGAATTTCGCGAATGATGCACCTGCAGCGTCGCCCTCGCGGCGTCTTAGGTCAAAATGGATATCATTTTCGTCATCAGCACCCTCAAAAACATAAGAAACAACGTTAAACTCAAAAAAAAATTTTGGTCCCCCCGGGATTTGAACCTGGGTCGAAACTTCTCAGATTTGCTCGAAACCAGCACCGTTGGCTTTGTCTCGTCGCCCCGATTCCAAAAATACCCCTACATGCCCTTCTAGCTGTACCCGTTGCCGAGATCCTCCTCCAGCCCATGTAGACCATGATGCACCTGCAGCAGCGCCCCCGGGGCTCGGATCGGATTTGCTGCCACCGAGCGGTTCTTAGGGTCACCCAAGGAGGCTGCATACCAAATTTGGTGAAGATCGGACAACGGGAAGTCCTCGGACGGACGAACGGACGCACAGCAAGCATCAGACTATATGCCCGTCCTCCGTATTTATTTTATAAATAATACGGGACGGGCCAAAAATGCCAAAATTTGGCGTCCAAGTTCACCCAACTGCCAAATTTTGGCATTCGAAGAGGACAATCCGGGCCCAGAAGGCCAAATTTTGGCATTCAAAACGGAGCGCCACTGGAGTGGCAAGCAAACTTACCAATCGAATTGCAGTGAAGTATCGCCTTTGGATTTGCAGTGTTTCATTGCAGTGACCCAACCAGTTGATGGCCTTGTCACGTCCATGTAATAAGTAATGGGCTTTTCATACAATTGTTTTCAATTACTTAAAACGTTGTCATCTATTTTTAAGTGATAAAAATGAAATTAACGAGTTTTTTTCCGGAAACTGACGACAGATTTTCACAGTGGCACTCCTCCGGGCACCACCGGCACACAGTGGGCCAAAGGACCGTCGGTGGAGGCGGCCAAATCCCGGACGGGCTTTGAGCTCCAAAATGGCTAATGAATGTGACCGGAACCGAACAAGAGACCCCTCACCACTGCATTGCTCTCCGACCGAGGAATCCATTGGTGGGGTCACACGTTCGGTTCGAGTCCTGTTGAGCACCCTGTGCTTGCTTGGCCAATGGCTATCCCTGATGGTATCAGGACCCTCCAGGGGTCATTTGCATCACTAAGGACTACTCTACTCATGAAAAAAAAATCGTTTTGCAAAAGTCATTAAACCTCCAAAATATTAAGAAAATACGATGAAAATTTTAGTAAAATGGAGCTACCAAAAATACGCGGTGCCTCAAACTAAACGACTCTTGGCCCAAAACTTGCTTATCCTTGGCCGTCTTATTTTCTTAATGTTTTGGAGGTTTTATGACTTTTTCGAAACGATTTTTTTTTTCATGAGTAGAGTAGTCCTTAGTGATGCAAATGACTCTTGGAGAGTCCTGATACCATCAGGGATAGCCATTGGCCAAGCAATTCTTAACATCCAATACAACAAAATTTTCCAAAACCTTCACATTGCTGCAGAATCTGAACCATTTAGTGTAGATCAAAAAAAAAAAATTATCTGGCGACTCAGGGGACCACCTTGAGTGGATAAACACCCCTGTGGACTAAATCCGTCACCATCGAATTCGGGGGCTGTGGAGACTTGGCGTGGAATTACCCGCTTGCTATTCGCGTGTGGACCCGCGGTCCGGATCCCAGCATGCACACTAAATTACTATGTAGTTTTTATTTCGTGCACAGCTTTGCACGATAATGAGCATACGCGTGGAATGCACAGATTTGTGCGCAACAACGCACGTGGTGCTGCATAACAATGCACATTTTCATGCTTAGCTACGCACGAATTCGTGCATTTCCAAACGTATGCTCAATTTCGTTCAAAGCTATGCACAAAAAACTACATAGCACTTTAGTGTGTGCGTCTCGGTTGCGCTGACCCATCCTCCACCTCTGAGTGGCCCCCGGCGAGACCCCAGGACACCCGAGCGCATCCGGAGGGCTTTCCGCAGGGAGCGCATTGCACGCCAGCTTGCCTGAGCCCGGCCAACGAGGGAACCCTTTCCGGGAAACCCCGGAAACATTGTCCCGGGAAGCAGATAAACAAGGGCAGCGGAAGGCGCCCGGTTCAACGCCACACTTGGGAAAACATTTCTTGACTTAAGAAAATTGATTTGAAAAACGGTACATTCCCCTTTCTGAAGAAATGTTTTTCCTGAGTGCATAACGCCCTCGGAACTGCCAGGCGGTGCACAGTGTCGCCGCGTCTCCTCGCACCCAGCGACAAACACACACTAAACGCCACCTGCAAACGAGACGTGACTGGTTTCTGTGCAGATGAACTTTTCGTACAAGTATAGTAGTACGAAAAACTGAACAAATCTCCCCATTTTGGAACGAACTTGCGTACAAATTTGTAAGTCTCGTACCAAATTTGTACAAAAACATTTAATGTGGACTCGAGAGGCAAGCACTCGCCAAATGTTGCGCGAAATGTGGTAAAATCCCTTTGAAATATGGTGGAATTCCTTCGAAGTCTGGTGGATTCTCGCGAAATCCCAACAAAACCTAGTGAAATCTCGCCAAATATTGCATAGTTTTGACGTGAAGTCCTGCGAAATCCCTTCCTTTGAAAACCACTCTGTGTAAGTATTCTAAGTATTGCAAGCCCCCTCGGAACGACTCTCCTGCACTGTAAATGTCTTACAGTGAGAGGCTGCACCCACAAATTATGATGCAGATTTGCTCCATAATACAAGGAAAATTCCACCAAATATCTATCAGTTACAAAGAATTTTAATAGGTATGTTACGAAGGCAGCTGCACCACCATATTACGGTATAGAGAATTTACAGCATGATATGAGAATCTGCATTGAGGGTGTGAATCGCCCTGCTGCAGGCCGATCACGGAGCAGAACTTCACTCTAAATGTATTTGTATAATTTTGTACAAAGCTTTGCACAAAGTTGCGCAGTTGCGCATACGTCCGTTTCGCACAAAATTTGTGCAAACTTTTACACGATTTTGTGCAAAAATTCACAAGAATTTGAGCGATTCTGCGCACAAAGTAGTGCAAAAGTTATGTATGCGCGACTTTGTTTAAAGCTTTGAACAAAAATTGTACAAATTAGTGTGTTTGCAGAATGTTGCGAACGTTTGGTCCGAGGGCCGATGCCGAGGCTGCGGCAAGCCGAGCACACGGCACAGCAATGCGCAGCGGGTCTGAAGGTCGTTCAGGTGGCCAACACCCTGGACGCGTGTAGAGCTCCGGCATCGTCGCGTACCTAGACTGTTATTCCAAGTGTGATAATGAACAAACTTTCGATGCAATACAATTTATATTGCATCAGTAGCGCCATGTTAAAGTTATCGCATTATAAGTGCAATAAATTTTGTAGTGCAGTAACGCATGTTATCACTTTATCACACCAAAATGTGGTAATCTGGGACGAAACCGGCCGAAACGTAAAAAACTTATTGCATTTTAAACGAGATAATTTTCACACTAAATTCCTTTGTACAATTCTTGTAAGTGCCCTCACAATTTTGCACGTACGTGCTTTTCGTACAAAATTGTACGAAATGTCGCACAAATTTGTGCGATTATGCGTGCAAATTTCTACCAAAAAGTTCCTATGTTGCAAATTGGGCGAGACCACGGACAAAATTGTACATATACATTTGGTGTGTTGTATTGCTGCCGCAGATGCAAAAATTTCAAGCACATTCGTCTTTTTATCGCAGATAATTGTATCAAACATATCAAATTAGAAATATCAGTGTACATTGGACTCGAATCGGACGTGTGACCAAATCACCCCAACTGGATTCCTCGTTCGGAGAGCAATCTATTAGGGAGGTCAAACGTTCGATTCGAGCCACATTTAACGACTCTAGAGCTTAAAATGTGTCCGAGATTTTGGCCGTCTAAACGGTCTTCTGACCCACTGTGCGATGGCGCCTAACACACCGTGCCTTTCGACACACACTAAATTACTACGTAGGTTTTTGTGCATACGTAACGCACGAAATTAAACATGCACTTCACCGGTACTTTGACAAAGTGACGAAAGTCCATGCTACCTAGTTTTTCAGGGGAGCGAAAACTAGACTACAAATTGAGCTGGAAGATAGACGTTTTGGATTTGATGGTTTAAAATAACACCACTAAATCCGGACAGAATAAGAATTATTTTGGTTGAAGGGCTATTGCAATCAACCGCCTAGTTTTAGAGATAGTGGACTCTCGCCATTTCTCAGCGTACGAAAATCAGGTCAAAATGACGAAAGTCCAACCGTACTTTGACAAAACGACGAAAGTCCAACCGTACTTTGACAAAACGACGAAAGTCCAACCGTACTTTGACAAAACGACGAAAGTCCAACCGTACTTTGACATAACGATGAAAGTCCAAACGTAATTTGACATAGTGGCGAAAGGCAGACTTGTCTTCTAACACAAAATAACTCAGTGTATTTAACTGAGGCATGATTATTGATCACTCCATCACTGAACTCAACGATATTCGTCTTTTCGGAGAAGAACTGTTGGGCTGCAGCCGGTTATGAAGGAAGGACTTTCGTCATTTTGTTGAAGTACGGTTGGACTTGCGTCGTTTTGTCAAAGTACGGTTGAACTTTCGTCATTTTGTTAAGTACGGATGGACTTTCGTCATTTTGTCAAAGTACACTTGGACTTTCGTCATTTTCAAGTATTTTCCTGCGCCGAATCTATCAAAGACATCGATATACGCGTTCCACCAGTCGATAGTAAATCAGAACTTCTAGGACGTAGCAAAAAATCTCAATTTATCAAAATTTTGGACTTTTGTCACTATGTCAAAGTATCAGTGACTTGTTGCGCACAAAATTGTGCGCAAGAACGCACGATTTTCTACATACCCGCGCACTGAATCGTGCATTGTCACGTACCAATTCGTGCGGTACAAGGTGCATGTTCAATTTCGTGCGCGGGAGCTCAAAACGCGTGCACAACTTGGGCCGCCTGCGCCGGTCTTCTGGCCCACTGTGGGCCCCTGGCGACGCCCCAAAACAACCGAGCCCGACCGCACACAGGGGCATTCCCGCAGGGCAGCGCATTGCACGCCACCTGCCGGCCGGCGAGGGAGCCCTTCCAGGAACACTGTCGCAGGAAGCAGATTAACGAGGTGGTCAGCCGAAGGTGCCCGTTCCGACGCCACACTCAGGAAAACAGTAAAATTACTTGTGTTTTTTGTTGTTGTTTTTTTTGTTTTTTGGAGAAATGTGTTTCCTGGGTTCATCTAGCCTGTCGAGCGGTCAGGCCCCCGAGCCAAGACCTCGGCTTCACCGGCGTTTATTCGCAGTCGCCTTGCCTTTCTGCCACCTTCCCCCTTGCCCCTATTTCTCCTCTCCCCCCACACTGCAAGAAAAAGTGTGAATAGTACAACAAAAGTACAACAAAAACTGTAGAATAAAAGTACATCAGGGATTGTAGAAAGCACAACGAGAATTGTAGGAACCACAACGAGGCATGGTCTGCACGGCGTTCGTCATGCCGATTCCATTGTACCCTACTTTGTACAGCAATTGTTGTACTTTGAAAGTACAATAAATTCCTGATAAAACACGCTACATGTTTTTGTACAATTTTGTACGTCCTCTCACACAATTTTAAACAAGCAAACTTTTACGTACAACTTTGTACGTGAAATCGCACAAATTTGTGTGAGACCATGTGCAAAAATTGTACAATGGAATGTAGTGTGAAAGTAGCCACAAATTTCTGTACACTCGTTGTGTTTTTTTCTTGCAGTGCAGTGGATTCAGACAAACACACCCGGAACTAAAGGCGCTCTCCTGACACTACCTCTCCAACCACAGATACATTAATTACGAAGGAGTTGACTCCGTGGTAAGTTGCGCAGGATTCAGTGCGTAGTGCTTAGACACTTATGAAAGCAACATCAAGAAGCCAGCCATTGGCCTGGCCTGCCCCACGGCCAATGGGCGCGCCCCGCCGGCACTGCACCGTCGGCCAGGGGACCGGTGGAGGCGGCGGACCAAAGTCTAGACGTGCTCTGAGCTGAGCTCCAGGGTCGCTAGCTTCATGGGACTCGAGCCGAACGTGTGACCCCAGCAATTGATTTCTCTCCAAACAAGGAATCCATACTCTGGAAACCTTACAAAGTTCTTTCGACTTTACAAACAGAAGTAGCCTGTCATAACAGGGTATGAGCATACATCAGATTTAGAAGAAAATACTTCGTAATTTACGAACTATTTCTTCTTATAACAAACTAAATAGTTGGAACCTTACATATGCTCAAAATAGCTCGAAAGGTTTCAAGCGTGCAGTGGTGGGGTCACACGTGCGGTTTGAGTCCTGTTTTGCGTCCGTTGAGCTCAAAGCGCGTCCAGAGTTTTGGCGGCCTGCGCCGGTCTTCTGGCCCACTGTGCCGTGTTGCGCGCGAGAGGAATGCTTCCATACCATAGCCACCGGCCACACAGTGGGCCAAAAGACCGGCGCATGCGGACAAAACTCTAGACGTGTTTTGAGTCTTGGAGTTGCTAAATTGGACTCGATCCGAACGTGTCACCGTAGAGCGGTTCGTTTTTTGTTCATGTTCTATTTTTGGAGTTGGGTAACTTTCATTCGGTTCCGCTTTCCAAATGATGAATTTTGCCACCTCAGCCGGCAAAATCGGCCCAGCGGAAAAGGTCGCGAAAGGGGCTTCAGTGCGCCTTAACAGCCCTTAATGACTCAACGTCTAAGTATCAATGTAGGACCTTCGCCATATTGTATATATGGTGATTTTGACGCCCAAGAGTCAAAATTTTGACCGTTTTGCCGTATCTTTACTCTTTCAGGGCGAAAAAAGCGAAAACGTGGTCAAAAATATTGTTTTGAGCTAAATAGGATGTTTTTGCAATGTTTTCGCTTTTTTCGCCCTGAAGGGGTAAAGATACGGCAAAAAGGTCAAAATTTTGATCCTTGGACGTCAAAATCACCATATTTACAATATGGCGAAGGTCCTACATTGATACTTAAACGATGAGTCATTAAGGGCTGTTAAGGCGCACTTAAGCCCCTTTCGCGACCTTTTCCGCTGGGCCGATTTTGCCGGCTGAGGTGCCAAAATTCATCACTTGGAAAGCGGCACCGAATGAAAGTTACCCAACTCCAAAAATAGAACATGAAGGAAAAATGAACCGCTCTAGTGTCACCGCCTCATGGATTCCTCGTTCGGAGAGCTATCCATTTGTGGAGTGACAAGTTTCGTTCGAGTCCCATTCAGCGACTGTGGAACGCGTCAAGAGTGTTGCCCCGCGTCGGTGTCTACTGCGCCGCGCCCTTCCCACCTGGTGTGGTGCACCAACCCTGGGTGCGGTGCGCGGTGCGCCAGGTGGTGCCCCTGCGGGCCGCGCCAAGCACGGAAAAACAAAGAGTCGGTCATCGGCTTTGTTCGACAGGCTGATTTCAATGTGGCTGCAATTGAAAAGTCGATACGTAAACCAAATTCAGCCTATCGAACAAAGCCAAGCAACACAACCAATGTATTCTTTATCGTGTGCCCGAGGCCGCCCTGCTGGTCGCTGGCCGCCCTGCCGAACGGCCCGGAGAAGCGGTCTCCCTCGCACCCTCAGCCCACACTGCACGGAGAAATGAGGATAGAACAACAAAAGTACGACAAGGACTGAAGAAAAAGAGTACAACGATGATTGCGGTAAGTACAATCATATTTGTTAAAAGTACAACGTCACCTGGACTGGTACCGTTTTGTCACTTGGCCATTGTACTTTGTACAATAATCGTTGCACTTTGTACAAGAATCGTTGTACTTTGTACAATAATCGTTGTACTTTGTACAATAATCGTTGTACTTCGTACAATAATCGTTGTACTTTGTACAAAAATTGTTGAAAGTACAACAAAAACTGCCTAAAAGTTTTGCCAGTATTTGTTGTACTTTTGTTGTGGTCTGAGTGCGGCAGACGAAACGACTCCTGGTTGTGCTGAGCTTGGAGTCAGTCACCGCCACAAGGCACCACGCCCAATGTGGCAAAGGCAGCGAATGCGGGGGACTAGAGCATAACCTACACTCTGAAAAACCTTGCAAACTAGCTTAGACTCAACACTCAACTAAATCACGGTAAAAACTGTTCCTGGTTTACCCAGGAACTCCCCGGAAGTCGCCTATGTCTTTTCTACACACACTAAATTACTATGTATGTTTTTAAGCGTCCGCGCACGAAATTAAACATGCACTTTGTAACGCACGAATTTGTACGTGACAATGCACGATTTAGTGTGCGGGTATGCAGAAAATCGTGCGTTATTGCGCACAATTTTGTGCGCAACTAGTGCCTGTTGAATTTCGTACCTTACGTATGCACAAAAACCTACATAGTAATTTAGTGTGCAGGCTTCCTGAGAAATCCGGGAACCGTTTTCACTGTGAATAAGAAGCTTGTAACAACAAAGTATTTTTAGTATACAACAGGTTACAAAGAAAATACTTTGTAATTTACGAACATTTTGTTCGTAAAACAAAGTGCATTGCTTGTACCTTGCATATGCTCAGAATACTTGGTGAGGTTCCAAGCGTGCAGCAGCCCCGGGCACGCCCCGCCAGGCCAGCAGGGCCGCGGCGACACCCCGTGGTGGGCCGCTGAAGGCGCGGGGTATTAGCAGAGGCAGCAGCTATCGGCTGCATAGCAGCCATGTGCATGGCGCACAGTGGGCCACAAGACCGGTGGATGCGGTCATAATCCCGGACGTGTTTTGAGCTTCGGAGTGGCTCAATGCCTCAACCCGACAGTGTGACCCAACAAATGGATTGCTCTCCGCATGAGGAATTCATGGGTGGGGTCACGCACAGTGGGCAGAAGACCGATGCTCTGCAAACTCAACAGTGTACACACTAAATCCTTATGTCCTTTTTTGTACACAGTTATGTACTACTTTGCACATGCGTTTGTTGTGCATAATATTATACGTTGTTATGCATAATTTGTTCAAAAGTATGTATAAATTACACGTCGTTATGCACAATATTATACAGAAGCATACTCATGTGCAAAATCGTTCATAACTATGTACAAAAAAGTGCATAAGGATTTAGTGTGTACTCAGTACACTCTGATCAGCGTGCACTCACAAGCACACTCCAAGAATGTTGCTCACATGAGTACACACTGATGAGAGTGTGCTCAAATGAGTACACACCAAAGCACGCCTGGCAGTATGTGCAGCTGTAGGTGTGTACTCATCTGAACACACTCTCATCAGAGTATACTCATCTGAGCACACTCTTGTTGAAGTGTGCTTGTGAGTACACGCTGATCAGAGTGTACTGAGTTCACTGTTGAGTTTGCAAAGTGCACGCGGCCGAAACTCTCACGGTAAAAGTGCCGCCTTGAAATCCAAGGGGATGCCTTGTTTTAATTTCCAAGAGGAATCAGTGAATTTTCAAAGTTGTTCAAAATGACATCACTGAACAGAAATAGATTCGTCTTGAGAAGACAAAAAAAAATGTTAACACATGTTATAGGTTTGGATACGAAATAAAAAAGTTATTGAACTTCAAAATTTGTAAAATAGCTAAAAAGGCCAAATTTGTACTTTTGAAGTTCAATAACTTTTTAATTTGCCACCCAAACTCATGACTAATGTTGACATTTTTTGTTTTTCTTGTCGAAACAAATCCATTTCTGTTAAGTAATGTCAATTTGGACAACTTTGAAAACTCACTCAAACCCCTTGGAAAATTTAACAAGGCATCCCCTTGGATTTCAAGGCGACACTTTTACCGTGCTGGACTCAAGAGTCGCTAAAAAGGACGAGAAATTTATTGGTAGGATCACAGGTTTGGTTTGAGTTCTGTTTAGCGACTCTGGAGCTCAAGGCGCGTGTAGAGATCTAGGCGCCAGCGCCGGCCTTCTGGCCCACTGTGCGCTGCCGACTGCTGGAGCCTCCAGGCGGTGCCGGGTAGGCCAGTCTAGGCCAGGCCCCGCCCCGAGCAGCGATGGCGGGGACTGCCAGTGGCGGCACTGTGGGCCAGAAGACCGGAGGAGGCGGTCAAAACCCCGGACTCGTTTTGAGTCGCTGAATGGGACTCGAACCTAACGTTTGACCCCACTTACGGATTGCACTCCGTACGATGAATCCATGAGTGGGGTCACACGTTCGGTTCAAGTCGTGTTTAGCGACTGGAGCTCAAAACACGTCTGGAGTTTTGGTCGCCTGCGCCGGTCTTCTGGACCACTGTGCGGCGGTTGATGGCAAGCAAGGCAGACAACGTGGCTGAAGACTTGAATGTTTCATGAAGTGTCCATGGCAGTTACACATACTCATCTCTCAAATTTGTTTTTTAAAGGTTTGTAATGGATAAATTGCTTGGAGGCATGACAAGTACATTTGGTCCCAATGCAAAGTTATATAGTGGTCATCCTCCTGTATTATATTTAAGTTTATAGACAAAGGATTCCCAATACAAATTTAACACTCCTCTGTACAAATGAAGGAAACTGGAATGTTAATACGTTAACAAAAAAAATTCCGAACAAACAATCTACTAAGGCTGAGAGGGGAAACCAATAGAACTGTTTATTAAACATCTCCAGTGCATAAGCATTACAAACCTTGAACCAACAACACAAGATTATTCAATTTGAACAGTCACAAGCAATGCTAGCATCACACAAATGTAGGAAATAAAAATGTAGACTGCACAATATTTAGCAAAGTGAAACCATTTTAGCAGGCACTCTAATATTTTAACAGTGTGCACACCAAGTGTTTGTGAAAGCTTTTTTATAAACTGGTAGTAATTGTCATTCAAATTATTCCAAAATTGTAAAAGGCATTGTTGATCAAAAGAAAAAGAAAAATACTTTGCTTGACAATCAATATAAAAAAATCTCTGCACAACCCAGCATTGCTTGAACTGTTTCCGGCAAGTGTTTTACAGATGAAATGAATTCTCCGCAGAAAACATCAAAGGTCTTTCCAAAGAACCGCCACTTCATACTTTAATCAACGTAAAAGAACCTCAACCAATTCTTGATTATATTTTTAGCAGACAAATTTACTCGTGTTTGGCATAACACATGCTTTGGATTTTAGATAACTAAGAGAAACTGAAAAGATACCTTTCTATGGTTAATACTGAGTTCCAATTACTTTATCTTTGAAAAGAAAGAGAAACACAATATTGTGTTCACTCTCCAGAAGACTTAGGAGATGGCAGGGAAAATTAAGAAAATGTTATCACAACACCTGAGGCGGCAATGAAAAGTGGGCAAAAAACTTGAGTTCAAGGGCACTTTATATATTACATAGAACTGACAGCATTTGCACAAAAGCATTATTTAACTTTTGTCATGTCTCTTTGAGTTGCCGATCAAATGTATGAGGCACAGTATCAAATCAAAAACACCTTGTCGTGGGTGTCACTTGTCATTAAGAATGTCAGGAAGCAGCACAGCTGTGCCATGATCATCAAATAAATAAATAATCAAATAAATGTTGGAATCATATCCTTCACATGAAAAGGGAATGGTGACTGTGACAGTAAACCGACCTGATGCAGCAGGTGTTGCTGTGCGCTGCCAGCAGTGCACGGGGGTGCGTGGAGAGCCAGGGCCGCGTCGTAGGGCCGGCCTCGGAGGCGTGGTGGCGGCCCGGCCGCCGCCAGGACGGGGCTGGACGCCGGACCCCTTCATGTGCTCCAGCGCTGCTCCGGCAGCCCCGGACGCCGCCACCACTTGCACGCCTTGCGGTGCCGCAGCCCCGCGGTGGCGGCCCAACACGGCCAACTCACTCTCACTGCTCGTTGTAATTCCTGCGGCGGATTACTGGACAAGGCACGGCACTTTCACTTCTCACTCTCACTGCTGCAAGCCGCTAAGCTGATTGGAGGTTAGGCCGCCCGCCTAGGCTTGCCCTTGTCGCCGTCCCTCTAGCACTCAAACGTTCGCGCTCGGCGCGAACGGCGCGGCTGTCAGTTCAAGTTGACACTCGCAATAGTCTCATTGCGCACTTGCAGCACTTGCAGCACTTGCACTCGCGAAAAGTAATTTCTTTGAATCGTCTCGCGGAATTCCGTTGGCTCGGCCGCCATTTCGTGTCACTAGAGACTCTACGCCGGAGGAGCGCGCAACCTGTGCCGCGGTGGAGCGACGGTGGCGCCGCCGTGGCCGCAGTCCGAACTAGCGGCGGCAAATTTTTTTTCCGGTTTTCCCGGCATGTCGGCACTTGTCGGGGCAATCCCTGTCCCCAGACGTGACTTAAAGCTCTCTTCTGGTTGACCGGCAGCGAAACACGCAGCCGGCTTGCCCGGCGGCCTAAGCCTTTCCCGTCAGACGCGCCCGCGGCCCCCTGGAGTGCCGCCTCCATCCGCTAGCCGCCCTGGCCGGGACTCGGCGCCCAGCCCGGCGACTCTGAAAAAAAGACTTCGAAATTCCAGGCGCTTTCAAAGCGGCAGCGAAACATTAGCGGCGCCATAAAAAAACAAGAGGCGATTTTCCAAAGTGTTACGCAAGGCGAGATAAATCGGCAAGTACGTAAAAGGTCTGGCGACGAGAGTTGCTCACTCGACTTTGCGGTGCGACGCTAGCGCCCTCCCGCGGTCTTCTTCGTCAGGCGTAGCCTCCAACCCAAAGCCCGCTCCCGATTTTTTCAAATTTATTTCTGAAACGAAGCCTCGGAAAGAAACGTGTAGCCCGCAGGGAGCCCTCATTTTAAAAAGGATGGCTCCGCCTCTCCTCCATCGAGGCTTCCAGTGTCTATTGTCCGCTCGCCGGCAGCTGGCCGGCACGGCGCGGGGGAGGGGGGCGCGGGGCGGGGGAGCGGCTGGCGGGGTGGGGGACGCTACCAACCGCCGCCGGCCGGCCGCCAGTTCGCCTGCGAGGCCCGAGCGAGGAGGACGTGTCGCTGTCGCTCCGCGCCGGGCCACTCCGTAACTGCTTTGCCGCCATTGCCGCGCCGCGCCTCGCCGCCCCGCGCCGCGCGTCCGACTAACCCTTGATTAATCGGCCGACCCCGCGACTCGAACCGCCGCCAGCCCCGCCGCGCCGCGACCGCCAGCCGCGCATTGTGTCGGAATGTTGCCGTGGGACTCGCCGCTGCAGCCGCAGCCCAGGCCTCCAAGATGGCGGCCAGCCAGCGTCCCTGCCGTCCCACGGCCCTGCCGCGCCGAGCCCCCAGCAGCCAGTGCAGTGCAGTGTTACTAGAGTGCAATCCCAGTGCCCGTGGGAAAGTGGTCTCAAGACAAGAAGCCCGCCGACGCCCTGCGACCGTTGGTGGTTTGACGGTTGGCCGTTGGGCCGTGGCGGTTGGCGTCCCCGCCTGTCCGTGCAGGCCGTGCAGGCCGTGCCCTGGTGCGGTGAGTCCTGAGTCCTCGGCGCCCTTCCCTGTCCATTCCCTGCTCCCTCCCCGGCCCTTTGCGGCCGCGGGTCGGTGCGAGGCCTCGGCCGTGACAAAGCCGAGGCGCCGCGCCGTCCCCGCGTCCGTTAGCATGCCGCGCTGCTCCCCAGGCAGCAAGGCCCCACCCCGCCCCGCGCAGCGACTAACCCATTCCTTTGCAGCTTTAATCTATTCCTTTGCAGCATTAACCCATTTCTTTCAGCACTAATCCTATTTCTTTCCAGGGGGGTCGCGCTGTTAGGCCGTTGGTGGGAGGGCGTGACCGTTACGGACTTGGCGGCCATCTTGGCCGCGGGGCGCTGAGGGCCGTGCCGGCCTGTGGGGTCGCGGGGGCCTCGGGGACCAGCAGCAGCATCCAGGGCGGCGACGGGGCTCTGTAGCGCGGGGACCTTGGTGGCCACCAGGGAGGGAAGGACCAGGTCGGGGGCGGGTGGGAGGGGTGTGGGAGGTGGCGCGGATGACCGTTAGGGCTGGGGGGCCTGGGGCTGCGACGGTGATATCCACGGCTGCAGAGGTTTGCTGCTGCTCAAGGTGAAGTATTGACAATTTAGTTCATATTTGCACTTATTGCTCTCGTTTCTCTCTCTCCCTCCCTCCCTGTCTCTTTCTCTTTTTCATTTTCTTTCTCTCTCTCTTTCTTTTTCTCTCCTCTCTCTCTTTCTCACTTTCACTTTCTCTTTTTCGTTTTCTCTGTCTTTGCCTCTCTATCTCTCTCTCTCTCTCTCGCTCTCTCTCTCTCTCTCTCTCTCTCTCTCTCTCTCTCTTTCCATTTTTTGCTCCTTAATTTGATACTATGTCAACTTGTGTTGCAGTTGTTTGTTGTTCCCTCGGTTCAATGTTGAGTGCTGCGCCCAGGATGGCTGTCCCTGTGTCGCATCCATCCCAAGTCCAGGACTCCCTCAGGACGACTGCATGGCAGGCTCCAGCTTTACGTCAACTTCTTGAGAGGTTTGCTGCTCTTGATGGTGAAGTATTGCCAGTTTTATTTTTTACATCTCTCTCATGTAAATGGTTATGTCATTACTTGCAATTAAGTTTTATTCCAACTATCTCTCACTTTTAATTGTAACATTATAACTTGAAATTTTTTTTTATTTTGAACATCGCTCACTTAAATTTTAACTTCATTTCATAGGACTATGCAAACTTGCCTTGCCTGTGTTAAACCATTCCTTGGCTTCATGTTCCAGGCGTTCCAGTGAGTGCTGCGACAAGAATGGACTTCTGTTTGGTGCCTCCAGTCCGAAGCCCAGGACGATCAGGACAACTCCATGGCAGGCTCCAAGTCTACGCTAACTCCGAGAGAGGTTTGGTGCTTGTGATGGTAATGTATTGAACATATTGTTCTCCTTGTAGTTTGACGGCAATTATTTAAACACTATTTGAAATTATTTGAACTTGTTTTGGAGGTGTTTCCTCCTGTTGTTTGGGTTTATGTTGCAGGCTGCACAGCCAGGGGTGAGAGTGGCCCGCTGCTTGTTCCTGGACTACCCAGGTTGACTTGAGGGCTTCATGACAGTGGCAGTGGCTCATCCTCTTGCAAGTGAGTGCTTTCCTGCAACCTGTGCCTTGGTTTGCAGCCCACTGTGCGTTCCAGCCCCTCTGCCTGCCTGTGAGGGTGTCCTGCAGGCACCCAGTGGCGCGTATGGAACGCACAGTGTGTCAATGTTGTTGTTGTGCTGCAGGTTTGGAGGTTATGGTGCCCAGTGGATGGCCTGCAGTGGAGGCGAGGAGCCCCTGACCCTGCCTGCATCGTCTGCTGCAGCTCCTTGCCCCAGGTAATTATAACAAGAGCTCAGTTTTGGAACCACTTGTAAATAAATGTGAATAGTTTCAGGTGCTGGTTCCCGTCCCAGAAGGTGGTGCCTTGTTGGTGTCCATGAGTCGGACTTCAGTGGAGCCCTGTGCGTGTTGCTGTGACGGATGCCCCAGCTTCGCATACTTCTCAAGGCCTTCCCCAGTGGACTGCAGGGCTGCGTCTCTTCTGTGGTGAAGTCCAAATCTGTTCACTTTGTATTTATAAAATTAAGGGTACCTCTTATCTTGCTCAGTTTAATTTTGTGTTAGTTTTGCTAGTTTCAGGTTGCGGGGTGCTGTGGCTGCTGCTGCTGTTGCTGTTATTTGTTTCAGGTGTCCCGGATGCTGCCTTTGCTGCTCTTCATTATTCCATTTCTGTCACTAATTCCTTTTGTTTATTTTTGAGTTCCAGTAGAACGTCTGTCCTGCCCTGGTTCCCGATGATGTCTGCGTACTGTAAGTAACAGTGGTACTGTGACTAGCATGAGACATGTTGCCCGTGGTCTTACTGAGTAAATAACATTTTGCTGCTCGCATACAAGGCTTGTCACCTTGTAAGCTTGAGCCTCACTGAAGTGAGAGTAATTGTTACATTTGAATTGTCAATTATTTATTTGCAACATGTTCATTGCTGATTGTATGTTTCTCTTTTTATTTCTCCTCCGCATTTCATCCGTCTTTTTAAGCTGCTCTCTTCTTTATGCAGCCTCTGTGTTCTTTTTTATTTTCAAAGCCCCTTTTTTAATTTTTTTGTGGCGCTTAAATAATATTTGTTGTTTTACTCTCTTAATATTTTTATTGCTGTGGGGGCAATAAAAATAGGTAGAGAAAATAAACTTCATTGTTACTTCCTTGTATTTTATGCCGGGAAGTAAGTTTTATGAATGATACTTTTATTAAACATTGGTTTTATGCTTAAATCTTACATCTTTTTACTGAGCTCTTTGTCACACTGAAGCCTTTCATTATTCTATGAGTCATGTTTCATTAACTTAAAGCCACATTTTGTTATCTTTCTCACCTGCCTAAATTTTTCTGAACTGAGTGGTGCCAAGTGCTGTGCGAGGTTTCCATTGCAACCTGCAATCCTTTTGTGCAATAGTGCTGAATGCACTGTCCCCCTGTTCAGGAAAAAAAAAGACTTGTCTTGCAAACTTAAATTCTTGTATTCTGAAGAGAACCTTTCCTGCTGTTACCATGCAGTTCATAGGCCTCTCTATTATTTGGAGGAATGTCTCATGCAAGGTGTTAACTTAAAAATGTGGGCATCAGCTGGGTGCTTAGGCCCTTGAGTCATTCTTAACTTTGCAAATAAACCTTAATTTTTCGCCTGTTTACTTTTCCCCTTCCCTCTCCTTGTGTTACTTTTCTTCCCCTCCCCCTCCCTCCCTCCCTTCCCTCCAGTTCACTGCTCTTTCCTCTCAGTTATCTTTATCTTTCCTTTCCCACCACCCCCTTTCAATTTCCCTTTCCTTTTTTTTTTCTTTATGGCAAAATTTGAGTATTACTGGCTGCTTTGTGTAAACTCGAAACATGGCACTGAAGCAAAGAATGTCCTTGCTTTGGCAGCGCAGTGTATGCTGTGGATATGAGCGGTCACTCAATACTAATTCCTTCCCACTCATTCCTTTCCTATACTGTGTCGTAATCACTTCGGCATCCAATGGTTTGCCTAGTGATAAAACCGCAGTGTATTTGAATAGGCCCACTGTGCATTCTGTTGAATAAAGAGTTCTGCTTTTGTTTTACCCCTTCTTTTTTGTGAAATTGTTTGACTTGTAACTTGTGCAAAGCACATGGCTGTCTTATGATTGCTGTGTCGATTTTGTCACTAGTTTGTGTTATTTGTTGTTGAACTGTTTGTTGACTTGCCACTGATGTGTGTTCTCTGTCCCACTGTGTGTGGCCAGTCAGCTGTTTCTGTTCCTCTTTCTGTTGTCAATTTGCATCAGAATTCGAACAGCTGTGGTTTAGCTTGCGATTTCCTGGCGATACTCCATTCCCCAGCGCCGTGGTGCTGTGCCCTCGTCACTGTGACGTCACGGCGAAGGGCGCCCTTCCCGTGACAGGGCTGGCCGCGGCGATACCCCTCGCTGCGTGTGCCAGCCCTGCAGTGCCTGTGCGGCCTTGTCCAGGCTTTGCTCGCCCAGGCGTGCCATCTCGAGTCTCGGCCTGCCTTGTGCTGGCCGTGTGGCCCTTCCCTGAGCGAGCGCTGCGTGTCTATGTTGGACTGTGTGTAGTACTAGAGTCGTGCGTGCCCAGCGTGTGTCGGCCCAGGTTGTCTCGGACTGTGTGGCAGGCTGGCCCTTCAGTGGGCTTGCTTGTCATGCATAACCCTTTGCTGATAGTCCCGTTGTGTCTGGGACTGTGTGGCAGGCTGGCCCTTCAGTGGGCCTGCTTGTCATGCATAGCCCTTTGCTGATAGTCCCGTTGTGTCTGGGACTGTTTGGCAGGCTGGCCCTTCAGTGGGCTTGCTTAGCATGCATAGCCCTTTGCTGATAGTCCCGGTGTGTCTGGGACTGTATAGCGGGATGGCCCTTCGTTATGCGTGCTCTGCTTGTCTGGGACTGTGTGGTATGTCCTTGGCGCGTGCTCACTGCGTAGCTTGCCCTGGTTGCTGTCGTGTTTCCCCCTCGCGTGATGCCGCCCTTGTCGCGCACAGTGCACCGGATAGCCGGTGGATGTCGCTGCCTGCGTTTTGAAGTGAGGCATTTGGCCGCCTGCGCCGGTCTTCTGGCCCACTGTACCGCCGACTGCCAGTAGAGTGTTCGTTGTTCTGTCTCTGTAACTGGTACTCCGCGGAGTACCACATGAGTGCGAGAGAGATGTCCCACTGTGCTCGTGTGCCTTCCGCACGGCCACCTCGTAGCTCCCCAGCGCCAAGTGCTGCCCACTGTGCGCAGCCCGCTGCGGCTGTTGCTTACCTGAGCGCTACGGGGTGCGGCGTGTGGACAGGTGTATTCTGGGAGGGGCGGGGCCAATGTCCCCCCCCCTCTTCGCTTTGTTGTGGACTCGCCGCTGCATGTGGCTGTTTGCTCATGTGTAGAGTGGAGGGAAAGGGTCTAGAGGACGGGGAAATGCAGCCCGCTTTCTCTATAGTTTCTTGACCCGCCCCTGGTTCAGGGTGTTTGTTTATTTCCGAAGGGTAGGGGTGAGGTGAGTGGGGGGCAATGCTGCCCTCCCTCCCCCCCCTCCCCCCCGTGACTGTACCCGCCGCTGCCTGTCTTGTCCGGTCATGCTGTCATGGCCCCTAGCTGGCCGTGATCGGCGTGGCTGGGACTGTGTATCAGGCTGCCTTGTCACTGCTCTGCTTGCCGTGCGCACCGTAGGTGTCGTGTTTCCCCTCGCGTCATCTCGCCCTTGCCTATGACAATCCATGGGACTCGAGTCCTGTTAGGCGTTTCTTTAGCTCGAAACACATCTAGAGTTTGGTCCGCTGCGCCGGTCTTCTGGCCCACTGTGTCGCGGACTGCCAGCAGAGTGATTGCGCACAGTGCGTCCGTCGCTCAGTCTGTCGCCGGTACGGACCGCCCCCTGAGTGCCCCTCCCATTGTACTTGTCTGCCGCCGCCCGCCCGCCTCGTGGCGCTGTAGTGGTGCCCACTGTGCCTGCCGCTGCTCGCTGTGGTTGGCCGCGGGGCGTGGCCTGTGTGCTCCATTGTGTCTATTGTGCCGTGTCTCAGCGCGACGTTGCTAGACGAGCTGCTGTGCGTGGCTGATTGTTTATTTGTGGAGGAAGGGGTGGCGGGGGGGTTAATGCGTTGCTCCCCTCCCCATCCCCTCCCTCTCACCCGTGTCTCGACCCTCCGCTGGGTGTTGCTGTTCGTTCATTTCTAGTGTCTAGACCGAAGGGGGTGGGGCAATGTTGTGTTCCCCCCCCCCCCCTGTCTGTAGCCGCCACTGTGTGGCCATTTGTTTATTTCATTAGGGCAGGGGGAGAGAGCTTTGTGCCCGGACCACCGCCGCCTGTGAGGCCCGGTCCTGCACTGTCAGAAATTTTGTTGTTAATTAACAACAAATCTATTGCTAATTTTTCTTTTCTGACAACTGTTGTTTTTTAACGAGAGCAGTCGTTTACGAACAGAGAATGTTGTTGATAAATAATAGTTGGGTCATTGTGAAACAACTTACTTGTCGGAAGACAACTTTTCCGTCGTTTCAGTTTTAAACAAAGATGTTGTAGGAAAACGACCATGTTGTTGACAGTTTTGTTGTTTTCGAACAATCGTTACGGACAGTGTGTGCGTCGCGTTCGCCTCCCGCTGGCGTCGCGCTTGTATCGATAATGTTTCGGGTTCAAGTCTCTGCCTGGCAATCTTCTTATCACTGTCCCATGGCAATGCTCCTTGCCTGCGACCTGCTCGCTCCTTCCCTGCCTCTTATGGTCCAACCTGGGCCTGGTGCTGTAATCCCTGGATCCGTTAGGTTTTGTTGCACTTGAATTACTTACCACTAGACACACTTATCATGTCTGTCAGCTTGCCTGTGTCCATCTGTCTGCCTGCCTGTTGGTCTTTCTGTCTGTCTGTTTGTCTGTCTGTCTGTCTGTCTGTCTGCCTGCCTGCCTGCCTGCCTGCCTGCCTGCCTGTCTTTCCTGTCTGTACACACGGTTGCACCGTGATGGGGGACGCCGGGCCTTGCCTGGCCGCCCCTGCCTCGGCCCGGGTGCCGCCTTGCACTGAGGAGAACTCGCAGGGCTTGAAGGGTCCCCCGCAGCCCCCTGCCCTAGACTCAGATAGGTGCAGCGCTGCCCCGTCCCAGCCTGGGCCCAGACCCACATGGTCCCAGTGCTGTATCTCTCTCTCTCTCTCCCTCTCTCTCTGTCTCTCTCTCTCTTTCTCTCTCTCTCTCTCTCTCTCTCTCTCTCTGTCTCTCTCTCTCTCTCTCTCTCTCTCTCTCTCTCTCTCTCTCTGCCCTCCCCAAGTCCGGTCGTTGTTCCCACTCATCATCACGTCCCTCTCGACTTAACGCCCTAGAGTGCATTATGTCGCGATGTCCGTGGTGTGCGGTGATGGCTCTGACTTTGGGAGCGCCGTTATGAAAAGAACTAATTTCGCAAAGACTGAATAAATAAAGGAAACCCTGATCCCGCACTCTCTCAACCACACACTGACACTACAAGACACATGCGCCCCCCCTGTCCCTGCCCATCCCTTGGTTCATTGAACGGTGCCTTGTGTCTTTGCGCCGATAGCACCATGGACACCGGTGGTGCATTGACTGGTTATGTGCACCGAACTGTTCCTATTATCATTGTTCTGACCGTGCCCCCTTCAGTTCCTCTTCGGGCCCCCTCCCTGTTAGTCTGTCCCACTGTGTGCGGCCACTCGGCTGTTTCTGTAACAAATTAGAAATAACAGGTGCTGTTTCTATTGTAAATTAGAAATAGCAGGTGCTTAGTGCGGTGTGCCTCGGTTCTCCTCGCCCCGCGCCACTGCCAGTGTAGTGGCTGCGTGGTGCCACTGTGAGGCAGCCGCGTTGTTGTTTCTTTTTATGAATGGTGTCGCCACTGTCCCAGGGCCCCTCAGCAAGCACTTGGCTCCTTTTTTCTTTTCATTGCATTGTTATATTGTCACTGTTTATAGTCCTACTGTTATTGTTTGACGCGCTGCTTATTGTTACTGCCTTGTTATTTTGTCACTGTTTGTGGTGGTGGTTGTGCCCGCAGCACCCTGTTTTAGTTTGTTTCTACCCTGTGTTACTCATAGTGTGCAATGTTGCCAACCCCTGAATAGTTCTTGTAACTTAAGCGCGCGGCGGCATAGTGTTATCCTTTGTATGCGTTATGCCATTGAGTGGTGTGTCCTTCCTCGCGACTCGTTGTGTGCGGTGCCCCTCCCCCGGCCCCTGGTTCTGCCGCGGAGGCGCCCAGCTGCGCTGGCGTGCGGCGTCGCTGCCGCCTTGGCCGCGTCCCCGGCCGTTGGTTCGGCCGTTGGAGCCCCGGCGTGGCCGTCGGCCCGCCCCCCGCCTGGTGGTGCCCACTGCCAGGGGGTGGGGCGGCCCGCGGCGGCGTTGGATCCTCGCGGGGCTTCTCGCGTCCGCGCCATCGGCGGGGTCCGCGGCGGTGCACGGCGGGCCAGAAGACCGGTGCATGAGGCCCAAAGTGAAGACACGTTTCGAGCAGCAGAGTCCTGTACAGGGCCTTGGACCGAACGTGTGATCCCGTCAATGCCTCGTTGTGAGTGTCACACGCTTGTTCGGAGTGTCCTTGAGGGAAGCTGGAGCTCTAAACGCGTCTCTAGTTGTGGCTGCATCGGTGCGGCCCACTGTGCAGTGGCGGCCCCGTAGGCGCACGCCCCCGCGGCAGCGCCCCACCCACCCCCTGCTCCTCCCCGACAACCCTCTCCCCCCGCAGCGGCGCGGGGGGGCACGGCCCGCCCGGTGGCGTGCCGCCGGTCCGGCCGGAGGGACTCTCTCCCGTCCTCGTCGGCTCACACCGTGCAATGCGGCAGTCTCTTATCGTGAGGTCCGGTAAGGTCCTGGAGGTGATGAACGTAAACAGTAACTTTACTTCGTATCGATAATTCTTTCGCTTTCATCAATAAATAAAATTTTACCAGCGCATTTCCTTTAATTCACCGCCCCTTAACTGTTTGGCAGTGTAGTGCGCGCAGTGCTTGTGCAGAGCAGTGGGAGTCTATGGCCCGGTTCATGTACTCTATGCAGTGCGCGTGCTTTTGTTAGGTAATTGCGATATTCCAAAGCGTATTAGCTAACAAGTAACTTGGCTTTTCATTTGTCAATATATGTCATGTTTTCACGGTTGGTTGGCAACATTGTACCTGCGCGATGATGGTTTTGTTTCACTGTTTGCTTGTTCACTGACTTTTGGAGACCAAATAATTCACATTCCTGCACTTGTTCTTTGTTAATGTGAACTTATAATTAATTCAGTGGCTCTTCAAGTGGATGCCTCAGTGAGTGCTCCTAAAGTCAGTGTGTTGTTGTTGTTATTGGTGGTGGTTGGTGGTGGTGCTGCGCATTACGCAGGAGGGAGGGGCCGCCTAGCCTCGCGTCAGGCCCCCCGGCCTAGTCTAGCCTCGCCAGTGCTGCCGCTGTGCAGCTGGCTCCGTGCATCCCGGCCGGCGGCGTACCCCTCCTGCGTGGTGATGTTTGCTGGCGCCGGCCGCGGGGCGGGGCGCCGCGCTGCGTGGTGCGAGGCCCCGCGCCGCCGAGCTGGCCGCCGGCCGCCGTGCCAGACAGGCACCGCTCCGTGATGACTCGGCCGGCTGATCGTGCAGCGACTCTCCGGCCGCGCCCCTTGTCTCGCTGTGCCGTGGAGGTGCGAGAGAGACAGAGCGAGGGTTGCGGAGTTGCTGGATCGCCGCGCCCCTTCTGAGAGCCTTGAGCCTTGACGCCGAATGGCTAGCTCTTCGTCCTGTCCCGCACAGGACCCTACCCTGTGCTTTTTTCTGCATTCTCGTGATGCTCCTGAGTTTGCTCTTTGAAGTAACTTATTTATTCATTTTGTGAGTTGCATGTAAAAGCAGCTCTTTATTTATTCAAGTTCATTTTCCTTTAAACTTTTTGCATCTTTCTATATATATAAAATAAGAGTTATTTGAAGGAATATTATTCGATATACAGTGTTGCATGCTTTTGTTTTAACTTGTGGTTGTTGTGGTGTGTTTTGTTTGTAATGCAATCCCGCAACTGCTTGTGTAATGTCCTCGTACCTCCTTGATCTTAATGTTTCATCCGTGACGTTCCCTTCGTCTTTTATTGACTGACCGGTTTTTCCTTTCCCCTTTGCACCTTCTGTTTCCTTTGGCGTTCCCTCCCCCTCTATTTTGCCGTTCGCCCTCTCTCTCTCTCTCTCTCTCTCTCTCTCTCTCTCTCTCTCTCTCTCTCTCTCACACACACACATTTTCTCTTTCTCTCACATTTTCTCTCTCTCTCTCTCTCTCTCTCTCTCTCTCTCTCTCTCTCTCTCTCTCTCTCTCTCTCTCTCTCTCTCTCACACACACACATTTTCTCTTTCTCTCACATTTTCTCTCTCTCTCTCTCTCTCTCTCTCTCTCTCTCTCTCTCTCTCTCTCTCTCTCTCTCTCTCTCTCTCTCTCTCTCTCTCTCTCTCCCTCTCTCTCCCCTCCCTCTGTCACTCTCTCTTTCTCTGTGTGTCCTTCCCTCCTTTGTGTCTCTATTTATCTCTCGCTCTCTCTCTCTCCCTCCCCCTCTCTCCCTCCCTCTCTCTCTCTCTCTCTCTCTCTCTCCCTCTCTCTCTCTCTCTCTCTCTCTCCCTCTCTCTGTGACTCTGTTTATCTCTCTGTCGCTGTCACTTTGTCTCTCCTCTCCCTTTCTCGCTCTCTCTCCTCCCTCCATCCTTCCTAGTTTTCTGTGTGCTTTCCCTGTTTTGCTTAACATTCAGCTTCATCGTTTCCTACGTTGGTTGCCCCTATGTTATAGTGTAGTGGGCCATGTGTATGTTATCAGTTTGCTGCACGATTCTTTTATATTTGTTGTTGTTTTTGCGTGCAGTGTGGCTTTCCTCATTCGTTAATTATTTAATCGGGTGACATTTGAAGGTAGTCATGCAGTCTGTGTTAGTGTGTTGAACCCTGTCTTTGTTTCTCTTGTTGTTATTTGTTTAGTTACAATGTGGCAAGTGTCACCCCAGTGTGTTTTCGTGTGTCGTTAGTTGCATCATTGAAATGTGTGATTTTCCGCCATGGACTTTGTTGCGCCCTGTTGTTTGCAAACCCAACAGTGTACTCAGTACACTGTCTTTAGCGTGTACTGACGAGTACACTCCAATGAGCGTCTACTCATCTGAGTACACTCTCAGGAAAGTGTACTTCGATGATTTTATACTTACAGCTGCATATAATGCCAGGCGTGCTAAGGTGTGTACTCATTAAGGACACAGAGTGTACTCATTGAGCACACTATCTTCATAGTGTACTCATCTGAGTACACCCTCATTGGAGTGTGCTGAGCTGAGTACACTCTGATACGAGTGTGCTTGTGAGAACACGCTAAACAGAGTGTACTGAGTTCACTGTTGAGTTAGCAGAGTTGTTTCTTGTGCATGGTGTACTGGTCATTTGTCTGTGCCTCTATTGCGCGCCGCGCCCCGTCCCCCCCATATTCCCTCTGCAACTCCGTCGTTAGTGTCGTCCTTCCTGCACTGTGGCTGCGCTTCCCTTGCTAGTTTCTCGTGAGGCGCAGCCTGCCTGTGTCTGGAGGGTGGCATTGACATTCTATATGTTAAAAAAGCGCCCTTCATTTTTTGAAATTGTTTTTCTGTCTGAATTACCATGCGCCATTCTTGGGCGTGTGGTAACGCCGCTGCAAGATAGGCTAGAATCGGTTTAATTTGTACAAAACAATTTCCAAATTTGAGCGGCGTTTGTTATTTTGTTGCTTTGTTGTGCCGTCTTTTCATCAGAGGTCATTCCTTCCTTTCTTTCCTTATGAGGTTAATTGTAATTTGTAAGTTGTCTCAAACGAGAGAACTTAAAAATTCACTTGAGCTCCGTGGAATTAAAAGTAAGTGATCCCCTCTGATATAAAGAGGGTTTTTGTTGTCGCGTGTGGTACACGGCTCAATTCTCACACGCGTGGGCGAGGTGCCGGCCTTTGCCATCCGCCATTTTTGTCCCGCACCTCTCGTCCGCCCTCCGGGAGGCGCCTCTCCTTTCAAGAAGGGTGCCTTTCGGAGGGCGGTCGAAAGGTGTAGGACAAAAATGGCGGATGGCAAAGGCCGGCACCTCGCCCACGCGTGTGAGAATTGAGTCGTGTCCTTTCAGTGCCTGCTGGTGCGTGTGTTTTTGTTGTGGCTGGACGTCCCCCCCGAAAGGGCGGGCCCTAAGGCGAACCTCTGCCCAAATTTTCATTTTTTTTGGCGTTTTGGACTCTTTTTTTTTTTTTTTTTTTTTTTTTTTGCGGGGCTCCACGCGATTATTATTTCCTCCTTTCTTCTTATTATTTGGGGCGCGTGAGGGTTGAGAGGATGGCTTGGGCAGGGGGCTATGTGCTTCGTCGTGCTCGGTGGTCTGTCTGTCTGTCTGTGTCTGTTGAGATTGCAACGCCAACTGCGGTGTCGGTCCGTCCGCCACTAGCGCGGTCGGGTCCGGGTGGGTTCGATTCCCATCGGGTGTGTGAAAACCGTCTGTCTCTTCTTCTGTCTGATTTCCATGTCTCTCCGAGCACGGCGGGGTTACAGGGTGTGTGTGATTTTTTTAATTTTTTTTTTTTTGGGTCAAAAAAAATTTTTTTTTGTAACGAAAAGTGGATTGGGCCGTTAACAGAGGTGGTCTCGTGGGCAAAAGAGATGCCAACGGCATGCGGTGTTCCCAAGCGGTCACCCATCTAAGTACTGACCGCACCCAACGCTGCTTAACTTCGGTGTGCGGAAGGGAACCGGTGGACCCAGCGTGGTATGGTCGTTGGCGAGAGACGAGGCGACGCGCCGCGTACTAGTCGCGCTGCCGCGAGGCTGACCGCGCTCCAAGTGGGTCACCCACGTTCGCCTGCTCCTGGTGGCGGGTTGCCTACCCCCCATTTTGGAACGGACGCAGCGGGTCAACCTTGTGCGTGACTGTGGGGGTTTGGAAGGTTAGGTTAGGTTAGTGACGGGTAGGTTAGGTTAGGTTAGTGACGGGTAGGTTAGGTTAGTGACGGGTAGGTTAGGTTAGGTTAGTGACGGGTAGGTTAGGTTAGGTTAGTGACGGGTTGGTTGGGTTAGGTTAGTGGTGGGTTGGTTGGGTTAGGTTAGTGGTGGGTTGGTTGGGTTAGGTTAGTGGTGGGTAGGTTAGGTTAGTGGTGGGTAGGTTGGGTTAGGTTAGTGGTGGGTAGGTTAGGTTAGTGGTGGGTAGGTTAGGTTAGTGAAGGGTAGGTTAGGCTAGTAACGCGTAGGTTAGGCTAGTAAAGGGTAGGTTAGGCTAGCAGCGACGTAGAAACCCCTTTTTTAAGCGTTATGTTAGGTTAAAACTGATATATGTCCTGATCGCGTCGGCGTAGGGATTCGGAGGGACGATAGATTTCCTACGGAAATCTATCTTGCCGAATCCAACCTAAACTCACGCGGCATTTTTGTCCCTATGGGGTTTTGCCTTTTTCCGCCTCCTTGTGTGTTTTTTTGCCGAAATGACGCGGACTCTGTCCGTTTCGGGGTCTTCGTATGTGCTTAACGGGTCGCGCCATGGTGCAAAAAGTTCTTTGAGGCGGCCCTCACCTAACCGAACCCGCCGCGTCGCTTACATATGCCAATCTCAGGTAACGTCAGATGTTTTTTAAAGCGTTTTGGTGACTGTCACGCGCGTGACGGTCACGCGCTGCGACGTGGCGCTCCCCGCGGCCCTGGAGTGAGTTGCTATTGAAGCGTCTCTCCGAGAGGCTTATGGCTGCTTCGTGTCGAGATCGGTCGGCCGCGCGTTGCGGAGGGGTTGGCGGGTGTTTAGACGGGTCGAATGTGAGAAGGTGACCCGAATCGTGACGCTCGTGTCACAAAGCGCCCCCTCCTGTGGGCGAGTGTCCGCACACACTCGAGTGTTCGCAGGCAGTGCGCTTTAAGGCACGGCCGCGAGGCGACGGGCGCGCAACGTTCGTTTCGTGAGCTTGATCGCAGCGTTCGTCGCGTCGCGCTGACGTGACGGTCACGTGACGCGGTCGTCACGGCACGTCACGTGTGGTCGGGGTGTCGTCGGGGGGCACGGGGCAAATCGTGTCGCTGCGAGTGCCCCGTCGGACGGACGCGGTCGGAGGGCGCAAAAATTTGTTTGATGCAGGGTCATCTTTGAGCGGGCTCACAGCCGTTCTGGTTCGTCGAAGGGTGTTGCGCTTTCGCGGGGCGCTTCGCGAAGGGTCCCCCTCGATGAGGGCGCGTTCCTGGGGTACCTTTCACTCGGGGGCCGTCCTTAAATGAGGTAAAAGTGTGATCGAG